>JAAGVU020000095.1:392894-415568 GCA_011763525.2 Mormyrus iriodes | reverse complement strand
ATACGACGCGGGGGGGGGGCGAGAGAGGGGGGACACGGGAAAGAGGGGGGGGGTGGGGAAAGAGGGAGGGGCAGGGGGAAGTGGGTGTGGCTGGGGAAAGAGGGAGGGGTAATGAAACGAGGGTGTGGCTGGGGAAAGCAGGAGGGACAGGGGAAAGAGGGTGTGGCTGGGGAAAGAGGGAGGGGCAGGGGGAAGTGGGTGTGGCTGGGGAAAGAGGGAGGGGCAATGAAACAAGGGTGTGGCTGGGGAAAGCAGGAGGGACACTGGAAAGAGGGTATGACTGGGGAAAGAGGGAGGGGCAGGGGGAAGTGGGTGTGGTTGAGGAAAGAGGGGGGACAATGAAACAAGGGTGTGGCTGGGGAAAGCAGGACGGACAGTGGAAAGACAGAGTGGCTGGACAAAGAGGGAGGACAATGAGAAAAAGGAGGGACTAGAAGGAGTCAACTCATAGATATGAAAATCTTCTCAATGTTTTCTTTTATCTACACTAGTTTCTTTTAGATACCGTCCACTTGGACTCGGTGTATCTGACACGTTTCCGGACTGGCTGTGAGGGTGAGGGGACTCATTCCGGCATAATTTGTGGTGTATTAAAAAGAATGCTTCTTTAATGAATGGCCAGGAACTGTCCCATGTGTCTAAATTAGAATTTTCATGCACAGTGAAGACAGCAGAGCTCTGGCTATCCCAGCCATATGGAGGATCATCCACGCGAGGCTACCTGTGAATTTAAAATGTTACAGAACACTGCATGTGTTTCTGTTAATCCGTACACACTTCAGGTGGCACCATTACAATATGCTGGTCTGCATTGCAGGTCTACAACTGGGCAGAATGTAATTTAAATGGATTTTGTGAGCCATTCAGCATTTACATTTTAACCTACATATTTAAACCTGGTGGCACCCAGAACTGAATTAAACAAACATTTCCTCCGGCTATACATAACACGTGCTTATCAAAATACACTACACAGCCAAAGCACTAGAGGGTGATGTCTTGCCGTGAATGCCGCTTGACTGGATGGAGCCCTGGTTCATACATGGACTGATTGAGTGGGGATCACGGAGAACCCCGTAAAATAAGGAGAAAAAACAGACAGACCTACCTGAGCTGAGGCAATGGGGGGCAGGCTGGGCGCTGTGGATTCCTCCCATCTGCCTGCATGCTGAGGCCACACTGCTCACTGTGATCTGCAGGACAGCACCTTGCAGGCAGACTCTCCACACACAACTATCCAAACATTATGTTGTTGCAACGTTATCTCTAAGGAATCAGCCTGGATGCTGGAAAATTGCTAGAGTCTCACTGAGACCTTTCAAGGTAACTGCTTCTGAGTGTGTCATTTTTTTCCTTGCCCAGGCAAACATTTTGCATTAAGATGAACATTTCCATAATAGCAATAATATCTAACTTTGTTTTCAAGCAAACAAAATACATAGATGTCAAGTAAATCCAGACCGTGCTCTACAAAGTGATCACTTAATAATAATAACAACAGTAACTACAACACAGACAACATCATCATTTTAATCATGATCATAAAATTATCACCCGGACCTCGTCATTCGGTGCTATCCCAGAATGCACTGTGCTTCCTCCCTCCCTTCCGCAACAAGTCACATTAATCCACAGCACTTTCTGTCATGAGTAATTGAAGTAATTTCCCACCTTGTCCATGATGAATGTCGCGGTTGTTTCGGCCCTGCCCTTCCACTTTACTGAGCCTAATTAAAGAAAACACTCCATGATTGCCTATTTTCCCTCATGCATGACAACCTATTATTCTTCCTACTACCTGATTAGGGAGCTGTTATGCTTACATTTAGATTGATTTAACCGGGCAGCTTAATAAAAGACTACTTGGTTTGATTTAAGGGAATTGCAGGTTTGTGCCAGTCAAGCTGTAATTGTTATTACTGGTTCATGATATAGCTGCTGTGTGCTTTTAGGGGTTCCGAGGGTGGGGGGGGGCGGGGGGATTGAATTACAAAATCAGGAGGTTAGACACTGAAAGCAACAGGTGACATTTTCGGCTCCAAGTATAACAGAGCTGTCAGGAGAGAATGCCTTACAGTATATTTGTCAGTGATGATAAACAGCGTCCATCACGCGTGTCGAGAACGACACATTTCTATCAGAATATGATTAATCTTTCTACTAGAAGGAGTGACCCTGTCATAATTATTTCTTAGCATCCAGAGCGAATGGTTAAATAGCTTTTTATTTGTGTTTAGCTTTGTGACTGATGGATTTATACGTTAATGAATAAGAAATGAAAGTGTGTCATCTGCTGCCGCTGTTATGAACTCCAGGGTTTATTGTGTGTCCTTAAATAAATGGCCATCGGTCTGATGGATTTCTGGTTTTTTGTGCGTGTGGATCATCAGTGCATTATAGGCCACTAAGGAGCTGAAGCAGGCAGGACGACAGGGCAGATGTGAGAATGACTCCCGAGTCTGGGATGAATGAGCACGGCTCATCAATAAAGACCATACAGCAGTCAGACCTTTTCAAGGAACCCTGTGTAAGACTAGATTAATTGAATCTACAGCTGAGGTCTTTCTGGTTCAGATTTTAAATGGGGTTTAGACCGGGATTTTGGAGCCAGTAGAGCTCAGTGGTCTACACTATATAATCATTAATGAGATTTATTGCCAGGTTATTCAAAGTGGATCAAGGTTACAGTGCTCAGGCTTATGTTAAGCACGAGAAATAGGCCTGGAAAATGCAGACACACTTCAGGTTGGTCACCAATATGATCCCCTCTTAATCTTTAAATGGCACTTTAGGACATTTCATTTTAAATAAATTTGATTGCACTTCGTTTGCGGGCTCTGAAATGCAGCAGCTAGTCATGTGACGCCAGCTCACGGAGACGGACGCTGCCTCATCTCGCTAAAAAGATGTTTTAACGGGAAAAACAATAGCAGGCAGCTGCTACTGTCAGCCTTCCACAAAGCAGCAAGTTTGCCAAAAGCGTGCAGTAATTACAAGCTAAACAGCTTAATATAATACTTTGAGTGACAGGACGCAGCGGCGGTCTGCGGCCTCAGATTCACCGCGGCGCTGGATTAATTTTTCCGCAATGTGTTCTTTGAATAAACCTGCACATATCCTAATAGCAGATGAAGTTTTTATATTATGTTTGCCATCCACGATTTTGAGGGGGCTGATTACACTGTTTAATTGACACCAAGTGACTCAGGACTCCAATGGAACAACTTATTTTCTACTAATATAGAGCCACGAAGAATATTAGATTAACTCTTTGGAGGGTTAGGGCAACAAAGACAAAGTGTGTAATCAAAATATCAATGGTTACTTGACACAGATTGTTTTTAATAAACACATTTTATTGCAATCAAAATGCCTTTTGTGGAATGAGTCTCCCAGCAGTCAGAAAGGGCCATTCCCTTGGGACTGAACACCATCATATCGAAAAGGATAAAAGAGTATGGCCTTTTGGAAGGGACAGCAAGGACATAATTATTATACCATACAACCCGCCCCCCCCACCACCCATGGGAATAAGGACAGCAGCCAGGATAGTCAGTGTGACATTCCGCTCAAATGCTGCTGGTTTGGCTCACAGGAGTTGCTCTGTTACATGCCCAGATGCAGTGACAGGTAAAAAAATACAAGTATGAGCCAATCAATTACGGGCCGACCATGTGCGCTCCTGTGCGTGGTGTGGGAGTGGCTGTGGTGCCCCATCCTGCTCCAAAAGCTGAACGGCGGCGATGAATACCCGTCAGTGTGATAACGTACAATGATGTTCTCCAGCAACGATCTGATAAACATCACGGCTAGCAGTAAAATGCCAACATCATGTCAGCCGTGCTATAAAAGCATTGGGACTCCATATATCAGACTAGGATTCATTGATTCCATTATTTCATATGAGTAAAAGCAGCTCCCAGTCTTTAGTAAAGTTTATCCAAGCCTGCCGTAGCATTCATCCCCTAATTATGGAATGTTTTATTAAAATTGTTTATTTTTCATTAATTACTTGGTTGCCGTAGATGCGTGCATGTCACTAGTACAGACCCTTAAAATGATACCAGTGTATGTAAGTATTAATAATTATTCCAGTCTGTGTAGTTCAGGATTGAGTAGTTTTTGTTTTGTTTTATTAATATGAGATATAAAACACCACCCCGGAGTGACAATTCCATACCAACATGGCCAGTCACTCGGGAAGCCGTCACAGAAAAGCTCACGGAGATGAAAGGAACGACAGGAGAACGGATCTTCCCAACCATCCATCTTGCCCCTCTCCTATGGAGACAAGGCTTTATTTTGGCGTGTGCACTGTGGTATACCATAATCTATTTGGGGGAGATGAGAAATAATGTTGATGAATGAGGGAGTGTCAGGCCGACCGCCTTTAAACGAACGCCTCGTCATAAGCGCCTCATTACGGCCAGTGCTCAGCCTGTCAATTCAGGCAAAAGACTCGGAATGATCTCCAGTTTATTTGTCATTTTGGTTATTAGAGCTGCCTGCTCGCTGGCACAGAAATGGGTTGAAGGCTGTATACAGAGCCGCAGGTCCCTCCGTCCGGGGACGCCTTGTGTTTGTCCAACGAAGCCGCAGAAATGGGGCTCCGGACCAAAAGCAGAGCAGAGGAGAGTTCGGGGATGCCTCAGCGTCACGGTACAGGCAAACGTTTAAATATATCTCCGTATTTTGAAGAGCAGAGGGCTGCCACTGCTGGCCGCTTGCTCTGTACACTTCATTACTGCGATTAATGTCCCCAGAGTACTTGACCTAATTATCAGCTGGAGTGTCAAACAAGCTAAAGGGATGATAGATGGAGCAGAGCAGCGCCGCCTGGTGAACGGGAGGCACGGCGCGGGCGAGAAATGCTGATGGCAGAAGCTCCTTTTGAATGTAAAGCTGCGTGGTGAAGCTGGTTATAGTGGGGCCTGATGTTCTGTGAACGTTCTCACAGCGTTGCAGTGACGTTGAAGGACTGGTTCCAAGGGAAGTCGGTCCTTCTCATCTTGAATGGATGCCTTTCAAACAGATCGAGGTCGTCTCCCCAAACGACAGAGAAGTACTGTGTCACGCCAGCATCCTGCACTGTGACGCAGCACTTTCCGGAAGATGAGATCCGGCCTGCTGGTAACTCAAGAGTGATTCACCCGCGGCCTGAGAGGAACCCCAGCAGAGCTAGCCAGGATGCTAACACACTTGTTAGCACACAGAGTGTGGACAAGAGACCCACATGGAGAAGCGGTGATGGGAGGGGCCTAGGTTGTGGCAGCCCGCGCCCACCAGTCTCCAGAGCCTGGCTTTTAAACTCCCCCCACACTCTCAAGGACAGCCTTCACGATTCGACTTGAGCACTGACAGATGGCCGCGACTGTGCTACGACGTGGATCAGAGCGGGGTGACAGAACTTAATCCCTCTAATTGTAATAGCGACAGTATCATGGAGATTAAGGGCAGTGTCAGAACTTAACTCCCCCGCCCCGTTCCTGTCACCCCCCCCCCCCCCCCCCACACACACACACACACTTCCAGCCCGTTTCAGGTGCAGTGATATTGCGTCGGGCTCATTTTTCCTGATTATCCTTGTTCATCTTTTCTGCCGGCTCTGCTGCCTGCACTCCGGATCCCCCGCAAATTAATAATGCGGCAAAAATATATATATTAATTAATGTTTGTGCCTTTTAATTTTCTGGCAGGGAGGCCGCCAGGCAGCAGCTGGCCCCGGCGCCGCTGAACCCGTGCCAGAGAAGTGCAGATGTAATGCTGTTATCTCTTGCTTAGTCGTTTACGCAAATTAATTTGAACAATTAGCCTTTTACCAGTCTTTCATGAATCATGCAAAAGTATCTGCCAAAAAAAACAGAGCACTTACTGACATGGGAAAAAAAAACGCTGGATGCTGACTTTCCTGTGAGAGTGGCTGTGGAATGGGGGTCTCCTTACTGTCCACTGCTGTCTCAAACTCCTGTAGTTTAGCGCTGAAGCCGGTCCGGCATCAGAGCGCCGTGCGTTAGAGTAACATGATGGAGCAATGTCAGTAATGACTGAAAATATTCTGCTTGACCTTAATCGCTTTGCTGCAGCGCGTGGCTGATGCTGGCAGATGCTGCTGCTGCTGACGGCTCTCGTTTGCCCATCTGGTGTGTGTGCGGGGTTCAGCCCCCCCCCCCACCGCTCTGGATGTGCGGGACGAGTGAGACGGGCTGCGTACTAGCTTTCATTTTAATCCCCCGTCCTGGCCTGCTTCGGGCCCCACGCGCATCATACCGATACCTCGTCTGATTGCCGCTTCCCGCTGGCACTCCACCATCTTACACTTTGAATATGAGTTTCGGTGGTGGCAAGTCTCGGGAACTCGACCGAACTCGCCCAGAACAACGACGTCACGAAGCGCTCTCGGTTTGATTGCGGCTGCTCGCGCTGAGCTCCGCGCCCCCCCCATCCCGCGTGTGGTCTGCGACCCCATGCGATCTCGCCTGCTTCCGTCATCTCTTCTCCTCACTTCATCCTCCCCTCCCGTCCCTTTTGGTGCCTGACATTTTCACATCCGCCGCCTTTGTTACCGTCGCCCTCAGATGCAGCCGCTTTCGGAGGCACTCCAGAGCCGCTGTTAACGCCGAAGATAACGTTCCCCTTTCAGCCATTTTGCTTTTGTACTTTTGATAGTCGCGTCTTACTTTGGCTCAGGGTTTATGTTATTCTCAGAGGCCTTGATTATAGGTTACAAATGCTCATCTCAGTGGACGGGTTCAACTTTGGCAAAAAGGATACATATAATAAATATTTCTTTCTCATATATACAACATAAAATTTACAACAGGCTCCGGTAACCCTGCCTACCTTCCTGTGTTTCTCTGATTTCTCTCGAAGTGAAAACTTAGCAGTGAATAACAATAAGCCATCACTCTGTGGCCTTAATACGAGTGGTGTGTTACGAAGAGTAAACCAGGAGAGTCTTAATCCTCACCAAAAGGCCAGCCTGCAAGTCTAAGTTGACTTATACACCATTTCATGTGGCAACATAACACAGACATATATTTGACTAGCCAAATTAGCTTGAGCGAAATGCTTTAATATTACAGTAAATCTTTTGCAATTCTTACTCCATCCTACACAGAGATGTGGAGTGCTTTTTTTCAGACTACCATGGAGCATGTTAACGTCAATTGTGTCAGAATTCCTCATCAGCCAGTAGAGGGAGCACTGGCCTCAGAGACTGCAGATGGAAAGCCAGCCTGCTTTTAGCTGAAGGTGGATCTGCTGGGAGATTATTTCACTAATATATTCCACCAAAAGAAATAAATGGCAGTCTAAAGAAAAGTGCACGTTTTTAGCCATGCAGTTTGGCTATCGTGCCTGAAAATTACTGAGAGAACCCTAACGTGGGCAACAAGACTGACATGATGGAGTCACACTTTACAAAGACACATCTTTTTCAGAACAATGATTACCTTATCAATTTAAATGTATAGTACCAAAGATCTCTCTATAAAGAAATGTTCTCCATTTCCTATAATGATGAAGTATCATTTATGTGCCACTTTTCGTGTTGTTGCACAAGTATATTGGGGCGTTTGTCCTGGTAAGTGCCTGGAAATTCAATTCCACTTACATATATTTCTCCTGTCCAGTGGTTAATGCACATTAAAAGTTTGTGAGACCATGGCAGAGGGTTGTAATGGAGTGCGGGACAGGACACAGCATTCTCAGTCCTTCATTGTGTACTTTAGAGCAATTACTACAAATGTCTCTTATTTAAATGTATGCCTCTTGCCTCATTCTCATAATCAATTTAGTGCCTTACACGCATTTGGAAGGATAGATTTTCTTGGAAACAGGATGGTGACCATTATATGTTGGGATGGTTTTACCTTGAAAACAGCAGCATTGAGAGTCATTTCAGCAACGTGACTTTGCCCCCCCCCCCCATCCAAGGCTCCTCGTTTGCACTGCGCGGTCTATTGCTTTGCTTTATCAAATGAAGCATTGCACTATAAGAGGAAGTCATTGCTTTACTTGGGGGGGGGGTGGTTGATACTCAGTGGGTAAACAGAAAACACGATGTGGGGGTGTAGCACTACAGCCAGCCGGTGAAGGCCACGTGTCCACAGATCTTCAGGGCTGGTTTTCAGAAGAACAAGTGGCTTTGTGTTGGGCAGATTCGACTGTACGGGCCGCTCTTGCTCAACACGCTTCAGACAAAACGTACAGAACCTGTATTATGTACATGGCTTTACCTTAACAAAGTAATTTAAGGTATGTAAAACACAAAACAAAAAAACAAAACACATTTATGTTATTTAGGGTATGCTTGATGACAGACCATAAATACTGTAGCAACAGACCAAGGAGCACAGAACCTAACATGAATTAAAAGTAGATCGTATCAATCATCCGTATGGAAATGTAGAACCTATGTGTCATGTACAGCAGAGAAATATACTAATTATTTCTAGTCTACATATTTATAATAATTATTATTATTATTATACAAATATACAAGTAGTAAAAGAGGGATAATTATTATTAATACCATAATTTAAATTTATAATTGTATTGCAGGCCTATTTTATTGTCATCGTCACTGGTGATGTTTTTTTTTTCTCCCCGAAATGATTTTTGGTGTTGCCGTATTCCTCGTGCCGCGTCGCTCTTTTCTCTCCATCCTCCGAAGTATCGCCGCGAATGAAGCTCTTGCGTGTTATAATGGCACTGTCATAACCAGTCTCTTCCGTCGCGGGCTAAGCGAATGTGAGCCGCATCTTTTAAAGCTCGCTAACAAATGAACACGTTCCCCGGCATCAAACCGCCGCTGACAGTGATGTATGGATTTTAAGATGAACTGTGAAAAACTGATGGATTTGTGATCTTATAAATGCTTAGACAAACTAATGCACGTAATTATATTTTCCATTTGAAGTCTATTGCTAGGCATCTTATTACAATATCATTAGTCAAAATGGCCAAAAATGATACAGTTTGCACATTTTTTTTTCTGGGGGCAATTACGGGAAGTTGATTTCTTTGACTGGAATAAAAAAAAATTCAATTTGTTTCTTTCACGGGAAGACTTTGGTGGCTATTTGTAATGCACGACTTTGTAATTGTGGCAAATCTTATTTACGGCCGCACCCTTGTGGGTAACCTATAAGCAACGGAGACAGACGCCTCCCGCATGCAGATCGGACCGCGCTGGGGCAGAAAGCGCCCGGAGAGGCTCTGGGGAGCAGATCAGCACCTGAGTATGACGGGCTGGCTTTGCAGAACCGCATTTGGGTGTCAAGGGTCCCCGATGAGCCCCCGCGCGCCCTCGCCCCCCCTACCGCCGCTCTGTGATGCTTTGCTGGTGGGGGGTATTTCACTGACTCTTGGTCTTGCAGCCAAAGGCAAACTCATCAGGCTGTGATGTTGGGAGGTGTGCAGACACGCTGGTGCACTGCCTCGCTCTCCGACGTCTCATCTGAAACCAGCACGAAACGGCCGCTGCGTGCTTATGAATCAGTTTTACGGCTAATTGGACAAACTGTAAACACTAATGACTTTTGTCAATGGAAGATGGATAAAACTGTGCATTTGAGACGCTTCAGATATTTTAGTAATCCAAGCCTCAAACATGATTTAAAAAGTTTTCTTTTAATCTAATGATGCCTTTCGTGTTCATGTTCTGTGACGTGAACTAGCGGCAAAGGCACACCAGGCGGGGATCACTGTGTGGACGGCTGTGTCCGCTGTGACCGGGCCGGAGAGCTTCAGCAAAGTGCACCGCTCAGTCTGTCAAAATGACAAAATGTCAGTGTGTTTTCCTTATATGGGAATGACAACCACGGGAATTAACCATTCATCAGTGTTTGGTACATTTGCTTTTTCATTTTATTCATTTTATTTGGCTTTTTGTGACTTACCGTATTACGTAATATATATCAGAAATGTTTTTTTTCCAAATGCCAATATTTCATGTCCAGCTCATATTCGTTTCCATTATACTCTTTTGTGATTGTTGTTGAAATATAGGCTTACAGTGTTCCACAGCATGGCAATACGGCAGCAAGGGGGTGACGCTCTAAATCACACTTACCGGTATAAATGACTAGTTTAAAAAAAGCACGAAAAATATTAAACAGTATTCCTCATTCGTCCGTTTCTTAATTTATAAAGAAAAATTACAAACTTGTTTTACACCGTTAACAGCCAAATGAATATCCTTCAGTTTATCGGTTTATATGTTTTAACTGTATATAATTCATTTTACGTGCGGTGTCATACCGAGGCTAATTCAGAAAAAAATGTGCAAAATGTGTATTTCAATTGTACTCTAGGGGGCGCTAAGTGATTGCATCATCACATCGCCACGCAGCTTCAGCCGGGGCATCTTATTCTATTATAAAAACGCTAGTAATTGGAGCCTTTCCCTTTTTATCTTGTGCATGTGATGGCGGCATGAAACTGCCTTCCTCCTCGGATACAGCATTTACTTCAGATAAAACTGATGTTTCACTTAAAAATGTTAATGGGAGTGGGTCCGCCTGAGATGCAGACATCAAACAGCATGCATTAATATCTACCCCTTCTGCTATTTCTTGTTCTGTTTCGTCTCAGGGGGTGTGGGCCATTTCGCAGCGCAATGGAGCCCCATGTTTTCCAGGTGTTAATAAACTCTGATCTCCCTAACTAAGGTAAAGCCACTTCAGCCGCGCCATTAGAGGTAGGAGGCAGGACGTAAAAGATCTGAAATAAAGCTGTAGGCCAGATGATACACAGATGTAAGGAGGGAGCTTTGAAGAATATTCCATCAAAAGGAACAATAAATTAGGGAGCGTAGCATTAAACACTTAGTTACATTTTAAACCCCTGAAAATCTCCATTGGCTCACAAAATCACACATGAGGACCCTGGAAAGAAAGCGATGGCTTTAATCTATTAGCTTCCCCTCTGATTGCGTATCAGGATCCTCGGAATTATTTTTGCGCTCTTTAGGTAAAGGGAGCCTGGTCCTCCCGCCTGAAGCCCGCGTCAGATTCTGCCTCCCAACCCCCCCTCCCCTCCACCGCCTCTGCTGTCTTAAAACTAACTCTACTGAGCGAATGTGAAGATTTTAACCAGGTGCGTGTCACTCCTCCACCTGGCAATCTAGCGAGCGCGCAGCTGATAACTGTTGCCCTGTAGGGGGCGCCCCGCAGGGGGCGGACGGGCTCCGGTGCTTAGGCGTCTGCCAAGAGCTCCGGCGCGCCGGGGGTGCCCAGACAATGCGAGCGCTGAAGGTGCGGGTCGCGGCGCACCTGTCACTCGCAATTTGCGCAGGCCCCTCTCTTCCCAGCGGGACCCAGAGCCCCGGAGCACCAAAGGCCAGTTCGGCGTTTAGTCACACCGCAGCTAGCCCGAAACGGGGCTCAGCGGTGCCTAACCCTTACACGCACGGAAGAGAGATAACCGATTAACGCCTGGGGGGGTCACAGTCACTCGGTGTAACATGGTGTGACACATACCTGCCTGCTCTATTTTTTAAGCCTGGCGCTGCAGTGGGGTAGTGTTCTGAGTCAGACGTGTTGTTCTTGCTGGGGATGATGCAGGGGCACGGACTCCTTATAATTTGGTCCTTCTTACATCCTCAGTGCCGGCCATTTGGGCAAATTCTGCCATTCTTCATGGAAAAGACACAGCCGAGCTGGGAATATGGGTAACTTTCAGATGGCAGTGGTTAAGGACTAAAACGTAACGTAATACTGGGCAACCTTAACGTGAAAAAAAAATTATAATCCTTTAATTACCCGTTTCGTTGCTTAACAAAATTTCATGATGTCTGTATTGGTGTTCATATTGTGAGCATACAGGGGCAGGGATACGGTACCAAAAGCGACGCAGATGTGCCGAAAAGAGTGAGCACCCCCCGTCTCTATAAATCCTCCAGTACTGCCCCCTACAGACCTCACAAAGCTTCCTGTCAAAGTGCAGCATGTTCACCTCAGCCTGCCCGTTACTCACATGTGACAATCAGACGTGCCTTTTGCTCATCGGAGTGTAAAAATACCATATCCGAGCTGCGGCTGATTTTAGCAGCTTCTTTGTTGCCCAATAACGTTTCTAAAACGTTTCTTATACTTAACAAATTTTCAGCATGCCCGGCCAATATATATATTTTTTTCATTCTAATTATATGTCACAAAATTCAGTTGCGTTTATTATGTTTTGTTAATCTATGTAAAACGTACAATAATCATCAAATGGCGGATTCACCCTAATATATGACTACTCCAAGCGCAACATATCTGCTCTTTTCCGTAGCTTTTTGCCCCTGCAAAATAATACGAGCGTCGGCCGCCACTAATTGCCTTAGTATAATGTAGCAGTAATGTATTTAATGTATTTAAGACCTCTGCTTAACCGAGCTGCGCTAACAGTTCCTGCGTCATACGATACTTTGAATTTTACGTGCCAACAACTGAGAAAAAAAATCACCGAGAAAAAAAAATCACAACAGTTTGTAGGTCCTTGTGGTGTACATTTTCTTTAAAAATGTCTTTAACACGTAGCTGAATAACCTAGATTTCAAGTGGAGTTGAAATAACTGAAACTCCCCCCATCTGCTGGTACGGTATGCTTTCTACAGTTTGGGGATAGATATTTTTACTTTTATTTTTATGTTAGTCACATTTTAAAAAAACGTGAGAATGCAAATGGTTTTTGCATTTTGCGAAAACACAGTAACCGAGGCATTCTGAAGTCGTTTAAAAAAAAAAAAAATAAATTTTAAATTGAAATGTTGTAACCATCGCTAACAAACCCTGTGAATTTCCGTGACACATTTGCACATGAATCATTACGGATCCTCTGTAAATTTATACAGCAATCTGACCACTTTGTAATGGCGCGTATTGTGCTTTCTGATAAGAGGTATATTTTAAATTATTTAGTAATTTTAATTATATTTTCCTCTGTAAATTCATGTAATATATGTTTTGCATATATTCCGAATAGGGTGGCACATTCCAGTATATGCATACTGTATGCTGTAAATAAAAACTGAAACATACACACGTATAGATGTTGAACCAATCAGGTTAATTCTGAAATTAGGAATATTTTTTAATGTGTTCATTTTCACAAAATACATAATATATTTATTTAAATAGAATTTTTAAAAACATTATTCCATAATGATATGGTTTTAAAATTAACATTTTATGGTAAATTCCTTTGTTGGTGTGTAAATATAATTTCCATAATGGCTAGACAGTTCAATTATATATAATATTTTTTTGGTAGCTGTGGCTGAATCACTAGCCACATATCATACCAGGATGGCCATGGCGATAACACTGACCTTCCTTACTCATTGGCTGTGAGAGGTATGGGAGGAGCTTCTGGAACGGTGTGTCATTGGACTATTAGGGGCAGGGGCGGGGTCCCCACCAAGCGGAGGTTAGTTCACAGGTTGTGGTTCAGCAGGATTTGCAGTGGCATTTCCCCCCAAGCTGATATTTGATTGTTGTAAATTCGTGCTCAGAGCTGCTGATGCAGAGTACTGGCTGTGTTACTGCAGCTGTGGACATATTCAGGATGGGTGCAGGTTGGCCGGAAGGCTGGGGGGTGCTGGGTAGTTGGCGAGGGTGAACAAGGTAAGTATTCTGAGGATGTACCACACTCCAACCACGCTGCATGTGAGAGTACAGGTCGCAACCGTTTCAGGCCCCCCTCATGTCCGACCTCTGGAGAGGGGGGATGGTCATAGGGATAATCACTGGCCTGGGGCATGTCTGAATATTTGTATGTCTGGCCAGAGGAACTTTCAACTGATGGAGGACTATGACAAACAAGGAGAATGATCACATGATGGAAGACCACACTGGCAGGCTGCAGAGGCATACATACCCCTCCGGGGGGCGCTCATTATCAGTCATGGCCTTATGCTGTTCTGGTTAAAAATGGCTGTGCACCTGAGCAGCCTTGGGTCTGAAATCCCGGCATAGGAAGCTATGCGATGCATGCAACCTATGCTGCAGTTCCGGATGGGGGGGGGGCGTGTCCTCTGGAAAGCCGCAACTGGTGTGCTTCACCTGACCAGGCTGCCCGCTGCACAGCCAAGCCGAGCACACGGACACCGAGACATGCACAGATCTGCCGGAAAACTCAAGGCTCGTCTAGTGTCCCCACGTCCTTCACTGAATGCTGCATGTTCGTGTCGATTTCACCCCCGTGTTGTTTTGCTGTTGGTGGGGGGGGAAGGGGAAGGTAAGCCCCCTCCCTCCCATATTAACGTGTTAACACAGACAACAAAAACATCAACAGGGCCTGTGTTGTATCAAAGGCAGCCTGGGGGCTGGGGGTGGAGGCCCCCCTGGGTCGTCTGCCAGGGTAGAGATAGGCCTCGCCAACTGGCCAAATCCAGAGGAATGCGCTGATGGCCACCGCCACCCTGGCCCGCCACGGAGACCATCGCGAAAGCCTGCCGCTGTCAAACGGAATTCATCAAATGTGCCGGGATGAGGAGGCCTCTGGGGGGCGCCGCGGCCCAGCAGCGCAGACTGAGAGCCAGCATTGTGCATCTGCATGCGCATTATGTGCGGGTCGCTCCTTTGTTTCTACTGATTTCCCCACATATTTAGATCCAGTTGTACTTCAGGATGTTAGAGTCAGGCAGGTTTTGTCACACCTGTTCCCATATTGGCATGTTCACAAATAAACATGTGCCCCCCCCCCCAGACAAGTATAAAGGGCAACCGCCCCTGGCAGAGCGGTAGCCTCGCATTTTGATCTGCATTGTTGTTCTGATCCGTTTCATGCTACACTTGGAAGTCTTGACAGCAATTGGATTAAAATCTTTTTCTTTTTTTGACGTATTTCACAGGCATCAAATCGAGCCATGGGTGGTAAATCTTTTTTCCCATGTGGAGAGAACGTATGACTTCAGAACCGAGCCATGGGTCTGCGATTAATTCGGTGTGTTTTTTTTTTCTTTTCTCCTTCGCTGTCAGCGTGGTGTTGGGACAGCCCTGTGAAGTCGGGTCCCGATTTGCCACCCCCCCCCTCCCCCCCCCAGCAATCTGCTGGTGCAGATGACACCAGCCCCCCGGACACGAGTCACCCTCTCATTGTTCATTTCGGTACAGCTGTCCAGTGACAGAAGAGCATGGGAGTTCATATCCAAGGATAATCTGTTTTTCATTTGCGAGCGATGTTAATGCCTCATCTCAGGCGGATTGAGGCTTTCGCTCAAAGAATCGGGACGGTAGAAACAGAGCTTACGAGCGCAGCCTCTAATCCTTAGGTGACCATGGCCAGACCCAGATGAATAGTTACTGTTCAGCATGAAAACAGTTTGGGAACTACTGGGCCATCCTATTGTCTTCTGATATGCTGGGCTGCATTAAGCAGGAAATGGAAGTAGGGGGTGAGCCACGGGGAGTCTGTGTTTGTCAGTCCGCAGTTGAGAATACAGAAAATCAATTTATTAGATTAAGAAGTTTGTGTCTGAGTCTGTTTTTCAATGCCGGGGGAATAAAGAGAAGCGAGTGTGGTTTATGTTACCACTCCTGTCACGATATGAAGTCCGAATTCCTGGCCCGACGGCATTAATCCCATTTCCTCGGCCGTTTTTCGCTGTGACACGATGCACATTGAAGTGTTTTTTTATGTCTTTTTGCAGTGCCTCTTACGTTACGTAATGTGATCTTCCAGGAGTCAGGATGTGACTCCAGATCACTCATGGTTCTCGCAGAAAGACTTTTGGCAGCGTTCACTTAGGGAGGTGAGCACGTCGAGGCCGGAATGTTCCAGAATAACTATAGAAAGTTGCCTAGTTGTGTTTTACTGACAGGCGATCAGTCCCTCCCATTGTAAATGTAATCTAGCAGAGTGTCGCAATGTCTCAAGTGTAACCGTAAATAACAGAAACGCAGAGCAATCGGTTTGACGCAGGCCTGTCTGCCACATGTTCAGAGATGGGTGCTTGTCTCTCAAATGATTGGTCACTGCATGCCGACTGCATCTGACTGGGTTCAGGTCAGTGTCAAAAGAAACACTCATCTAAAACAACAAGACTGCCAGCCTTCTTCCACTGCACGCAAGTCTGCAAAGGGAGATTAATCTTTCTGAGTAGGAAAGGGGCGTGCAGTAAATCAAGACGAGAGGGCAGAGATAATGGCCACCATGACTCAGCCCAGGGAGTTTAAGCCGGACCGGTCCGCAGGATGGATACTGCATGTCAACACAGCAAAATGAATCCTTTTCAGATATCGTTTAAATATTTCCTATAATAAAAGAAATTGCTTTGATGTAATGCTATCGTTTATCTGATCTACGACCGTCCCTGCGTTTTATTAGCTCAGCCATCGTGAGTGTTTGTTTTTTCCGACTGAACCTGACGGACATTTTCCTACCCGCCGGTATGAAAATCGATTCAGAACATTTATTAACGTTAACTGGACACCATGCGTCCGGCGAGTATGGGTGGGCTAGCAGTGAGAATACCACCTTCCTGGCCTGTTCCTCTCACACGGCCTGGCCTCTGCCCTCAGGCACGTGATCCTGCTGTCAGCCGGAGACTTCGAGTAGAGGCAACACCTGGCACAGCGTCGGAAAGCGTGATGTGAGGGAGCCCCACACCCACAGCTGGCGACATGTAAGGTCACCTGATCTGAGAGGAGCGGGGTGACCATGCCAAGCATGGTGGGCGAGGGGAGAGTGGCTTGGTTCACGGTTCGGTTACCCTGAAATGACATATTGTTTATTTTGAGTCAATACATCTATTTGAAGCAACTTATCATTGTGTCCATTAAAACATAGACATTATCCTGGATAAAGTGCAATTACATTCCAGCTCGAGGTTACAGGGCTGGATGGTGGGGGCGCAGCTTAAGATGCACCTGTATGAATCACACGCCAAGATGCGCCCATATGTGCAGACAGGCTGCGCAGGCAGAGGCTAATGGGCCGAGCTGATTGGTGCCTCTCAAAGTTCCGGCGAATGATAGAGTACTGTGCCGTACAGAATCCAAGCCCCACGGCGAAGAAGCACTGGGGGTGTCGTGACCAAGCCCAAGGAAAGGGCCGTAGAGGCAGCCCATCAGCTCCAGAGCCTGTCCTTCCCGATCCGTTCTGGCTTAGTGAAAGTCTCAGGCGGACAGCTGGTTATAAATCTCCCCAGAAAATATATCCAGACGTGTGTACCTGTCACTCAGAAGAAAACCTAAGAGCCTTTGGAGAAGATGGGAATGCATGCTGTCTAAATTAGCCCCCGCCCCCCCACCCCGCTGAGTCTGTTTATCGGAAAACAAGCTTCTAATGGACTGAGATTTAAATGAAGTTTGACCCTTAGACATTATCGGACCAATGACATTATTAATTTAGCTGACAGAATGACAATGAAAACCCCACTTGCTTTGAAAACATCTTTTGTACGAGCGTAAGATTTAAGAAGGGAGAATGTTAAAATGAGACAGGCGTTTGGCGTTTGTAACGGTTCAAAGTATCAGAATAAAACTGCGAATTTGCAGAGCCTTGTTAATCGACATATTCTAAATAAAACTCAAATTCCTACAATTTTTGCTATAATTACTATCTTCTAAGCATGTTAATATCTGACCGATGGATTCTGAAATAATACTGCAGTGTTGCTCAGTTATATATTAGTTCAAAACTGAGTTGACCTACTTATCTTCGCAGTCTTTTAAAGACAGACAAAGAGGTCTGATCTGCAACTCCCCCCCCAGGCTGACAGGCAAACAGCTTCGTTAAAACCATGAATCTGACCAAAGCGGTGCTTGCAAAAGCAGCGTCTGATTCACAAAATAATAAATAGCACTGAAACTTTTAAGAAGGTTCAAAGTAAAAGCATTTCCCTTCAGAATAAGGGATTTAAGGGGCATGCATTAATGTGTGTGTGCGTTTTTACTTTTGTGGACAAAGTTTTACTATTCATCGCATGGAGTAAATCACCATAATGTGGGCACTAACTGTTCTGCTCTAAATTTAGGGTCTGCCTTGTTTCGCCGTCCTACGTCAGCCACAGTGCTCCCTGTTAAAACTCAGCGATAGTCATGATACCATCCAATTAACAGGAGCCGTTCTGTGCCTATAGCAGATTGTAAGTGGGCTTTTAGCATTACTCAAACACACTTAAATAAATCCTGTCAGGTTATTTGTCCCCCAGGGTGGTATTAAAGAAGCACAGACAGCGACTGAACACGTTTTCCCGCCCGTTTGCCCAAACAGTTATTGTGACTGCAGCTCCTGCTCACATAATTAAGCTGGAGTTCTTTTTTCCTCATGACTACAGCAGGAGGCGCAGCCTGAATAATCTGTGCAGAGCGAAGGCGCCTGGCGTGTATGGAGGCCTCGGCAGCTAAAACGGGCACAGGGGGACAAAGAGACTGGCAGTAGCAGAGAGGAATGCCACACGGAAGGCTACCGCGTTCGGGAGCGATGCTGAGTTTCCACCCCCCTTACGGGATGTATAAGCAGCTCTTTAATGACCCGTTGGACCACGGGAAAGATTTATACAAAACCTGTGAATCACTGGCATTAGTGCACATGTATTATTATTATTATTATTTTTACTATTATTATTATTAAGCTCGAAAAAATGAATGCCACATTGATAAATGAGTTAGCAGTGAGAACCATTGCATGTTTAGAAATATGTCGGTGCTGAAGATGTTGGTTTACTAAGAAACAGAGGAGGAACTTTGTACAGATGCTCTTTAGAGGGAATCTGCTGGTGTGGTCAGACCAATCTGTTTGCCCCGAGCAGCTGACCCTGGATCAGTTTGGTTATTTAGTGGGTAATGATGAAGCGGTTAGGAAGGTCAGCTGGTCCTAAATCGCTGGTTCAGGTCAGGGAGAAGCCGCGGCAGCCAGGACGGCATGGCGGGAAGCCTTCTGTCTCCCGTCGGTCTCCTAGGAAAGTGAAGAGGACGACCTTTCTCCCCTTAAGTTTAATTTGAGCCACTGGGGTTCGAATGCTGAGGGTGAGAGGTGAAGTCGGGGGAGGGCAGTGCAGGGCGCTGGGGACAGTGGGCTAGAGGAAGGCCAGGAGCAGCCTGCGCTGAGCGCTGCACCCATCTCTACGCGCAGGTCAAGATTGGAATTACAAATGCGTAAACATGCCGAAGGAGGTTTTGTCCGGGCCTTCGGTCTGCGCTTACTGCACTCGCAAGGCTCCTGTTCGCGGGCGGAGAGACCTCCTCTAGGAGCTCAGAGGTTTCTGCAGCGTTTACGCGGCGATGTGCTCCTCTGTGGGTCGCTGATCTTCACGCTTACCGGCCCACCCTCCGAAACTCTGAACCTGGGGCTACATTGCCACAGGGGGCATTGCTGCGTGGAGGGGGCAGTTAAACCTCCCCCCTTACGGAACAGGAAGGACTCATATATTTAATAAGGTGCCTGAGAAAATAATCATGATTCCTTACGCTACCCGGAGGTTGGTCTGCAGTTGTCTGGGTGGAAACCTGAACCTCACTCCGAGGTGTAATGGCTGGTTGTCACAACCATCCCGTCTCACTCCCATCTCTTCCCCCCCGTCCCTTACCTGGGCGGGGGCCACTCTGACAGCCTGCAGTTACCCCCACTGTTCATCCGAGCCGCCCGCTCTCCGCCAAACAGCACTTTGCTAGAAGTTTCTGTGACAAACATGAGAGGTTACTTACACACCACATGAAGCTAGCCGCCTGTGTGTTGGGGGAGGAGGTGGGGGGTATATGTCGCTTGTGTCTGTCCTCTGACAGGCTGCAATTTCCATCTTTCCATCTTCCATCTTCCAAAGACATTATGGAGTAACAGAGGTGCTGGCATGACCCCTCCCCCCCGCCATGTTTTCAAACACCCTTGGGTTTAGCTTCCGGAAAGGTGTGTGAGAGAAGGTGGCTTAGTGAGTGGCTCTGGGGCCTCACACCTTCACGATTTGCATGGAGTTTGCATGTTCTTTCTGTGTCCAAGCGGCTTGTCTGCATGTTTATTATGAAGCTCTACTTACATATGTATCCTCATCTATTCCCAGCCCAAGACATCCAGCTGCCTAAGTTACTCTGTAACGATAAGTTAACTTAAAAAACTTTAGTACAGTAACACAGTTAAGGATAAGAACGTCATTTAGGTCCCTGTAAGCTCATCAGTAACAAACGATCTGTCACCAGCAAATTTTTGTTTTTTTTTCCGGCGTGGAACGAGAACGAGTGCTCTGAAGTCGAAACTACATCCCATCCCAAAAGGCAAACAGAGGGTCGGACCCGGACCTGCAAGCAGCGAAACGCCCCCATATCTAATCCGTCATCCGCGCATAAATCTCGCTGACGGTGCCAGTCGCTTTAATGGCCTCGCCTGTCCTCGGAAGTCTGTGTGGAGCTCGCAAAGTCGCAGCGCAAGGAGGGCTATATGTCGAGCACCCCCTCATCTGCATAATTTACCGAAAGCCAATGAGGCAGCGCAGGAAGTGTGAGCGCAAGTAATAAGTGTTTGGGGAGAAGATCACTAATGGCTTGCCTTTGGGGATTCTCTGCACCATGGGGGACAAAAATGAGAAATATTTTTCAAACAGCAGGAGGAAAGGTTTTCAAACCAGAAGCACATGGTGAGATAAAGATGCAGGGCCGTGGGGGGCTACAGAGGAAAAATTTAGCGTTAAGGAAGGAACCTTCTTTAATTTCAGCATTAAGGGGTAATAATCATGTTTCACCGGCGATATTAAAACGGTTACCCGCGTTGCTGCACCAAAAGAAATAAATAATAGCGACTTCGCGCGGCTTTATCACGGGACACCGCGGCAGTGGAGAGGCAGATCCCATGCGCTGGTACCGTCGCGAGTCGCTGGCAGAGAGACACGGCGTGGGGCTAAATAAAAGAGGCAGACAGAGGGTCGGAGGGAGCTGCTTTCACTGCTGCACCCTGCCGCGTCCACGCAGCCGACGCACCACGCTGCGCAGCTAGCTAAAATATGTACTTAGCGCAGCAATGTTTAGCATCGAGATGCACGCATCCTGTGAAATATACTTTTGGACGGTACTCATTATTCTTAAATGAGTTTTTTGCAAAGTGGTTTCTTTGTGCACTTTTTAACTTTGTCTTTTCTTAGATTTAGTTTTCACAGTTTGTTACATTGTTGAGTGTGCGTATACCACACACACGCACGCTCACACACACACACATACACTGCTGTACTCATATCTTTGCGGCAACTGCCCATTCATTTCTATGGGCAAAACCTTATTCCCAACAACGACACCCTTAACCCCTACACAGCCCTAACCTTAACCATAAGTAACCAAACAAAATACAGGATTTTTGGCATTTTTAGTTTTTTTTATTGCAGTCACAGATTTTTATGAAATTCAATTTCCCCTTGTGGGACCCGAAAACATGGCCTTATGTGTTTATAAAAATACATGGCAAGGTTAATGAGAGAGATGTTCTTTGATACTTTGATTATCCAATCTTATTTGATTATCCAATCTTATTCAGTGCCAGGTCAAGGAGGCCTTCGATCATGCTTATTTCTAGCTTATATATTTCAAACCCATGTGTGATAACTGTAGCTGTACTAATACAGCAGTTTGCACACATAATCTGACAATATCTGGGGGCCCAACTTTAAATATGAGGCTTTTGTATCGGTAATGAACAGCGCAGATCTTGTCACTGTTGTTCGTGAGCCGCTTTCATGTTAGAACCTGGATCTGCTGCATGTAGTGGGACCCCACCCTACGAGGCACCCAAACAAGCAGGAGCTTTGAGTCCTACAGTCTTAAAATTCATCCTGCGAGGATCCTGCACCTCGCTAAAGGGGTACTCGGTGTGCCAACGCACCTCTGCGCTTGCGTCAGACTGCACCTAGTGCGTTTTCGTTTAACTCACCGCCCGTCATTTGACATTACGACAGTGGCAAACGTAGGCGGGGAGTCGCTTGTACAGTCGATGGCGATAATGAAATTTGGGAAGGGGATGCCGACACAAAGCTGCTTAAGCTTCTTCATCGCACCAAGGAGATTAGTGACTAGACAGGCTTGAACAAAGGCAAAGGTACGATTTGCTGCCTGCTGAGGGTTTGGCACGCTGCGCACCGGTACGAGCCAAGTGTTTACTTTACCACTGTCCTCCAGTCACCGGGAAGCTCTGGCTAACCCCACTAATCGAGGGCATTCGACGTCTGCACCCTATAACAACAGCCCTGTTTGTTTGTGTTTTTGTCTGCCTGTACCGAATTTTGCTTTGTGTTTTCTGAATCCCGTGATTTATTCATGCATTGTCTCACTTTCTTTGCTGAGTCCCGGATGGG
This sequence comes from Mormyrus iriodes, assembly GCA_011763525.2. NCBI lineage: Eukaryota > Metazoa > Chordata > Actinopteri > Osteoglossiformes > Mormyridae > Mormyrus > Mormyrus iriodes. The sequence continues at coordinate 393,307 of JAAGVU020000095.1, read as the reverse complement.
GACCTGCAATGTCACCTAGTGATGTCACCCCCTCCAATGTCACCTCTGCAATGTTACCCTCACAATTTCACCCATGGTGTTACCCCCCTAATGTTGCATGCATAATGTCACCCCCAATGTCACCCTGTGATGTAACCCCCACAATTTCACCCCCCAATGTCACTCCTGTGATGTCATCCCCAAATGTCGCCCCGTGGAGTTACGCCTGTGATATCATCACCAAATGTCGCCCAGTGATGTCACTCCCCCAAGTCGCCTCTGTGATGTCACCCCATAATATCACCTCCCCAATGTCACTCCTGGGATGTCAGGCCCCCAAACTTGGCCCCGCAAAGTCACCCCCCTGTTTCCCCCCCCCCCTTTCGCCCCCCCCACACACCCCCCCCCAAGCCATCGCCCTCTATGCTGCCCTC
>JAAGVU020000095.1:353857-374261 GCA_011763525.2 Mormyrus iriodes | reverse complement strand
GATGTGCAGTGTTTGATGTCTGCCAAACATAGCGTCTTGTCTGATGGCCAAAAAGCTCCATTTTGGTCTCATCAGACAAAATAACTTTCTTCCACTTGACCATGGAGTCTCCAACATGCCTTTTGGCAAACTCTAGTCGAGACTTAATATGAGTGTTCTTCAACAGTGGCTTTCTCATTGCCGCTCTCCCATAAAGCTTTGATTGGTGAAGAACCTGGGCAACAGTTGTTGTATGCAGAGTCTCTCCAATCTCAGCTTCTGAAGCTTGTAACCCATTCAGAGTAGTCATAGGTGTCCTGATGGCCTCTCTCAATAGTCTCCTTGTTGCATGGTCACTCAGTTTGTGAGGACAGCCTGATCTAGGCAGATTTGCACATATTCCTTCCATTTCTTGATGATGGATTTAACTGAACTCCAGGGGATGTTCAGTGCCTTTTCAATAACCTTTTCTCTGATTTGTTTGGCGTGTTCTTTTGTCTTCATGCTGGAATGGTAGCCAGAAATACTGATTAACCATTGAAGGGACCTTCCAGACATAGGTTTCTTTATACTACAATCACTTGAGACACAGTCACTGCACTCAGGTGATCTCCATTCCACTAACTGTGAGACTACTAGCACCAATTGGCTGGACTTCTGTTGAATTAGGTCAGTCACTTTAAAGGGGGTGAATATTTATACAATCACTTATTTTATGTTACATATTTTTATTTAGTTGTCATTTTGTAGAAATCAGTTTTCACTTTGACATTAAAGTGTTTTTTTTGCATTTTTTTTGTAAAAAAAGCCAAATTATGTTGATCATGATTGATTTATCAGAGCAATAAAAGGGTAAAACATCCAAGGGGGTGAATACTTTTTATAGGCACTGGAACACTGCAATAACTGTGTCAATATGCTTAAAATTAATCAAATCTAAATATAAGAGCGAAAGCAAAGAGATGCAGAAAACTTCTGCTGTTTGTTTACTCCTCTGTCTGGCATGTTTGTCTGTTCCTCCGTTTGCGATGTTAGTCTGCTCCTCTATTCAGGATGTTTCTTTGCTCACCCATTCGGGATGTTAGTCTGTAACATTATTCAGAATGTTTCTTCGCTCGTCCATTCGGGATGTTTGTTTGCTCCTCTGTTCAGGATGTTTCTCCCCTCACCCATTTGCGATGTTTGTTTGCTCCTCTGTTCAGGATCTTTGTTTGCTCCTCTATTCAGGATGTTTCTCTGCTCAACCATTGGGATGTTTGTTTGCTCCTCTATTCAGAATGTTTGTTTGCTCCTCCATTTGGGATATTTGTTTGTTCCCCTTTTTCGGATGGTAGTTCACTGGCTTCTTTGTTTAAAGCAGCTCTTATTGTTGTGCCTCTTATCCCTTTATTAACATTTCCAAAGTGCTTTGTTTCGGTTTAGATTTGTGCTGCTAAGTCACACCACTCGGAGGTGAGCGAGCACTGCCATAGAACCCACGCCGGAGAGCGCTCTCACAACAAGACAGAGTAATGTGCAAAAGCGGGAAAATCAGGAATGTTCTAGCCTAAGGCAGGAGCTGGGGATGTAACTATGTTGGCAGGGAGGATTTGTGGAGAGGCATGGATAATGATAGCTTTGCATGCGGGCAAAGGCAAACATCAAGGGCAGCACCACATGGGGCTTAGCGGGACGGTGCTTGGAAGGCGGGGGGGCTCTCCCTATCTGGCCCAGTGGTTTCAGCTGCCCGGACGACGGCTGCAGGTAAAATGTGACAAAACGGATTAGGTGAACGGTCATTGTCAGAGCACCCTCTACATATGTCTCATGGTCACGTCCCCATAATCCCTGGACGGGAAACAGAAACTGTCAACATGCAAGGACTGATGTAACATGAAAAGAGATCGTTGCGAAAAATATTCCCAAATACGATGATTGCACATGTAGGGCAGAGTCCACCGAGACAGGGGCGAATTTCAGGCCCGTTTGGCCAGAACGTTCTGGTCGGGTTCGGGGAATTTATTGCATCGATTCCGAAAAATACCTCTCTGCAAACACAGGAGCATTTCGAGGGTGTTGCAATGCGTCAGTCCCACGATAACTCACCGCTCTGGAATTGGGAAACCTTTTTGTGTATGAAACATTTTATTATCTTTAAAGATTACATTTCGAGGATGAATGGAGAGAAAATATTAAGAATCAGGCAAGGCCGTAAATCGCAGTATAACCTGAAGGGACCAGCGATTCTCTGATTTTCAGAAAAGAAAGGATGAACTGAACTGGCAGAACGGAAAAGAAACAAAAGGAAGTGACCATGAAGTGTACAGAGTCAGTGTGTATCCTGCGTTCAATATAATTTACGCTACAATCCAGCTTTTGATACCAGAATTATGTTTATATAGCACTCTGCTGATACCTGATAAACCGAAGAGCTTAATATTCTGCTTTTAAAACACTGCCAGAGTTTACCGCCCACGTGATTTATTTCAGTGATGGATTCCTTAGTCGAAGAACACGTGATGATCACGTTTCGATTTGCTGACAGCTTAAAGCAGAATTCAAACGAGGAGGCCCCGCTACACCGATTCTGTATATGTGGGTGAACAGACGAAATGCAAAATGCAGGGTTCAAGTTCCTCCTGTCTGTCCCAAGCATACCTCTGTATATTCTTGAAAGCTGTTTTTGTAACATTCAGATTTGAAAAATTCTGGAACATTGTAAAACTTTCTAGTCCTGTTATGAAACTGAATTTCTCAATTATTAGCCTTTACAGACTAGCTTATACACATTATTATGGGATAGCCAGAGGTACAAATGAAATACTCATCAAGCCTGGACTTTAAATGGGAAGATTTGTGGAGATGTATCATGTGATGAATGTTTCACTGGCCTGGTGCAACCGATTCCTGGGGTAATGGACACAACATTACATTAGCCAGGAAAGGTGACATTAATACAGTGAATGAAACAAAAACATCCTGAGGATTATGGGAAAACCTCCCCATTACAGCAGCGTGCGGCTCATATGCAGATTACTGCAGAGAGGAACTATTTATAAGACAGAAACCCTTAATCTCTGACAATCCATATTAAACCAAAGGTAGGGGACCTGATTTCTGGGAGGCACTATTAGTGCATAAAGCACAGCTGATGCCTCAGAACGATAGGGCGGGCCGTTAATCCAGAATCCAGAGGCTTGGCCCACGTCATGACGCAGGCTTCGCCCATCACTCCTGGAAACGCACTTCCGAGTCACTCGCTGACTCACTGACACCCTATTGGAGCTTGGTCATTATCGAGGATGGGTCCAGTTCACACTTAGCAGGCCTGGTTTCCGCATTGCCTCAACAACTCAGCTGCTGTGATGAGCTCACACGCCCTGCTTTACATCATCCTTTCCCAAGAGCAGGAAAGAGACCTTTCAAATGAGCCCGTTACATTGCATCATGCGTCGCTGCGTGCTGGGCTGCGTCGCGCCCCTGTGAGGCCACAGGAGCGGTGATAAAATGGGCCGTTACGGGCCAAGGCCAATGAGTGGTACTTATGAAGTTGGATACACAGTCGGGCCCGAGTAATTCCAGCCCATATTTTCCTGCTGACAGAGTACTGGAGCCCACAGCTAAGGGTGATTCCCTCTGGTCATGACATAGCAGCCTAATGACCCAGGTCTGGGAATGACCATACTGTCATTTCCCAAGCGGCATGCACTTATCTGTCGCCATGGACGCCGCACACCGGAGACAGTGCTCCAAGATGTTTCCCAATGTTGTCAAGGCTCCGGTGTTTTCCGGGCCCCACCCTCACAGATTATCATGAACCTCAGTGACCCGTGCCTGTCATTACCACATATCACTTACATCCTTCCAGGGCGAGCTGCCCTACACCATAACAAGCAGTTATTTTTCCAGCTTGAAAGGTCCAGAAAGCTGTTACTATTCTGAATTTGTTTATTTAACTGCTTACCTTAGTTATTCAGGTGTCACTTTTATCTAAAGTAACATTTATTTAAGAGAGAGGGGTCAGTCAAGTGCTTTGCTCTGGGGCCCAACAGTAAAATCACTTTGCCCACCCTGAGATTTGAACCAGCAACCTTCAAGTCACAGCATCCTAATGCCCTGAGCTACACATCCACACCTGGTTGAGCATACACACATATTTATTTTAAGTGCACGGTTGCATTTCCTCTAGTGTGTAGTATCTGCTGACTGTGTACAAAGTAACTGTCACATGACTCTATGAACATGAATGACTAAATCACAGGTTAATTACAGCGAAGATTAACTCATGATTAGGGTTATTATTTGAAGAGTTTTTTTCTCAGAACTGTAAGGGATGAAACTGGAGAATTCATTATCAAAAAATCATCACCAACTTTTTATTAAAAACTCATTTCTGTCATAACATCATTGATGTAGGATTTCAGTGGCAGGTTGGATGGCTGTAGCTGTAATCCAACCACAGCGTTATGAGGTCTGTTTCTGCTGCTTTGAAAACACTAAACAGAACTGCCCTCTATCTTTGCTTCTCAATAGAACAGGAAGGAAAGAAAAAATCAGACCAATCTGCCTTGTAAGTCCCTAACCCTAACCCTAACCGGTGACACCTTCAGACATGTGCCCAAGCCCTTGCTCTTATTAAAATAACACCTCGATTGAATTGGACCTTCTAGAGAAGAATCATCGCCCATTACAAGTGTTATGTGCCACCAGGCAAAGAGATACGCTGAATCTGGCATTAAGAATAAGCGTCTGTCTGGTTGGGAGACATGAGCTTCGGTGCTGGGAGGCCGCGACGCTGTTGGTTAGTTTGAGCTCTATTCTATATCACACAACAGCCAGTTAAAAGGTGTCGGCATGCCACGATGTTAATTACAGTCACGGCGATTCCTTTCCTGCTGTAAATATCTGACATCATACCTACACACCGTAAAGAAACACACATTTCTCCCATGAGGCCTGTGATTCCGTGCCTCTCTGGGATTTCGCCCCAGGAATCTAAAGCACACGGATCTGAGAACCTAGGAATCGATGATCTCAGATCATTTCCCACGCAGGACTCTTTAGCTGAGGGGGGTGCTCGAGTGAAAACCAAGTGCTCTTCAAAATCAACAGCTGGGGCTGTGTTAGAGCAGCGAAAATCAGAAAACTCGCAAACGCAGAGCAAAGATATAAACAATATGCGCGCTACACCCCTTAAAAACATATAACAATGTATACTAGCATATGATGACCATGTACACAGCTCAAAATGTAAATATGGAATTACTGACAGTTTTCATAAAAATCACTCTTGTGTAGAAGCCTTGAAAATGTTTGAAAGTCATAGAGGATGTCAGCAGTCCTGCACACACGCAACAGCATATTTACAGAAACCCTCGATAGTTAAGGCGTTGCTTTTCCAAAGAGAACTTGCTGCTTCAACACAGGGTAAATATTTTGTAAAGCAACTGGTTGCAGCAATAGAAAAAATAGCCAAATCCAGACCTTTTAATTTGAGGCAATGTGCCTTATTAGGAAGAAGAGAGACAAAGTCAGAGTGTACGGGGATGCTGGGCCCTGCCTCAGTCCTCCATGATAAAAAGGAGGCTGACCCCCAGTATGTGACAGGGTCCTACTGTTTATCATTTATTCTCAGATCACAGGAGTAGTGCCGCACAGCTGCAGGACAGCCTCCCTTTATCTTCCTTCAAAGCTTGCTCCCTTTTCCCTCTCAGAGAAAGTAAAGGTTCTTGTAAACACATGCATATCTCTCTCCTTGTGGAGGGAGTGTGGTCTTTCAGGCTTGGAGAGCGTCTCTTCTCCTTCACGCGCTCTTTCCTGCTTTCCATTTCCCCCCGGGGCCTCGGCTGCGCAAAGTATCGCCGCGTTTTGACAAACCTGGCTGGAGCGGAGGGTAACGAGCACGGACCCATGTTCCGGGCCTGACGTGGGCAGCAGCGTGGCCATTTGAAGTCAAAGATAATGGTGCATCGTGGGACCGTCGTCGTCCCCGTCAAGAAAATGGCCAGAGGGGCGCTATGCAAAAGTTACTTTTGTAGCCAGTGTGCTTTTTCCAAAGCTGCCATGACGGCAAGGTCGCCCGACCTCGGCCTGACGCGTCCCCAATGACAGCGTGGCATGTCCCCAAAGTGCGTGGATGGGCCATCCTCCTCTTCCAGTCCCCACATGATGCATGTGCATGATGCAGCCGTGCGCGTGTGTGTGCCTGAGTGCGGTTACCCCAGCACCCCCCCCCATTCAAGTCTTCTCAATGTCAAACAAAGCTCTGAAAACTAGTGATCATTTTTTTTGTTTGGGTTGAATTTAACAAGATTCCTGCTCTTTGATGTAATTAAGCTCCTGGGGGCTGATGCGAGCGCCGGAGTTAATTTTCGCGGCGTTGCGGGGAGCTATCAGCGGCGCTCACATGTCAGCCGTGCTCTGGGCTCCACGGCGCCTCACTCTGCGCTCACATAAAAGAACAAAACAAACGCACGGGCGAACCGCGCGCACTGCTTTAATGGACCTGCTTATCTTGACGGAAGGCTCCCTCAGGCCTTTTTATTGGGCCCAAAATTGCCCACCTGTAGCTGCCAAGGCTTCGATGTGTTCACCGCCATATTCACCCCCCTATTCACCGCCATATTCACCCCCCTATTCACCCCCGTATTCACCGCCATATTCACCCCCCTATTCACCACCCTATTCACCACCCTATTCAGCCCCGTATTCACCCCCATATTCACAGCCATATTCACCCCCCTATTCACTACTGTTTTCACTCCCCTATTCACCCCCATATTTGCCCTCGTATTCACCACCGTATTCACTCCCATATTTGCCTTCTTATTCACCCCCCTATATACCCTTGTATTCACCCCTGTATTTGCCCCCATATTCGCCCCCCTATTCACCACTGTATTCACCCCTGTATCGCCCTCGTATTTGCCCCCATTTTTTGCCCCCATATTTGCTGTCATGTCTGCCGGGCCCCGTCTCTATTGAGCAAGCAACTATCATGCACCCCCCCACTCCTCCAGCCCACCATCGATTTACAACAGACCCATTGCGGTCAGGGTAATCTAACCTCGGGGGGGGGACAAAGGGTTTGTCCTGCAGAAAAAGGTCCGTTTAACATCACCGAGCTGAGAGACCCATTTGCTGAGCTGCGGAGCACAGCTACGTTTTTGGGAGAACAGTAGTGCTGGTTTGAGCTGGCGTGGAGTAGGCGGATGGCCCACTGGAAGGCACAGCCCTTCTTCCGTGAACCTCTCTAAACATCTCACCGAGTTTCACATTTACATTTTCATTTTTTGTGTAGATCTTACACAAGATTGTATTCAGTTCCGAGGCTGTAAACACAGAGCAAAGCAACTCAGCAGCCAGACCTGAAAGCCTGAGTTATCTTTTCTGGTTTGTGTTATATTATACAGGAGGTGCGTTCCTGCGTTCACTTAGACCCGCATTAAACAGTCGGTAGTAAACGGTACCACTTGAAAGGTAAGTGAACCAGAGATTAATCTGCTCTGCTTGAAATGGGAGATGCAGGGTCCTTAAAAACAGGGAGATATCACGCCAGGTATGTCATTCCCAGATCTGCTCATAAAACAATAAGCTGCATTTATCAGCCATTTGCGGGGGGGGGCATTTTAAGCGTCATGCACACATTAAGCCCCCGTCGTCTGACATATTAAACTGTCACAGAGTTTAACTTTAAATAAAGGTGACTGAAGTGTCACTAATCGTGCCGCAGTGACCTGCTAAGAGAATTAAATGATGACACGTTTGCTTTAGCAAAAACCTGCCTGTCAGATGACGGGTGACATCTTAAACTCCCCACATTAATGTGACAGTCGGAACAAATGCAATTTAAGGAGATGGGCTCCACAATTCAAAGAAATATAAAGCACATTTTATGATGAATGTCGAAGTGCCCTTTCATACGAGGAAACATACTTTCATTTATATGGACATTTTTTAAAGGATTAACTGCCCAAATGGAGTTATGGGGTTGTTTCTCATGACCTTACTTTGGTCAACTGATGTTAAAATACACATATAGAGAATCTTGCATTCTCACAGGAGAAATTCTCCTCCTTTTCATCCCATTTCCCTCTCTGTGCCTCAACACAACGCTTATTTTAGGGTTACTGTCATTGTACTTCAATGGAAACCGATGGCTAACATATGGTTTGTTTGTGGAAAACGCTCAAAGTTGAGCTCACATCGGGAATGGTCTTTTTTTTGTGAAATGCGCATATGAATGTTGTGCTTGTGAAAATCAAGTGAGGTCAGGTCAAGTAAAGCTTTACTTTTCTCTCAGCCATGCACAGAACAGAGTGAAACGAAACAATGTATCTCTGGGACCCTCAGTTCGACATTTATGAAAGGGCAGACATTACAGGGCTATGGACAGGGATATGGAATAACTAACATTCAATAGCAAAAATTACATTGCAAAAATATACAATTATACAATAACAACATATAACAGTAACAGACAGGGTTGCCAACTTAGTTGCTAACTTGAGATTTTCAATTCGAGACAAGTCTGCACACACATTTACATGAATGAAAGAGTTTTATTACCTTGTAAATAGACTTTAGGGTTTGCAAACTACCCCAACGCTTTTGATGTAGCTAATTTTAGGTTTAGAATGGAATAATATAAATTTGCCATAAGATTTCTTGCGTGAGTGTGAGTCAGAAAGCATGAGTGTCACGCCAGATGCGCGAGATCTGGCAGCTCTGAACACAACATAAGGTAACATACATTTTACATCATAAAGAGGCACCCCACATAACACTGGGAAATGGGAGCACGGCAGTACTGTCCAGGCTGTAAGCGGCAGTGCAGCGATGCCAGGGCCTGCACTGTGAACAAGGTAAAATGATGGTCTTTAGCTGGTATCTGTAGCTTTGCGAGTCATTGCTCAGGCATTCAAAGACTGGGAGGAGCTGGAGTGTGTCATGTGTGTAGCAGCAGTAGTTCAGCTGAGTGTCTCTGCACAGGAGCGTGGCCCACTGCCCACGGGTCCTCTGAGGACCCGGCTGCCCTAATGCCTGCCTGTCAGAAAGCAACGATTTAACACCCCCCACCCCCCTTCCTACGTGTATTGCCTCTCCAGTGGACCTGAAATTTTTCACACCCCCCTGGTGCCGAGACATGCCGGCCAAACATCATGTCGACAAAATATTAACATTTATGGCTCTTGTAGCTGAAATTTTTGTCCAATGAAATATGTCCAAGAGCCTAACATTCTCGATTCTGTTATCAGATGAGGCCTGTGCCTTATTCAGGACACAGTGCTCTTCGATGGAAGACAGCATCTAATTAACACCTTATAATAAAGCATAACTGTTTTGGCTCGTTGGAATCCCACATTACCTAAAGGTCCACCTGTGTAGATGAGTCATATTTTTCAAAACCAGGATAAGAACGCAGTTTCAGGGGGCGGGACAGACTTATAGAGGATATGAGGTGCTGCTGCTTTCTTTGTTGATTGTTTGGCCATTTTTATGCCCCCTTAGATTTAAGATATGATCAAATCTGAATTGAAACGACAATCTAGAGCACCAGTCAATGAGAGACCAGCCTTGTCTGCAGGCGTTGGGGCTGGCATGTGATTGGATGCGCTGGTGATCATTTTTAAGTTGCATCCGAGAGGCACGACTCAAGCTGTGAACACACAGCGCATCCTTAAAGACCTGTCTGCCTGTCTCACAAATATGTTAATTAGCATCCGGACAGTTACACATTTAATTAGTCTGAAGCTTGATGGCATTCAGTTCCTGTGACTGTGGGGGGTTAAAGAAAAGGCTTTTCGTTGGGGTGTATTTTGATGGTAGCTGCAGGTGCAGATGCATTTTTAGCAAGGCACCCCTGCTGCTAACCGAAATCGACATTATCGTTAATAATCTGCCGCTGGGTCTACATGCAGGATGCAAACTGGTCTATTTGTCTTGTTTTCCCAGGTGCTCAGCCCTTCAAAGAGCCCAACCAATGGGAGATGTAGCCAGTCACATGGTCACGGCCGAGGACCCGTCCATGCATTTGAGGCTCTGCGTTTTCCAGTTTGAAAGGCATCCGTCCAGCATGGCTACGCGGGAAATGTGCAGGCCATTTTGGAGCACCACTGTCTCTGAACAGGATGTCTTTCTGACAAATGAGAGTCACGACTGGTTCCTACAAATGGGGCCAGTTGGGGGATGAGCTGTTAGGCAGCCTTCGCAGTCATATGCACACCGTCATCATTCCTGTGATTGCAAAGTCGCATCTCGAATTCACAGTTTTGACTAAGGTAATAACAGTTTATTATCCACCCACTCATCCATGTTCCATAGCCACTCATGCGGTCCTGGGTCACCGTGAACCTGAAGCCCATCGGGGGAATCAGAGGGCACGAGGGCGGGACCGTCCCACACACACACTGCATGCAATTTACAGACATCATTTGCTGGCTGGCATTTGGGGATGTGCTGTATAAACTGATCCAGTTCCTTTTAACCAAAGCAGTTCAGTTTAGTTATACCAATCTGTGCAGATAGTATTTTACTGGAGCGACTGGAGTCAATCATTTCACTCAGAGGAGCCTCACAGGGCCTGAAGCAGTGATATCTGCAGATCATGAGCAGCTCGTGTTGGCCATCGCTGTGCCGCAGGCGTGTGTGTGTGTGTGTGTGTGTGTGTGCGGGGCGGGGGGGTATGCTACAATTATACCTCATCTCGTGCTATCACTGATCAAATCTCTGTTCTCTCTGTATATGTGGGGGGGCGGCCAGACAATTAATATACATGCAAGAAAACATGAGTGAAATTAAATCCTCCTTCATCCACACTTTAGCTGAGAGATCAGTTATGGGCTTTTATTGCTGCTATTAGGATTTAATAAGGAGTATTTTGAGACTTTTCAGCTGAATATTATTTCAGTAAAAATAGTATTCTGTATTCAAAAGGTGTAAGAATCATTTAACTTCAAATTTTATTGTTAAATAATCTTTTCAAATGCAGAAAGTAATTCCACAGTACATTTTCATGTATTAATTAAATATGGTGGGGGTGGTATTAAATTAGATACCTCAATATAAACTCCTATGCAAGAGCTAAATATTAGTTACAGGATATTTTACTGATAATGTAAATCTGGAGCCTGGCATTTTGAGGTGAGATGAATGTGGTAATTCGCATGGCCCTTCATCTTTTCCCCTAACAGAACTGCCTAAATGAGGCCTTAAAAATCCTAAGCGGCTCCGAGGTTTGCGAGGATCGGACCGGTTAGGAGCTGGCAGTCCACTCCTGTTCCGATTAAATGGGGAAAAAAAACCCATTTCTAAAAAAATTCTCACCAATATTTTAATGGCGTGGTTGCGAAAAGCAAAGTAGTGTATAACATGAATTTCATGTGTAAAATGTGAATTATTATATTTTTGCTGTTAGTAGTGAGCAACCCTCGTTTGTGATTTAAATAAACCTTGGATATTCAGTGACCCAATAATATAATTATGAGTTAAACAGTGATTCTCACTGCAAACATGATACACTGCTGCTCTGTCATTAATGCTGTACCCTAGGAATCAGAAAGCAGCTGTTCCTCGAAACCCACAGGGCCCCACGCCATACTTCTCTCATCTGCTTCACAGGTACATTCACTGTGCATTCACCGTACATTCACTGTATGTTCACTGTGCATTCACTGTACATTCACTCTGCATTCACTATACTTTCAGAGTATATTCACTCTGCATTGACTGTACGTTCAGAGTACTGTATATTCACTCTTCATTCACTGTTCATTCAGTGTACATTCACTGTACTTTCAGTGCAATTCCACTGTCCATTAAGTGTGTATTTTTGAACACTTGCTGTACATTCACTGTACACAACGGACCCCGCATGTGATGCAGTGGCACTGAGCAGAAAGGAGCGCGTCGGCGAGCTGTGGCAGAAAGACGCTCTGGCACACAGACAAAAATGAAGCGAGGGGACCAGGAGGGTATGTGCATCAAATCCGCGGTAATAACTAAGCGGGGGGGGGGGCCTGGAGGCAGGCGCTAACAGGCCGGTAGCGACTGGGTTGAACGCTCTGCTGAGGATGGCGAGATACAAGCCAGGGGCCAGAAAGGCCATCCTAAAACATCCTAGCGGAGTCAACCGACTGAAGACCTCTGGGGCACTGTGTGGCTCAGCCACTTCGCTCTCTGTGCCTGTTATGGGAAGGTTGTTAGTTCGAATCCTATGCTCAGCAGAGTGGTCATATGGGGTTATGCTGGATGGATGGCTGCCCCTGTGCTCAGACCACAAGTTTCGCTCTCACCTCTATGTGTGTATCTGCCTTAAAATGAAAGGAGAACATGATCTTTTTTTTATTGAATGACAATCGAAGAAGAACATGATCAAGCATTAGCAAGGCAGAAAACCTAGCAACCCCCCCCGACACCTGAAGCGGCACATGGTGGGATATGTGATAGTGTGAAAGCTTACACATTCCAACGTACCTGTACAAATAAAGCGTCAGTGACAGCCTACAGTTCACATTTATCATCTATCCCAGTCATATATGTATATATGTATGTATGTATATATGTATATATATGTGTTCTTTAATTGCCTTTCCCCATTTTCTTCAAAGTACAAAATTACTCCTATAAAACTAAAATCACGCACAAGAAACACTCACAAACACTCATAAACACACTTGTACACCCTCACACAATTACACACAAACGCACTCACAAACACGCAAACACCCGCACTGCCCTGCTATTTTTCATTTGGCACACAATTATTTTTGCAGCAGCTGAGATTGAGCATTCTGTGATCACTTTGAAAAACTGGGACCGCATGGCTGCTGGCTTGTAGCGGTACACCCAGAGTTTGACCCACAATGCCGTGGGCTCACATCACACGTCTGAGCAATAAACAGACCCGAAGAGCGTCTGCTTCTCAGGCTTGCTGGCTCTCACCTTGACGTCATGGTGACCTTTGCTGGAAACCCTCTTGCTTAGTCCTCTTTAGTTCCCCATCTAGCTGTTGGTTTAAAGATAGTCTTCTTTTCTGATTTTTAAACACATAATGGAACCAGTGCAACTTGCCAGTTTTAGCTGGGAAATACGAAAGTGATGTGACTGGGTAGGATTTGTGCCCATCAAGTTTAAGAGCAATACTCCACAAATGTCTTTCTGTTGTCAAATCTGCTTTTCTCTGGCAGATAGAGGGGAAAAAAAAATCTGTCGGCTGTTCTGATATTATATATTATAATTTTCATTGTTGTAGGGACTTGTGCTAAGAATATATAAGCTTCTTGCCTTATGGATTTTCAGAAGTATTTAAAAGACCAACTGGCAGATTCTTTTAGGAGTGACCTTAATGCTTAACTGTTCCCCAGGACAGGTAGCTTGCTAAGTGTGCAAGATGACAGCTCTGGGGTGAAACGGGAGCGAAAGCAGCTTCCTGATGGGCTGGCATGCTCACAGCATGCAGAAACAACATCCAGGGCCCACTTTCCCAGGGGACCAGGTTCTCCGTGCCAGCTGGGCTCACACGTACATTCATTTACCAGTTTGGCTGCGTTACCATTTGGATCCACTGCCTGCGGAGGAGGCTTGTGACATGTAATTCAGCAGGACACGTATGGTCAGCGTTAACACGTGAACAAACCTGTCGGAGGTATCCCTCTCTCCTTATTTTTGAGGTTCCATATGCAGATGCACTGAAGTGGATAGAATGAGTGAAATGAATGAATGCCATAATTTACAGCCATGGAAAAAATAAGAAACAACAGCAGAATTTTTTGTTTCACTTATTTCTCAATGTATGTATTTGTGTTTGTGAATAATATATATATATATTTTGCAAATTGCAGCTAGGCTCTTCCCTGCTTCTCATTAATGAAGGGCTTCTTCCTTGCTTTATGGGACTTCAGTCCTGCTTCTAGGAGCCTGATACAAACTGTCCTAGCACTGCACTTCACACCTACAATTAATGTTTCCCATTCCTTTTGAAGGTCACTTGACACCATCCTATAATTTATGAGAAACTGTTGCATGAGGTTAACGGTCATCTCTGGCATTAGAAAGTTGCTTCCGCCCTTTACCTGGCTGGTTTCTGGTCATTTCCAGTGTCTCCTGCTTCACCTTATTCTTGTGTACTGCTGTCTTAGAAATTTTGAACCAGGAAGCCACCTGCTGCTCACCGTAGCCTCACCAGCAGAACCAGGATTACAGTAATCCCCCGCTATATCGCGCTTCAACATTTGCGGCTTCACTGTATCGCAGATTTTATATGCAAGCATATCTAAATATATATCACGGATTTTTCGCTGGTTCGCGGATTTCTGCGGACAGTGGCTCTTTTTATTTCTGATATGTGCTTCCTCAGTTGGTTTGCCTTGTTGATTCCATACACGGGACGCTATTGGCGGATGGCTGAGAAGTTACCCAATCAGAGCACGCGGTTACGTGTTCTGGGCTGATATACGATACGTATATTTGTGTGTAGTATATAAACAGTATGTTTACATACATCATTTCAACGAATCTTACCTAATATCTAAGATAATATGAAGGGTTTATAAGGGCTTAAAATGTACAAAAATTTTTCCAGAGCTGTATTTGCCTTTTGCACAAGTACACTGAAATTCTGTGGCTCCCGGTTGTCCCATCATGCTCTCCTTCTTTTAAAGACATACGCACCAGGCATGTAGCAAAGTAATAAATTTATGGGTTTGAACCTGCCCTGAAATTTGCTCCTGCCCCCAGGACCCCCTAGCTATGGGCCTGATACACACACATAGCAGCAACCTGCTGATCAGGGGCATTGAAGGCCAAACCCACTGAGCCACAACTACACAGGCATGAAAGCTACGAGTAATTTTCTGCTGGTATCCTAAGGCCACCGTCATCATCCACAGACAGGGCATAGCCCCCAGAGATCCTCCTTATCGTCACACTCCTCGCCGTTACCTTAATGGTCACGTTAGACCGTTTCCGTGTGTCATCGCTACCCTGAGACACGGCTGCTCATTATCTGGAGTTTCTCGGACCATCCAGCTGGCGCCGGCCATGGGGGCACCCCCCCAGTGTAAGGAGCGGGGACGAGGCACCAGGTCGACCCAAATGATGCAGAACAAGTAGGCACTTGCCTTCTAATGTGCCGCCATGCACGGGCGATTGGAGTAATTACTCCCTGCCACATCACTCTGCGACCTGCCCACCGCGGTTAAGTGCTTGGACCCTCTCCATTCTGGGACGGAGGCTTTATTAGTACAGTGGTTAAAATCAGAGTAAATTTAAGAGTACAGAGCTATGAACGTGTGAATTAGTGTGCCTGAGTTGAAACAAACATTTTCCCAAATCCGCTCTGAAGCCCCTCCCCAAAGCCCTCACCTTCAGTTATGATTGGCGAGCAGCGTAAATAGCGGACTCTAACGCCCTCATATAGCATCATCATTTTGGTTGGCTCAGAAAAAACAAGGACAACGGCAAATGGCCCGCAAAGACCCCACTGGGGACACTCGCAGTACCCCCAGCCACTCTGTCATGGTGCGTCTGTGCATCTCCCTAATTGGTATTTCAGGATGCCCCCCTCCCTGCCCCCCAGTGTCCGGACAAACAGAACAGGCTGATGGCTCGCTAATGAGGCCCACGGTCCGCGGAGAGCGAGCACTAACTTCCAGATTCATTGCCCGTGTTAGCGACGTTTGGCTTGACGCTCCGTTTTTACAGATGTCAGTAATGTGGGCTTAACGGTGATCCATTACGCTCAGGTTAGCAAGTCTCCCGAGTCATAACGCCCTCTGTTGTCTGATTCACAGAAAACGACTGCCTAATTCGTGGAGAACGTAACAGCCCTGCCAGAATCGCTGGAGAGGGTACCGTGTCAGCACATGGAGTCCTGAACATTTGACTTTGCAGTATTTTACTGAGTGCTGGGCGGCAGTCAGAGAGCAGAGCATTCTGGGTAAATTCAGCAGAACAGGGGCAACAAATCAAAGTAATACCTCTGGGGCATTAGGTGGAGGGAGGTGTCAAATTAATAAATGTAACAAAAAAGGAGCCGGAAATGAAATATGTAAATACACACATTAGCCTTTCATTTTTACTTTTTGCTCTTTATGGCCCGCCCTTTTCTGATTGTAATGGCCTCGCTGTGATCCATGCATGGCGGGGGCTGGTGGGGGGGACCTGTTCAATTTGTGGCATCCCGGCTCCTTAGCAAAGCGCCGGCGCGCCTTTCGGCCCGCCGCCGTCTCCCTGGGCTACGACACATTTTTCATTTGGCTAAAAGCTCGCTAAGAGCTCTGTGAGAGTGATAATCCCATGCCGGGGCTATGCCGCCACAGACGGCACTTCCGCCACGCCGCTGATTAAAGGGACGCTCCCCGCTCCACCTGGAGAAACTCTCTCAGTGGGAAGTTAACATCCGCTTACCGTCTGCGATGCCCGACATGGGTGGGGGGGTTGTTGCTGGGCCGGGCAGCCTGATCTCTTTGACCTTGCGTCCGATTTTTTAATTGCACGGGGATGCGCGTGGGCGCCCCCCGCTGGGACAGCACCGGCTTTAGCCCCTCTGCCAGGACTAACCTACACGCAGGTATGAGCAGGGAGCCCTCTGGCGAGGCTTAAGCTGTGAGCGCTCCCCACCCCTCCTCCCAATCGGCACGCTCCTCTGACAGTTTTAACTAATTCCCTACTGGAGCAGGTGTAAGCTTCGATAGTGCTTTAAATTACCTAGTCGAGCCAAAGTGCTCATAATATAAACTTGACTTAAGCTTTGGGAGATAAAAAAAATCGAATAAAACTCAGAAGAGTTTCTTTAAGTGAGGCGGGTTGTCTTTGGATTGTTACAGGCTAATTCTGAGTGCACTGGTGGTCTGGCAGGCGAGAGGCGCCCCCTCTGTTTGTCCCTGGCATTACATCAGGGAGGACGCCATGTGACTGGGCTGGCGATGCGGTCCCAGGGAGAGGGACGCAGTAGCTGTACTGTGCACAGGGGACAGCCATGTGCAGGATAAAGCTCTTATACATATTAAAACAGAGCACCGCTGCTCTGGGTAATCCTGTGGGGGAGATCGCACATCGATGGCTGACATGCTAAGATATGCGTATGTTTTTTAAGAATAAGATATGCAAATCTTTGTATATCAAATTTTATACATATTAAATACATATTAAATATACATACATATGCAACTAAATACATATACATATTACATTTTAAACACACCCATAATTGTTATAATAGGAACCTGGTTTTAATATATACAAAAACACATAATTTTATTTAACAATCGAGGAACAAAAACTTGTTTGCTAGTGAGAAAACGCATTCACAGTCTTTCTAAGTATTTCTCCTGCTAGGGCTACCTTTTGCAATGAGAAACTGGTGCATTCTAATAGCCATAACCGCACAGCGTGCCTCGCACAGAACATCCCGGCTGGCATCAGACAGGATCTGCAGCTCTACTTTGGAGGATCAGAAGGGGGAACCTGAATCAGGAGGCTGAGCGGATGATACTGGTTATCCCGCGACAAGTTAAAAGCGTCCGTACAAAAACCTGCTGTCATGTGATAAAAATCCTATGGACAAGAAGCATGCCACCTTAGTACAGGTGGTGAGGAGTCCATGCGTTTTGGTATCAGGGAATTGAGGTACCCAACAGAGGCATGCTGTACATTTTAACGGAAATGTACATTTATACATACAACATAAATAACCCAAAGTCCATGTGAGTGGCCCTGATTCAGGGCACCAGCATCTCCTGCAAAGCAGCACAGCTCTGCTGAAAGGCCAGCCTAAATGTTGCAGACACTGAGCTACCAGGTTGATAGCGGTTAGTACAGAGCAGCCAGCCTGTGCTGGGTAAGCGGGTCAAGGTAGATGGATGGATGATGGATGGATGGATGATGGATGGATGGATGATATGCGGAGGTTCCTGTTATGTAATCTGTGATGGTTCTCCTGCTTGATGAAGACAGTAACAGGAGGTAACATGACGCACACGTGTACCAGCACACGGCTGGCAGCTGTTCTCACATCAAGCCACACCTCTGAATGCCGGCGTTCCCGTATCTCGCCGATCTCCCAGCCAGAGCCGATGAAACTCGCGGGATTGTTCTTAATTACGTATTCTCCAGGCTAAGCGTGTTAAAAAGCACTTCTGGGCACATCATTACAGCACAGCGATGTGATGTGCCCCTCTTCCTGTCCGGGGCCATAGTGTAACATGCTAATGGAGCAGCACTGGGCCGGGGGTGACACCGCAGCACAGTTCAAAACAATTTGGCAAAGATGGCTTTGCTGGTGCAGTCATTTCGCAGAGTGCAGTGTGTGTTAATTTGCTGGATGGGTGGAGAGCTTTTAAAACCTCTCTCGCTCTGCATCCCTCTACAGGAAACTTCTGGAAAAAAAGTTATTATGCATTTGTTTTTTAAATCAAGTTCTTTGAGAAGGACGGTTTACGATGATGACGACTTTTTTATGATAGTGGCCAAATCAGCAGCCTCAGCTTGATTCACAGAATTGAGGAAGCAGGTGCATTTTACAACAAATTCCCTTTCATTGGGAAGAACTTCCTTTACGGATACAAAGGAAAGGTTTGTTCATGAGCGGGGTTGGCATGGTGAGTTCAGGAACGCTCACAACTGCCTATGGAAGGAAAAGGACAATTATAATTTTGATGTAAAGCGGACAGGCACTTATTGTGGAGTTTCCCTTTAGAAGTTGGGAGGAGGAGATGTAGCTTTGAGCCTGATGCGATGCTCTCCTATTAAAAGGTGACACTGATGTCAAAAGAGTCACTTGTGAGTCATGTTTTATTGCTTCAGGTTTAACTTGAGGGCCTCACAGAGTCATAAACAGGGAGGCCCAGAGATCCCCGACTGTCTCAGGGTCACAGGCAGGGGTGGAAAGTTCAGGTCCAGGATGTACAAATCAAGATCAAGATGTTTTTTCAACTAAAAGTTGAGTTTATTATTGTTATTACACTCCATTAATGTCACATTTTATTCTCAACTGGTTGGTTGAAACAAAATTTTGTCGCAGGACTGAGACTAACTATTATTGTGTAATAAAGGCAATATTCTCCCATCTTGCACAATCTATTCATTTATTGTATAGAAGAAAAACATTTTAACCAAAAATCATTTGCTAATGGCAAAAACTTTTCAAAAACTTTTTGCTGAAGCACACGCTGACCAAACTCTGCCAATGAGTTTATATAAAATAGTTTATGCAGTTGCTATTTTCTCCATCATGTATTACTGTACAATAAGCGACTAGCTGAATATGATGTTTGAATTTGAAGAGCTCTGATTCACTTGGGGCTTTACTGGCAGTCAGACGATTGGAGGCTGAGATTAAACGTGATGCTCTTGGCTGAGACGCTAAGAGCAGGATATCTCCTGCACCGGCTAGATCGAATATTAAACATCAAGCGCAGCGCCCTCGTACAATACACTCTCTTCTTCTGTCCTCTTCCCCTGGTCCCAAAAAGCTTAGGATTACTCCCCCAAGTTAATACCTGTGGAGGATGCAAAGCCTAAAGGATGGGATTACTTAAGATGGCACTTTGTAACGTGCGACACGCCGATCACGGGGAGAACAGGAGCCACTGAACTGTCATCGCGAGGAAGGAGAGGATGTGCCCCCCCCCCCCACAGTCTGAAACCTGCCGGCGGCACATTGTCGTGGGGGCGGGAACGGGACCAAGATTTGAAGGGGGTGTGGGCTGCAAGATGGATCGACACTCCTGGACAGAGAAATACAGCTAACAGCGCTTTTGTGCGTCAGGCTGCATCGGGGAAACTGACAAAGACAATGACAGTAAAAATAATCGGGCCAGCCGTCTCACGGGGACAGCTGGGTAAGCTGTCCCAGGCCTGGTGATAATAATAATAATAATAATAATAATAATAATAATAATTACCACAGCTAATAATCAACAACAACAATAAAAATAAAAATAAAAATAATTATCAGCCCAGGTTTATGTTCAGTACAGTATTGAAATAAAAAGTATTGCCACAGAATGACAGTGATACCAGAGATTTCACTCCAGTCTGATGATGGATATATTGATCAGTCCATTATTATGGTAGAAATGCATGCACCTCTCTATCTGCCTGGTGTCCCACAGGATGGGGGTGGGGGGGCTGCCTGCTTTGTGTACCTCGTGTTCATCTGTTCCAGGGGTGGGTAAAAGCTGCCCGGAAAGGAAATAACCAAATAAAACATGCGTGTGTGTGTATGTGTGTGTATGTGTGTGTGTTTGCGTGTGTGTGCATGTGCGTGCGTGCGTATGTGTGCGTGTGTGTGTGTGTGTCTGTGTGTGTGTGTGTGTGTGTGTGCGTGTGTGTGTGTGTGTGTGTGTGTGTGTGTGTGTGTGTGTGTGAGAGAGAGAGAGAGAGAGAGAGAGAGAGAGCGCGTGTGTGTGTGTGTGTGTGTGGGTGTGTGTGTGTGTGTGTGTGT
>JAAGVU020000095.1:341549-353757 GCA_011763525.2 Mormyrus iriodes | reverse complement strand
GTGTGTGTGTGTATGTGTGTGTGTGTGTGTGTGTGTGTGTGTGTGTCTGTGTGTCTGTGTGTGTGTGTGTGTGCGTGCGGCTCGATATGGGCCAAACTTGGGCCAGTTCTGCATTAGCTTGGTGTACAAAGTTATTAAAATGTTTCCTCTGCCACTGTTTCTCTTTAAGCATCATGCTCCGATGGGTGTGAAAAAAGGAAATCAATATGGGGGGGTGTGGGGGCGGAGAGGGCGGGGGCTCAGGGTCTGGCCAGCCTGACACCCAGCACAGGAAGGTAAACGATTGGAACTTTAATTACTTTGATCTGTCATGCATTGTGGAATAGTGTCAGGGAAGTCAATGGCATGATAGGGCCAAAACAAAGGCCACCTTTTTATATCTCTGGGACTCCATCCTAATGGCTGATTAATAAGGGTATTGAACACACGCACAACCCCACCCCACCCCCAATCCAGACAGATACAGAGACTGGAGAAAACTTTCAGCACATCCATCTTTATTGAACGTCCCAGTTAAACCGGAACTTAACACATCAGTGCTTACGGATGAAATGAAATCTGAAAGCATGTGCGACAGAAAGCACACGCTGCATTTGTAAATGTTTTGGGATAATGGCATTTATTGACACTGACAACGCAAAGACATCTTTGGTGACACTGTTAGTTAGCAGGAGTTGTTTTATATGGACTAATGAGTCTGTTCTGGACAAAAATTACAACTCAGAATGACGACTCAGGGTAGATGGGATGTGACAGATTGATGGTAAACATGAGCGATTTATTTCGTTCTTGCGTGGCAGTGTAGGTGTGGTACTTTAAATCTTTCCCACCTTAAGGTTTACCAGACAGAACTCAGGGTAAATCACTGTCAACATCTTAAGTGGATCAGAATATGAACTGAGCGGTTAATTCAGTAATCTTATTTCTGATTAAATATGCAGATTATCTCTTGTGAGCTTGTTAGTTGCAGTTAACAGCTGACAGGCCAATCGCTATGTGTAATTAAAATACAGAAGCCTCCACCACCTAGCTACGATTTTGTCACGGCTAACTTTCTAGAACCTTCTGGATCATTTGTTTGCGTTTGTTTGCTTGACGGTTAAATTCATGTTCATGTTTCATTTGTGTGGTGTAACCCCCTGAGCAGTGTCATTATTGTGATGTTAAAAGTTACACGTTTGAATGCCAGTATTAGACGGAACATTCTGGCATACCAGGTGCCATATTTGTTAGAGCATCTGTTTAAATTGTTATTAATGAACGTTTTAGCCTCAGCAGCTGAGTGAAAGGGGTACATCTGCTGTACAAATGTATACTGGCCGTATCGGCACGTATATGGGATTATTTACATGATTTAGGATTCCTTTATTTTCCAGGATAACGCTTTAGTTGCTTTAAAATTTCATGAATATTCTTATGCTAATTGGGATGATCATTCTTCAGGGAAAGTATCTGAAATAAATGTGTGCAATGAGAATGGCTGTTCATTTAGGAC
Organism: Mormyrus iriodes; assembly: GCA_011763525.2. Taxonomy (NCBI): domain Eukaryota; kingdom Metazoa; phylum Chordata; class Actinopteri; order Osteoglossiformes; family Mormyridae; genus Mormyrus; species Mormyrus iriodes. The sequence goes on along the minus strand of JAAGVU020000095.1, from coordinate 352,262 downwards.
GAGGCATTAACCTGCAAATGACCTTTCATGAGAAGAAAGGCCTCAAAATACACAGGAGTTTCCATCAGGGCACCATTCTAAATTTTACTCCTCTGCTAATTCATTACATGGTTTATGGGCATCTACTCAGTAAAAAGATGGCAAAGCATTTGTTATCTAATATAAAGTATCTTATTGTTTTTTTGTGTCCAAAATGCAAAAGATACATGTGATATATTCCACATATATGTAGCAATGTGAATATGAGTGGCGGGGGGGTTGAATCAGTTAGAACTGGGTCCTAAGAGCACAATATGAGTATCAGATGGCCTTTAAACTCGGACCTCAGAGCCACTCAATCCACTGAGAGCCACTGGATCTACTGAGTGTAGGACGAAAGCTCACAACAAAATCTCAGTCAATTTAAATGAAAGTACCATTCTGGCTATTAAACCCAGTATCACAGTCCCTGCAGAGGACATCAAAACCATTGTGTGTCTCACAAATGAGGGTTCTTAATTTCTGGGAAACTTTGCATTTTACCCACAAACACCAGGTGCTGCTGAATGGGCACCAAGGACTCAAAGTGTCCCCTTAAGACTGTTCAAAGATATTTCTCATGTCCATGTCAAACATCTCTGCCTGATATCCACTCCTCAGTATGTCGTGTTCAAACCTCTTACATGTTTATATTGCGCTTAATACTGTTTCTTGCACAATGACTAAGTAGATAGAAATTTCATGACCATTGGATCATAGAGCAGAAGTTGATAATAAAGACACTTGGGCTTGACTTTTGAATCGAAAGAGCCATATGTCATCACCGAAGCCAGCAAAACGCAGGGTTGCTCAATATCGTGTTGGTCGGCTTTTTCCAGGAGGTGATGGAGCTGCTGAAGGAACCTCCATCCCCAAACCCAAGGTGATATTTGGTGGAGTATGATGTCAGAAGGAGGACGGGGATCCCGGTCCATACGCAGGCCGGACCCTGGGCTAATCTCCTATTCCCTTTGTTTTTATTGATCGCTTTGAAAAAACTACATGCTTTGTGGTTCTACAAGAGAGGCGACTTTTTTTTTAAATGGAGATTAATTCAAATTTCTGCTTGCTCAGTACTTGTAAAACTAAAGCAATTTATATTCCTTCTCTTAACGACCCCCTTTCTCTGATTGCGGTAATGTAATCTAATTGTAATTATGATAGTATCTGAATCATGCAGACCCTAACATGATTAGAACTACTCTTTGCATTAAAAACTAATTTTTGATTAATGATGAAAGGAAGTGTGGAAAATTGGCAAGTAATAAGTTCTCTTTTTAAGTATCTCTGTTTTTGGGGTGGAGCAGATGGAGGCACATTTCCTTCCTATAGATGGAAGTTTTCTCAGAGGGTCCGGAGAAGGTGGAGAGTCAGGGTAACTCACTAAAATCCTCACACTTATCAGAGATTGTGGGGTCATGCACAGCAATAACATGCAGTGAAGATGCACTGAATGGGGCCTTTTTATTATTGTTATCGATGCCCTTCAGAGGATTTCCCGTCAGGCACTGATATCATCGTTAGAGGACAAACCAAGCCAAGCGTCGGGGCTTGATGACTTTAGAAAGGGAAGTGGCAGGTCTTTGGTTCACGCAATGACCGCAAGACCCATTTCAGAGAGTCTTCCACCGCAGAAGATCATTCACCAGCTATCAGTCAGCTTCACAACCAAACCACCAGCCAGTGGGCAAGAAAATGTCTTTTCATTGGTCTACAGACACCAGACCGTGTCACATGGCAAAAGACATGTTTATGCACCTGTCAGATTTGCCAGAATTTCTCTGAATCGCAATAACTTAGTAAGACAATAAGTAACAAAACAGGCTGTACATCTATTGTAAATGATTGCAAATTCGGTATCTGGAGAGTTATAAAGCTCACTTTAGGATGCTCTGCCAGCTCCTTTTCTGAGGGGGAGTGCTCTTTCGATGCAATCTGCACGGATGCGTGTTTGTTATGATGATTATGATTCATAGGGCCACTTTATGCAGTGATGCATGAAGCCCGTTTGGAGCTGTTGAGCTCCCTGGTGCCCTGCCATCCCAAGGCCACCTGGGCACACATGGGGATGGCGCAGAGAGCCTCTGTGTGCTGCCATGGTGACGTTTGTGATCGTGTGAGATACCACCTCATGAAAGAAAGGCTACAAGTGACAGGTGTGCGCCTGAGAAAACGTTACTCTTTGAATAGGAATGTAAAATGATGTAAATCTGTAATATTGCATTGGTATTTATATATAGTATAATATAAATATATATATGAGTATTTATAATAAATATTAGAATTTAACTTTTTTCCTTTTTCCAATATTATACAAATATCGCTTGACAAAAAGATGGGTAAATGACTGAAACCAGTGGAAACGAAAGTACATAATATTTATATTTTAAAAGGATGGGTAATTCAGCCCATATCAAGAGATGATTTGATGGTAAACTCAGATTGTCTGTTTGTATATGGACGATGTGGACTCACCGCACTGAAACTATACATCTGTGTGAGGCCCCCTGAGGTTTGGGGGCCCTCTCTTGGCCAGAAACAGTTGCTACACTAAGCAGCACAGTGTGCTAACCAGCTAACTAGCTACGATCTTCTGACTCTATTTAGTTATTAAAACATTTTTCAAAGGGAGCCATGGGGGGATGGAGGGGGGTCTTTCTTGAGTGGGGCCCCAGAAACAACAAACCTGGCCCTGTTTGCGCCACGGTCTGTTGACTGTCTTTGATTTTAACACCAGGTTATATCCATCGCATTTCCAGGCAAACAGGAAACGTCCTTTGGCAGGGGCATCACTGCAGTGGTGCCACAGCAGATGACAGAGGATGAGGAAGATCGAGAAGATGGGGCCGGCTCCCCCCCCATTCGCCCCTTTGTGACGCTCGAGGCCTGTGATTGGCCCCTGGAGCCCAGCGGAGGTTTCCTGCTGGCGAATTAAATAGCATGGACTTGCAGCTCGAGCCAGCAGCTTCATACCGGGTTCAGACACAAATCACACTGTTTGTGTTACAGCCTTTTCCTGACTTGCTGAACAGCCAGTGATTAAAAGCAAAGCAAACACTCCTCATGAATGACTCTCCATCAGATAGGGGCTCACACAGAAGAAATGTTTCTGAAAAACCTCGAGAACCGGCATCCCCCTGGCGTTTGGACTTTCAAACAGGAAACGGCGATTAAATGAAACACAATTAAAAGTGAGTTTGGGGGCCCTTGAGTCAATTAATTTTATTCTGCCAGTCCAGACAAGAGAGCGAGCTGCAGGAAAGGGCTCCAGCGCCGAATGGCGTCTCTTAGCAACCGCACCCGACCCGACGTGGCGGACCCCTCTGCACCTCCGGCCTCTGAAAGCACAGGAAGTTTCCCTAGGTGTCTTTTTACGCGTCCGCTGCCCCCTGATTGGCCAAGCGCTGCTGGCTGTCAGCTGCATCCCATAAGGAAACTTGACAGATCTTAAAGTGGGGGGGGGTCAGTGAGGGTGGGGTGGGGGGGGATCAATTTTAAGCTCACATGCCCCACTGGATGCCAAAGGCACTCCGGGAATCCTGAAGGATGTCTGAGTGCACAGGGTCTGACCCGCAGAGGTACAGAGGTGACAAACTCCATCACGTCGCGGGGTCCGCAACACTCCCGCCGAATCGGACCTGCTACCCAGATCCGAAGCCTCCCGTTGGATTGGACCTATTTATCTCTTTCAGCAGCCCAAGGTACCATAGGGACGAGAAAAGTTGTTTAAAAGAGGATCGGGCTGGGGGGGGTTGGGGGGGCACGCTGGCAGAATTCAGGGGTGTAAATGATGGATTACTTTTCATCAAGTGAAAGGAAACATAGTTCGTAACAATGCTGAAAGGGAGCAGGCAAGTCTGACCTCCTGCTTCAGAGCAGCCAATATCTTCATTCAAGAAGACAACCATGAAATTACACCCAAAATGGGAATGTCATGAACCGGCACTCGAAATCTCAGCATACAGCCATTACTGCATGGGAAAGCCTTCATCCGCACATCATAACCCGTAACGGACAGGAAGGAGGGTTTGTGACCAGGAGAGGGGGCCTCGCGACGCTGGCGGCGGCTGCTAGAGATCTGCCCGAGAAAACAAACTGCTTTTTTTTTCTAATTCTTGGCATTGCTGCAGGCACACAGAATATCAGCAGCACTGACAGCGTTAATAAAATTCAGTTTTTGGTTTGAGGTTTTATTTCAGCTAGTTTGGGATTCAAACCCACTGATTTAGTGCACACAATGATGAGCTGCTTTGCAGCATAAATGATTTTAAGTGTGATGACATATCAGCTGTTAACAAGTCATTATTTTCATTATTCAAATTTTTCTGTAACAATCTAATCTTTCTAAGTTTTACATCAATTGCTGCAGAATCGGTTCCCTTTTATGACTTGTATTTACTATCACGCTGTTGGCACATGCAACTGTTTTCCGGAGCTTTCCGAACATTTCGCAGCCATCCCTCCCATGTCACAGACCTCTGAAAGAGTATCACTTTTTTTCCCGATTAAAAAAAAAAAAAGCAAGAAACATCAGGAAAAAAAGAATAATTTACATACTTAAAAATAATGAAACAGGTCTGAATGCCTGCTGTAAATATTTAATAAATGTGGCCTGTGAAGTTTGCTTTTCTTGTTCAGACTGTGTGCATCCTAATGGTGGAAATGAGAGAGCCTGCAATTCCAGCGTAATTTGGTAACCTTTGTAATTACACAGGGGTGGCTGGCCCCTCGGAATCAGGAAATCAAAAAGTTTGCGTGATGAGATGCAAAAACTCCATGTTTATATAACAGCGGCACCGAGGCACAAAGCTTAATGAGCAATCAAGTAATATTAATCAAAACAGGAGACCGTAAGTTTCAGAATGCTAATAGTCTTGGGCAATACAACAGGTGAAACTGTTCATAAGGGGAAAAACATGAAAAAACTTCTTATGAATTGTACCAATGTGGTGACAACTAGACTCCTAAATAACCTTCCCGTTTATAATTTTTTTCTGTGCAAAACAACCGAGACAAAATCCAGGCCATCCGGCACCATCGCGTCTAACCGAGCGATAACTTGGCGCGTCGAGAGGAACTGGCTGATACTGTACCCCGGAGTACAGAATGGGGCTTGCTGAGGTTCATGAGATGGATTTTACTCACAATCGATCGGCACAGCAGGTTAAGGAAGCGACCGGCAATAGCGCGTCTTAAGTTTCTGTTCCCACATTGTGCCGGACAATAGCGGAATAGAGTCATCACCTCGTGTTGACACCAGCTTTATGCAAATGGATTCCTCTCAATGACGGCCCTTCATATCCGCAGCTGAATGACCTAGCCAGCAAAAAATGACGGACCATCACTCTGGACCCGCGTCACATATTTAGCACAAGGGTGGTTCTGTTTCAGTTCTGAGTACTTCTTCTTGTGTAAAAGGTCTGTTTATTACCAAAACCAGGCCTCTTGAATTCTTCTCCTTTTTTTTTAAATGGACTTGACTTTCCTTCATTGCATGAAATTTACATAATGAGTTGTATCAGCAGGATGACATAGACCAGGATGGGGGAGAAAGTGTCTATGGTAGGTATTTTGAAGGATCTATAATTTTCAAAGCGTTCTGCATTTAAATGTGCCTTTTATTTCCAAACAGCCTTAAGACACTTTTCAAACTGCACGATTCACATAATTAGATGTAGCAGACAGATGACATTCTTAGTGCACCATTAGAAAGGGGTCATTCTCCCTCCGTAAAAACAGTTACTGTTTTCGTCCGTCATTAATTTGCAGCTTCAAAGCTACAAGCATGTGACAGCCTGGCGAATGAAATAAGTCGCACTTATCTTTATGAGACACATTTCCGTCGCAAACTTAACTTTTTAATGCAAATAAAAGGCATGGCTTTAAAAAGGGGCCTACAAAGGATGCTTTCATTCCTCATTAAGATCTTTATCAGGCCAAATTGTGCTATCAAAAGTCAATTTGAAAACAAATCAGTATCACCTAGAAAAGGGCCAGGAATTGCTGCTCTGTGAGTCTTCCTGGGGCTGCAGGCAGGCCGGCCGGGTGCGGCTCGGCCCGGCTCGGGCGACGATGCGGTGCCGGTGACACCTTCCTGCCCCCAGCATGTCAGCCTCCGCCTCTGACTTGCAGGTGTGTTCCTCAGCCCCCTGACTTTGATTTATGACCTTTCCCCAAATGTTTTCCCCTCTTTCACAAATCGCTCATGCGGGCGCTTTGAAAGCAAACACTCAAGCCGCTTAATAATCATATAAAAAATCTGGCTACCTCTATCAAAGGACTGGGATTCTAGGGTTGCCTCATTTGGAAGGCTTTCATTCCTCTTTGTCTGGGAACAATTCCTAATGAAAGGTAAATAATGTAGAAAATTGGACATATGTTGGCCATTACTTCCTGTTTTCTGTGTCACATGTGTTCACCTTACCCAATGACTAACATTCCTCCTCTAGAGAGCCCGGCTGCCAATCCTTCCCTCGCATAGGTTGACGTGCCTGATATTATAGCCCCGATATTATATAACAGGCCCACTTCCTGTCCATTTGATATTCATTATTGATAATTAGACCCTCTGGCGGAGATCAAATAGGCGAGCACCGAATGTGTTTATTCCTTGACTCCCTTAAAGAAAGTGCCTTTGGTGGGATGTGGAGTGCGCAGGTTCGAGGCGATCTCCGGGGAAAAGCTTTGATATTAAAGGAGACCACACTGCTTGGGACGTGCCTTTGCACCGCTTCCTGATGGCGGGGAGACTGCGGCGAGTGGGTCTGACGCCTCCCTCTTCATCAGGCCTCCTCACACATGGAAATCCAGAGGCCAGTGGCCTTCAACTCTGAATGACCTGCTAAGGTTACAAGTCTCTAAAGGAAAGCTCTTGCTGTTATGTTTAAGGCAGCCTTACTTCACTACAGGGATCTGTCCCAGCAATCTGAAGGTTGTTGGTTCAGATCCTGTGAATGCAAGGAGTGATCCTACTCTGTTTGGCCATTGAGCAAGGCCCTTAACCTGCAATTGCTTCGTCATGGGTATGATGTTAATCTACATCTAGCCCTGCAAGGAGGTCCTCCAACTTACAGGGAAATTTGGTGGCAGGACTGGTACTCCAGCCACCAGAAAAAAACTCACACTGGTCCATTCGGACTAGTTTGGTGCTGAGGTATCACCCACCGCATGGCTGCACTCAGGATCTCATCCCTGAGGTGGTTTGTCGTGTGGTGGGTGCAGCAAAATGCTGTAATCAGCGCATGCTCCTTACCTCTTACTTCACTATGATAGGATTTGTGTGACCTGGTCTGAGGTAACCTGTGGAGTTTGGTGGCAAAGGGACGCAGTGTGTCAAAGTGGCAGGCCTTTGATTCCGAAATCCCACATGGAGCTGTAAAATCCGGACACAAGCACACCTGTCAGGTGCAGGGCGGATGGGAGGAAGGTGGTGTGGGGGCGATATCTGGAAAACTGTAGGAGGAGAAATGTGCTAAAGATTAAGCTGAATAAGAATAACAAGAATATTAAAAGCGATGGATAACAATGGCGTGTTTGCTCTGCAATCACACTAATCATTCGGGAACCTATTTTAACAAGCTGCGCTATATTGTAGCATAAGCTTGATTGTTGCTTCCAGGTATTACTTCACACAATATCATCACTACAGTTAGCCAAACAAACTGGTCAGTGGTCGCTAGTTAACATACGTGCTCCTGAAACTGTCCATAAGTCCTATTTTTCCACCTGTTCGAAATGGATGGGTATTTCAGAAGTATCAGAAACACGAGGAGCAAGATGGGGGGCCTTGACACGGGCATGCAGCCATCCCGTTCACCTTCCTGAAGACGCTGCGTGGCATTTTACCGAGCCACTCTGGCAGTGTCGCTGTTGCTGCTGCTGGCCTGCTTTGGCACGAGCACGACAGCTGGGACTGCCCAGAGCGACCGGGGACAGCCGGGCCGTTTGAAGGTCACATGTTCCGTTTGACTGTTACGGTACTGTAAGCTTAGGGTGTTCCAGTGGCGCTGATGCGATTATTGCGGTATTGCGCCCTGCCGTAGGGACACGTTAGCAAAAAGACACAGAGATGGCCACTGGGCCAGCGGCAATCTCGATCGCCACTGCCGCGTGTCATGTGACAGTTAAACAGAGCTTTCATTTCCTTAGAAGTTTAAGCCCAGATTATATGCATTTCCCTCAATGTGACCATTGTGTGTTAATGCAGAGGGTTATATTTGTGGTTTTATACACATGCCAGCGTTTATTCTGTTAACAAGAATAGCTAAGCTAATATTTACACTATCTGTGAATGTAGACGGATATAGAATACAAGGCTCTCGACGGCAATGTTTGGTTATAAATTGTTATTGCAAACACAGGCTCTGTTGTGCCAGAAATATATAAGCTTTAATGAAATATTCAGGCTCCAGTAAGATCCTGGGGACCAGCACATCTGACAGTAGTGTTAAATCTCCAGCGCGCTAGAAATGAGCTTGTGGTCTAAAGCCTGGAATTCTGACATGGACCTTACCATGTGACCCGGATCATGTGACACAGCTTGGGTACGATCCAATGGCTCACAGGTGTCAGAAGCAACAGAAGTGCTTATATAAATAAAATGTAAATGCTTGACTTGGCTAATAGTGGACGGGTAACATTGATATTTTGGTGTTTTTATGGTTTTCTATGTGTTAAAATGCACTTCCCTTTTTCAGACATTCATAGCAAATGGGCACAACTGAGCAGAAAAGCGTTAATTGCCAATCAGTGACATCCAGGGGTCAGGTTCGTCAGTTTTGTCAGACATAATTTATACTAACATCTGTTTTGCCAAACAGTCTTGCAGAGGTGTCCAGCACCTACATGTGCTTAGACAATGACAGAGCCTATTAGCATCTCCCCCGGCCCATTGGCCGCGATCTGGCTGCCATGTTGCGTTTTGACCATTTTTCAGCACAGAGAACCATTTTGTTACATTTGGAAGCCTACCTCTGCAGCCAGTCCTTCTACCTAAACTCTTTGGCAGGGCTACCCAAGCATATGGTGTAACTAAACACTGATTATTAATACATCTCATATATCACACACACACTGTTGATAACTGAAAGCATTCATCATTCACCGCCTTGGACAGTCAAGCTCGGCCGTGATATTGCGGTACCTCTGTTTTTGAGACAGACCCCAGGGGCCTAATTAAAGCCGTCTGAGTGGATTAAACCTGACTGCTAATAATTTAGGGTCTGTCCTTGACTTTTAGGAGAAATGCTTCTCCTTTGTAAAATGTTCTTTGTCCATCCGTTTTGTCTCCCCACATGATTTTCATTGTCTGCCTGTTTAATGTCAACCCTGTCACCCTCCAAACTGTTAAAAAGAAGGGAGCTGGAGTAGAGTGTAGAGTGTGCATTTTGTTTGAAGAGTCTCTCATGGTGTAAAAACACATGGATGTGATATTAGGGCTGCTTCACGCATTTTTAACGGGCCCCTGAAAATGTCAGAAACCAAGTACAGTCAAAATACACAGTCAAGATGAGACTGATCCATCAAACACATAGTAGACAGCTCAGCTTTAGGGCTGGCGTTAAGGACTTCTGTATAAGGAGACCTCGGAAGCTCACAGCGCTGGGTAATGGTTGCCATGGATTTTGGGGATACGTCATAACAAAGCGCCTCAAAGGTGCCCGCGGTCTCAGCAAAAGATGCCAGATTCATTCCAGCCAAAATGGATGGATGCTTCTAAAAATGATATTGCATTGAAGGCGACAGGAGGGTGATTGTTCAAAGCTGAGCTAATTTTTGTATCATGAACTGGGTACATTGCAAAGTTACAACTGAGTTATTGGCTGCACAAAGATGGGGGCATCTTCCCCTGTCCAATCAGCGCACTCCAAAGTAAGAGCGTGTCATTTTTCTGTGTATATCCCATGATGCAGTGCTCCTTTCCCGCTGGGGTGGACGCATTCCAGGACGGCAACATTTATGGCCATGGCTGACCATCTGGACCCCTGGTTGGGCGACACAGAGAGAGCAGAGAGGTCGAGATGAGACAGAGGGGAGACGGTGTGAAGAGCCAGCATGGGAAAGAAACAGATGCAGTTAAATAAAGGACATGTGTCTATTATTGACAGTATTGACAAGACATTCATCTTGAGCCCTTATCTGACAGTTAAATATTTAATCTCTGTTTCTACTGCAAAACTCGCAGGGAGCAAAGATGTCAGCTTTGCATTCCTATTGACTATTTTGCCACACAAAACTCTGCCCTTGATGAGTAACAATGTTTTCTTAGCGGAGAAAACACAACACTGCCTCATCGTCGTAGAGCCAGGGTGTTAAACGGTTAAGAAATGACATGGATGCGGAGGAGCTTCACGGCTCCGTCAGAAGGCGCGGGCTCCGTCTGCGTGCCAGCATGATTCGTCGTTTCGACATAAATCCCGGGAAAGGCCTCGCCTAAGGTAGCCATTTCTGCCCTAGAGGCATCCATCATGCCGGCCACCAGTAGGGCGGTGCATTAGCAAGACCTTAATGACTGAATTAGACCCAAAATGACCATTTTAGCCCCGGCTGCCATAAGCCCATTAGCATAGTCACGATGCGCCGTTGAGCGACCAAACAGCGCTGCTGCTAAGAAGGGCCTGTGCTTGTTCAGGCCGGGGGGGGGGGGGGGGGGTTCAGGACAAGGGGGGGGGGGGGAGAGGGGGATGGCGGAAGGCG
>JAAGVU020000095.1:269982-326221 GCA_011763525.2 Mormyrus iriodes | reverse complement strand
TTGCCCTGCCCCGGGCCACCCCCCCCCCCCCCCCCCACAATTACACCCCCGCAACTGACCAATGTTTGTGTGGAAAGTGGGTTGCAGGAGCCTGGCTGTGCAAACATGCTGTGTTCCATCTTACCACTGTGCATTTCCTCAGACCACATCGGCTATTTTTGCTGCTGGTATTAACTATAGCAGGCAGATAAAGTATGAATGAGAAAACAACTACAGTAGAGATGTGCCCCGTAAACTGGCCAAAGCAGCAGCAAGGAGCTCTCACCCTGTTTGTTAAATCATGTAGAGATGGTTCAGGAAGCTTCGGATAAAGTGAACATTCTAGAATGACAGGAATCACGCTCTCACTGGACACACGGAACAGATTCAGCGGTGGAGAACAAAAAGAAAACTTCGCTAGACTCGTGGGAATGCTGATGTTTCTGGTGGGCTTTTTGACAGAGGAATCACTGTGAATTTCCTGACGGAGCAAATCATGCTCGGGGAACAGCGGTAATCCAGCGTTCCGGGATGGCCGCAGAGTCTGGTGCTGAGCGCAGGGCTGCAGAGAGAGCGCTCAGCGAGGCGATGACAGCTTCAGCTTAACACGGTTAAGATGGAATTCCCCGAGAAGCAAAGGCCCCCCCTACCTCCCTGGCTTCAACCATGGGGGGGCTCTTGTGGCGAGCAGCCCACCTCAAACATGTGTTCACCTGGAGGTATACAGGAAAGGGCCTGCGCTGGCAGATTTTATTCAGGGAGAAAAATAAATAGTGTGATATAAGGCAGGAATACCCCTTCCTGATGTTTTACATTCTTACTTGTCCAGTAACTCAAGATTTGTAGCTGTAATACAAACATGAACACCATTAGTGAGCCATCAGGCATATTTCGCAATATATGGCTTTGGTTCGTATTTCAGAGTCGGCAGGCTTTTGCTGGAACCGGGAATAGAGCTCCTTATAGACCAGCATATTGTGCAAGAGAGTGATTCCGTTAGAGGTTTAACTGATTCATAACACTCGTAACTAACTGGAACGTCTTCGGACTGGACAGGAAAGAAGTGAAAACTGAGGCAAGAAATGAAACCGTCCAGGCAGTATTGCATCACAGCTCTGAGAGCCGGCGAATCGCAAGCTTAAGGGAGGACTTCACTGGATGTTGCAGCTACAGTTGCTCTGAGCACCAGACGTGCCTCGGAGGGCCAGCCTGCAGATGGGGCTGAATTCTGCGCTTTATCTCCCCCCCCCCAACTCCACAATGAGCCCGTTATTCTCTTCCCCCCCCGTCCACCCCCAGCCCCAATACTCGCCTACATGTGCCATTTAAATTAATGTATACCTCTGTGTGACTATTGATTTGTGGCCTTGGATTCAGAGAAGAGGTGGGGGCAAGGGTCAAGGTGCAAGAGGGGTGCATCTGGGGCAACAGGTTGGGGCGGGGGCAGTTAGGGAGAAAGAGAGCACCCACTCTTCCCATGACATCTTCTGGCTCCAGTGGAGCGTTCTTCTCAGGAACACCTAATCCTTGGTGAGGGGCCAAGCTGTCCAACCTCGAAGCCGAGTGGAAGCAGGCCACTGGGGACGCTTGGGGAAGCTGTTAGGTGTGTCTCTCTCAGCGCAAGGCGGAGACACAGCAACCAAACCAAATAAACCATCTGAAGCAATTATAATGTGTTCCGTTGCAAATTTTTGGAACTCTGGGGGATTAACTCATTACGTCCACCTTGGTTTGGGTTTTTCTGGTTTAAAGTTTCCCAGTCAATTAAGCCTGACCTGATATCAGAGCTTTAAATTAAATCAGGATGATTTATATATTGTGTTCTGTGCTTTTCTTTCCTTTTATGCACTGTTTGTTTGATGTTTATGAAATAATGTCTTGCAACTAAGATAATTGGCCAAAAAGAAAACTGCCAGCATGAATGTTGCATTTAGCAGTTAATTACAGAAACTCGTTGATTTCCAGTCTTTCTGTTATATGTAACAGTGATGTCCCTCTCTGACTTGCCAAAGACTAATATCCTTTGAAGCAACTCACAACGATTAACCAAAGGATTCACGGTGTGTATTGTATCTTTCATCTTCGCTGTTTCCCGACGCGCAGAGCTGCATTGTCAGACTTTAAACTCACACCTCGGTGCCAGATCACTATGCCAGTATTACCTTTGATACAGTACTAAAAATTAAGCTCACTCTCTGACCCCCGCACACTACAGGACCAAAGATTAGCGCTTAATTACAGTAGTAAGGGGAAATGCGGACTAGGGAATGCAGATGGCAGCGTGGGTAGCTGATCGCTTTGTCTTCGCGGGTTTAAAATGACATTGGGCAGGTACCATGCCCATAGTGAGAAATGAATTTTTTGGGGAAGGGGGTTAGGCAGATGCCGAGAGATGTTAAAACATGTTATTTTACTTTGTGGCTATGTGTGTTGTCGGTAGCAAATGAATTTCGGTGGGGGGGGGGGCAAACCCACAGGCAGGTAACATCATCGGAAGAGGAACGGCTGGGCTCGTGCTCACAGAGTGTGTGCAGGGAGCAAATGCTCTGCTATAGCATGCTGCCACTGGGCCTTATTGGGTCTTATCTCTGATAAAATCATCAAATTAGACTTTTTAAATATGATGTATATCTATCGACAAGCTGTGTGGAAAAGGAACAGTGTAACTAAATATAATGACATAAACGGTACAGATTCCATGCGGCAGAGGCGGTTTCTATGAAGTCATATGGGATTTCCAGTGCAACAGGCATGATATCATTTGCACCATGTGACCTTTGCATTATAAATAGCTTCTGTATAGTGGCTGTCATGTAAAGGCAGCACAGATCGTTTTGTGAGCATTGTGCATCACTTTGGACAAACGCGCCAGTGAAATAAACATGTAAAGGTCCGGATTTCCCTGTGGCCTCAGCACTCTTTTATTTTTCCTTCCCAGCCTCTGGTGCGCTGGTCCCATCCTGAATTGCAGTGGCAGCTGGCAGGGTTTCTGCTCGAGCGCTGTGGCACTATCCCAGGCCTGGTCTTTCCGAAGCTGACCTCACATGTTCTAGCACTTACTTCACCGCTGAAGGTAGAGCCGTCTCTGGCTCACGGGGCGACACCCTGGGCGGAACTGCCTTCCGGGCCGCGTCACCGTGGTTACCGGCGCGTGCCGATTGCCTTGGCGTCACTCTCCTCTCTGCATGTGCTAGTGGAGTCCTTCTCCCAAATGCCGCTGAGAGGCAGCTCTCGACCTCCCCTAAAACACGGCCGCTGGAACTATCTCCATCCATCCCGGGCTGCTAGATCATCTCACTCATTCTCATTCAAAGCAAAAATCACTAACCCACAAAGGTCCTGGCTTTACACTTTCACCCAAAAACCAGCGAGTCACCACCATGTCCCACAAACAGGTCAGATCCCCACTCACACACTGACTCTTCTGAGAGTGAATTAAAATAAGTGAATGGAAAAAAATGCAAATGGTCAATAAGTTACCTTGGCATGAGATATCACTTGAGTCACTTGAACACATGTGACTATGACGGTTGAAATGTAATTTTTTAATGTTTTTGAATTAATAATTTGAATTTTGATTTTTTTGTTGAATAAAATCCTCTTTCAGAAACAGCATTATTATTATTATTATCATTATCAACCACAACAACAACAATATTAATAATAATAATCATAACGATCGTATAACTGCTGAATGGCCGTCATTGACCAAAGAGCCATCGTAGCTGGGAGATATGAATCCTCTGCTTTGTGTACCTCCCTCACATGGCTCAGTGACCGCAGCCTCTAATTAAAGGCAGGGTCACCAGCGGTAAACAGCCATTTGTGGTGTGCAGCGTGTGACAGGGGATCGCCAGGAATGAGAAGCACGGCTGCGGGGGGGGGGGCATGCCGTTCGGGGCAAATTTTCATCTCATGTGCGACGCCACAGCGCATCTCGCATTAGGAGTGCGGCCCTCTTACTGACGAGGAAAAACAACATTGCATTAATATCCCCACTTCATAGTCGCAGCCAAAGAATTAGTTCGCGTTTGTGCACAAATTAGCAGCAGAGCTGCACTGAGAGATGTTGCCGAGGGCCATGAGGCCATCAGACAGGATGTGGGGTAATTCCTGCCCCACTTTGGGCTGATGTTTACAGGGGCGTGCAGTGCCATCCCGAAAAATCATGGAATCAAGAATTATTAGGCGTGCTGATCAGCCTTGTGTTAGCGAAAGAGAATTTTTTGGAGATTTTTCGCAGCTAAATTCACACAGGAGAGTGTCACACGAGTAATGGTGATATGCTGGGTACATCTTAATGGGTCAGACTAAACTAAAGGAATATGGGATGAAGACAAATGAGGCAGAGTTACAAAATCTGATTCTTAAACTGAAGTTCAGGACAATGGTTACATTTGTGTGTGGATGTTGCATCGGAGGTCTGCAGAGTAAATCTACCAAAGGAGAGGGTTTGGGTCGCTTACACTGGTTATGGTGGGGATGCTACGCCTACTGAGAGCGAAGGCAATGTTAACCAAACAGGTTAAGGTAACAGCCCCCCACTCGTGGGAGCCAGCAGTATGGCCACAAAGCTGCTCCTTAGACCCACAGGCTACTGCCGCTGCCCCTCCGCCCCCTTCATACGGTTTAAAAATATACGGCCACATTACGAAACACCCTCATAAATTTCTGTTTTGTTTGTTTTGTCTTCCCAATGCAGACCGACTTGAGAACTTGAAGTGTTTTCACATGGATTCTGGTCCATTTTAAAAAAATAAAATGATCATTTATTTGCCATTTACATGGTTATGACTGCAGGTACATTGGAATGCTTCTCTCTGCCTACCCCGTCTTGCTCTCCATGAGACACATAGACACATATGCAGGTGAGAGCAAAGATTGGGGGGGGGGGGTGTTGGATGCTGCACCCCTGGAGCTGGGGGTTATGGGCCTTACTGAAGAGCCCACAGACCTGTGACTATTCTGCTTGAACTGGCGATCTTCTCATCACAGGCACAGAGGCTTAGAGCACTGAGTCACGCCACCCCCCAGGGCTGGCAGTCAGTGCATCCCAGCTATCCGGCACACCCTGGATTTCTGGACATGCAGTATTCATTGTTTTTTTTATATATCAAGCAATTTGTGTTGCATTGTATTTGTAGAAAGAGTACTATATAAATAAAGTCTGATTGATTGAGTCTGATTGTTAAACCTCCTTGCATACCTGCCTTACTTTCTCCTGCTAAAGTCTGAGAAGCCGCCAAGTTCTTCATCATCTCAGGCGACATCCTATACTCTTGTCCACAGAGCGGATCCTGGTTCTGTCACTCTGGAGCTGAGAGGGGCAGGGGGAAGGAGTTCTGGTCCATGTGAAGAGCCCCAATTGGTCCGAGTACCCCCCCCCCCCCGCCTCCACTCCAGGTATGCGGCATCCCAACATGGCTACCAGATGGGACCTTGTGCCATGTGCTTAAGATCGACAGCAAGCGTTTCTTTAGCTAAAGATGTATCAAATGTCTCGTGTTTCAGTGCTAATACATGTGTCTCTGGGTTTATGCATGTGCTCAGTGGAAAACCCTGCATGGGCTGAGGAGCAGAATCACACAGACTGTCGATCTTTCATGCTTTATGGCTGTTTTTTAGGGGTTCAAAAGAAAATCTTCCTGATTTAAACCCTTGTTTTTAATAAAAAAAATAAGCCTGATGCTATGAATCACGGTTTAAACCAGCTGTAAATAAGCACCATCTGTGGACACATGCTGCTGGTCACGTGATCCGTCCCCACGTGTACTCCTGCTGTCTTTGTCACTGCCTTTACCTGGCCATGTGACCCGTCCCCACGTGTACACCCGCTGTCTTTGTCACTGCCTTAACCTATTGGCTCAATCGTTTTCTCCACTGACGTTATTCCAGATGACCTTACGCAAGCGTGTTCACCCTTTGGATTTTCCAAGGCAGGATGGAAAACAAACAAACAAACAAAGGCCTTTCATAGTGATGCTCCTCGAGGCCCGTTATTTTGTTTCCTTCTTTTGGGTTGGCCCCCGCCTCGCCCTGGGTTTCTCGGTGCCGGGCCGCGCCCCACGGTGTGAGTCAGGCGAGCGGGCGCGGGCGTTTGGGCGTACGGCTGCAGCGAGCACATGGCCGTCTCCGCAGGAGAAGCACTGTCTCCCTGGCCCCACCGTGGCCCTGCCGTGATTCACCAGCTGACGCACGCCGTGCTGGGGCCAAAGTGTCAGGTGCTGTTACATCAGCCCCCCCATCCCCAAATCACACACGCGCACGCACTCCGCTCCGCTTCTCCGGGTGCCCCCGAGTAGGTAATCAGCCACACGCGACAGGCCGCGCCCTCCCTTCCACCGTTTTGCTCTGACCAGACGGTTCGAATTACACCAGCTGATACCTCTGCTGTCAGACAGGTGCGGGGGGGGGGATTGTTTGGAACCCCCCCCGCCCCCGAGGTCCCCCCACCTACATTCCGGTAGAAGGCTCCCACAGGCGTACCACACAAGCATGCTGAGGATTATTCCCCCTTGCAGGACAGTAACACACGTTTAATGGCGTTCACTATACATGCACTATATTTACAGTAATGCACAATGTTTTGCACAATTTTCTTATTTATTTTTTAGTTTAATGAATCTATCAATCTATCCCTTGCGCCGCCAGGCTGACAAAGCCGCCGGCTTTCTGTCACCACCATCACTCGCGGGACAGTTTCCCCTTTTTTTTCCCTTCCTTTCGGCTTCCGCTGTGCGTCACGGTCGTTTCTGGGCCCACTGCTTTGGTTCAAAGCCCAAGATGGGCAGTGCCCTCCCTCCATCTGTCGGGGACGTGGCCCCCCCACGTGCTGGCGATGGAACCCCGCCGCGGTGACGCCGGCTGGCCAGGACCTCTGACCGCTTGGCGGGCGGTCCCGCGGCTTTCTGCCGTTAATTTTCCGCTCCCCTGACCTGACTGGGGTCGCCGTCGCCTCTGAGCCAGGGTCCCTGGAATCGAATTTAAATAAACCTCGTCATATCAGCTACAGCTGTCACGGAGCTTCTCAGACTGCGAAATACGAATGTGGCGTAAGTGGAAAAGAGGAAGAAAACTTAGCGGACGAGCGATGTGAGCCAGTGTCCATCTGAATGGACATCCGTACTGATCAGTGAGCATGTGCAATGATCGGGGGGGGGCTCACATGTTCCTTACCAGCTCCATCATTCATCTTACATTACATGATCACACAGGAACAGGCCTCTCAGCATCGCACACCAGCCTGCAAAGAAATGTGCATTTGCACCCCAACCCTAACCTCTAACCCTACAAATGTCTCGTAGGGATGTGACAGGCGCGTGGAGGCTCAAGGAGTAGGAGGAGAGCGCTTGTTTTTCAAATGGACATGCCACTCAGCTAAGAAATGAACACTCAGACTCAATGGGGGAGGGGTAGATTATTTTGAAAAATTAAATTTGGACTTTACTTCACATATAGAACTGTGACATATCCCTTCCTGTTCAGTGTCTAGGGCTTCCTGAGCTCATCATGTCCCTGAGCGGGTGTCACACTTACGCCACATTCGTATTTCACAGTCTGAGAGGCTCCGTGACAGCTGTAGCTGATCCTAATGCGTGTCTAAATCTAGTCATTCTCTGATCAGTGAAGAGCAGCTATCAATAGGTCGACTAAATGCTTTGTCTCGATTCATCTGTGACACGGCGTAGGAGAAGGTGTAGGAGAGCGATTTGGGCGGGGCCAGGGGCAGTTCTGGAGCAGGCAGGTTCCGTCACCGCAACGTTATCTGTGCCCCCTCCCCCGCTCTCGCCGGCTTTTTTTGTCACGACAAAATGATGGAAGTGTCACCCTCTCATCGGCGCTCATTCCGGCGCGGCCCTCAATTTCAGCATGGTGCATTTTCATGCAAATCCTGCCGCACCATTCCCACCCCCTAATAGCTCCTTACAAATGATGTACCATTATGACGAGGTTTATTTAAACAAATTTAATACGTCTTTAATCAAGTAGGAGAACATTTCCAAAGGTCACATAGCAAATCAGCCTTGCTGGATGTATCACAGTATTAGCTCAAGGGGGAGGGAGGCTTATTTAATGGACTAGTCATTCTAAGCAAATCTTTATTTACATTTTTATTCAGTTATTAAATTTTATTTCATGACCCCCCCCCCCAAAAAAAAATACTACAGATAGATGGCCTCTTGTACAAAGTCTCATACACAAGGTGTCTAGTTTGACATTTTAGATGGGTGACTGTGTCAATGTCCATCATTAACCGAGGATGCAAGTAGTAATGAGGCAGGGAGTGTGGAAGATATTAGGCACTTTTTGCCAGCAAGCATACTTTGAGCAAATCGGATTGTCATGAATTATGACTGTAAGGCTAGAAATGATTGTTCACACAGAATGTTTATTCTCTGACTCTGTCTTTATGTGCTTATGGTAGCCCCAGAGAATTGAGTGTTTTTACTGAATACGTCCTTCCAAAAATTAGATCCATCCATCCATTCCTATACAGGGTCGTGGGGGTCTGGTGCCTATCCCAGAAACTACAGGCACCAGGCAGTGTAAAGAAAATACATGAAGAAGAAAAGAGCTGGATTTGTGAAAGTGAATCAAAGCAATGTGTGTTTGTAAGTTTGGCTGTGAGTCACCAAAGCTCACTGCTGTACCCGTGTTTGCTCATCCCAGCCCTCAAACGGAAGCATGAAGAGGAATAAAGAATGATAACCAAGTAGCTCCGTACCCTGATCCTGCAGAATGAAGCGTTTAATTAACCATTATTCATTTATATTAATACTTCAAATTCTCCACTATCTGCACTAGGAGTTTTTAGTATTGTATTTATAATGCATATTATTATGCTGTATTGATAATATAAGCACCCACATTCACCAGGAATTTCCTAATGATCTGATGCTAATTTAACAGGTAAACCCTCCACAAACCTTTACAGCTGAGATATATTACGTAATATTTATGATATTTTATGTATTAGACCAGAAGGACACATTTATTGTAAGTTGGGTATGTGTTAATGACATCCAGGCTCTCGGGGGAAGAATTCAGGTTTATAATTGCTATAATAAATGGCTGTAGATAAGATTATTTATTCTTTTTAAAGCTCTCGGCTGAATATTGCGGCTGTACCGTGGTCACAGAGCTGCAGGGAGACATGCCCTTTGTGCGGAGGCCTCACCCAGCCAGCGGGCACACAAAGGCTCCTTCACGCCCCTGAAACAGGCCCTTATCCTGCCCACACGCTGCCTGATGACACAGTGACAAGCAACACGCCTGCTAACATACGACACGCTCACGGCTCTGCACGTGTTTCTTTGAGAGATTTCCTGTATGACAGGTGTTACAGAAAGGTGATGTTATACTCTAACGCTGTGGTCACCAACCCTGCTCCTGCAAATCTACCACCCTACAGAGCTTAGGTGCAACCATAATTTAACACACCTTATAAGTATTGGAGCTAAGCTGACTCTAATACAGAGATGCTATTGAAGGGTCTGATTATCTGTATCAGGTGTGATTAATTAGGACTGCACCTAAGTTCTGCAGGGTTGTAGATCTCCAGGAGCAGGGTTGGTGACCAAGGCTTTAGATTAATCAGTTCATTTTTAAATATTATTTGCATTAATAATGGAATATGCTATTGTGTTTTACTGCATCTTCTTAAAGAGCAGTACAGTGCTCTGCACATATTTACAGCAGATTTCAGTGCATACTGTACTTACTACTACTACTACTAATAATAATAATAAATTATAAGGGGAAATGAAAGGCAGGAACAGATTCGTCCAGAAGGGTGATAACAGAAGAGAATAGCAAGGCAGGAATGGGTCAAACGGTGAGGGAACTGGAACCAATCTGATGTTGCTTTCTAACATTATGTATCAGCAGCGAGGAGGCTTCCCAGGCACATAACAGACTGCCTGACGGACTGCATTTGCTCTCCTGGAGTCTCCCAAATAAGTCCGACCGATGCTCACGCGCTTCATTCCCCGTTAACCCCTTCGGCACTGGCCGCCGTGCTTTCTCGGGGTGCCATTTGGGAAAAATGAATTGCCTGCTTAGACAGAGCTAACTAAATAAAAGCCAGCACGGGCTGATCGCATGAAAAATGGATTTTCATTATGGTTTCATTGATTCCAGTAAATAAGGGCCGCGGGCTTCGCCCTGTGAGAAGCGCAGAGCCGTAATAATTTAATCTGAGGTGACACGGAGCGAAATGTATGTGGACAAACATCATCCCTGAATATTAAACACGGGACCCCAGACGGGGGGGGAAAGGTGTCTGTGGGGGCATTTGTACGTATGCAGATTGGTGTCTAACCTATTTAAAAACAGTAAATAAAGACCCTGGTCATAAATCAGGCTTGCTGCCGCGGATGGGCCTTCTTACATCTGTGCTCGGTGGGAACCTGAAAGGTTAAAGCTCTTGACCACATCATATCAGAGATGGCTAATTCATACTATTCTTCTGGCTATTTGTCTTTAAAATGTGGATTCGGAGAACAGAGCGGAGAGTAAATAAAATACAAAGAGCTTTATCCAGCAGATGGGGCTGGGAAGCGGAGGATTGGTGGGTCAGGGTAACAGTAGTCTCTGAGCAATATGTATGACTATACACGGCTCACACTGAACACAACTCACACAGGGTATGGCTCACACAGGGCACCGCTCACCCCAGTCACAGCTCACACAGGGCATAGCTCACCCCAGTCACAGCTCACACAGGGCATAGCTCACCCCAGTCACAGATCACACAGGGTTCAGCTCACCCGGGGCACAGATCACACAGGGTTCAGCTCACCCGGGGCACAGGTCACACAGGGACCAGCTTACACCAAACACAGCACACACAGAACACAGGTCACACAGGGCATAGCTCAGCCCAGGTACAGCTCACACAAACACAGCTCACCCTGGGCACAGCTCACCTTGGGTACAGCTCCCCTTTGGGTACAGCTCACCTTGGGTACAGCTCATCCCGGGCACAGCTCACCCATGGCACAGCTCACTCTGGGCACAGCTAACACTGAGTACAGCTCACACAGGGTACAGCTCACCCCGGGCACAGCTCACCCATGGCACAGCTCACTCTGGGCACAGCTAACACTGAGTACAGCTCACACAGGGTACAGCTCACCCCGGGCACAGCTTGCATCGGGCCCAACTGACACCGGGTACAGCTCACCACAAAGGGCATGCACTGTTTGTCTCAGCATAAAGGACTTTAACTAGTCAAAGAAGTTTAACTAGTTAAGTAGCTGTCGCCCGAAAGCGGCTATCATGGGGGGCAAGAGTAAACTTGCATTTTGACAGGTATGTGCTGGACATTGTCCCCATCACTGCCGTCTGCAGAAACCTTGGGAATATTTCCAGGACTGAGCTCATGTCCTCTGATCTTATCTGTGCCTGGGGGCGACTGTCATGACATCATGGTCAGTTTTTATCATTTCTTTAATGGTACTTACTGCTAAAATTCACTTCTCACTTCAGCAAAGTTTCCGAGTCGTGCTTGTTGTATAAGTACTTGGAGTTGCACATCACTCAGGAGAAGAGCTTTGATGGCTCATGGTCTCGGTGATAATGATGTGGCCGCAGCAGCAGGGATGAAGGACGCTCGTTCCGAGCAGCGCCTGCTCCTGACACGTGGCCAAATCCAGCCACGCCGGTGACCTTTTCAAAGTTTGTTTTCTGAAGCATTTTAAGCGGCAAATTCCCGCCGTTGCGGCTTAGCGGAGAATCCGTCACACGCGGCGCGACTCTGTTCACTGTTGCTACAAAGACTTCCCTTTTGTGCAAGCAAAACAATTCTAGTAAGAATATTAAAAAATAAAAAGCTGCATTAGCGCAGTTCCAGGTTTAATCCACGACCTCTAATGAGGAGGGAATCCCGGGCTGTAATCCAGC
This sequence comes from Mormyrus iriodes, assembly GCA_011763525.2. NCBI lineage: Eukaryota > Metazoa > Chordata > Actinopteri > Osteoglossiformes > Mormyridae > Mormyrus > Mormyrus iriodes. Next base: position 314,338 of record JAAGVU020000095.1, on the reverse strand, counting down.
ACACACACGGCGCCGGGCCACGGCCGTCTGGGGGCTCAGGATTAGAGACCCGAACACAGCCCGTGCCCCCCCCAATCATTTCCCAGCCTTTGTGGCCTCCCCTTGTGGTGCCGGGATCTGCCTGCCATAATTCTGTAATCGGGGCGTCGTCAGAACCGATCCGGGGACATGTCCGGAGCCCAGAAACTCTTTGGTTGTCCCTCTGCTGTGTCCGTGACCAAATGTCCTGTACAGAGGGAGCAAAAAAGTTAAAGTAAATTGTAGTTGTGTAAATTGTAACCGTGCATTGTAAAGCAGCCAGGATTATTGTTCAGAAAAATGGCTGCTCGTATGGGGTCAGGGAGACAAACCGCGGAAACACGTGGCGTATACTCAGGGGCCGTGAGTGTGTTTAAAGTATGACACTGGATAAAGCAGAGCATAGCTTCATTTAAAATGGCCAGAGAGCATTTTTGGGAGAGAATGAAACTTTGGGTTACAGTCCAATTTTGTCAACACAATGCAAAGTTTTCAGCAAAGTGAAGGGGCCAAAAATAAAAAATCTTTCAGTTTCTCTGCATCAAAGTGCAATGCTCGCTCCTTCCAGAACATTCTCCCACAAAGCCTCATGTGTCATTTAGCGACGGGATAAAAGTGACAGGTTGGAATGACAGGGAGCTCATGCCTCTGTCAGATCCAATCACAAGTCCCTCTACAAAATGCAAATTTCGAGCATGGATAATGAGGCCAGATTCCAGCCACCAGGCCGTGGCCAAGTTCTGGAGAGTGCCGTTCTGACGGTCTCACAGAGACACTCCCGGCTTCGGCCCGATCCTGCAGGTCCCGCTAGTCGTCTGCCATTTCAAACAACTACTGCAGAGGGATATTAACTCTATTGCAAGTTCACATTTATCAATAGTCGACCACAGCATGCTTGAACTTCCTTGGAAATTAAGCTGATTGGTGGTAGCGCATCCATTTTTATCAGAAATTTGAAATGGACCAGGCCTAAATTCGCTTCCTCATATCAGCAGATATATAGCAATCCTCATACATTGTTATTGTACTTTTTAAATTATGATATTTTTGATAATCATTATGATATGATTAATTTTGAAATTTTGAAATGTGCTTGCACTCTGCACATTGCACATCAGTGTCGTGTCGTATGTTTCTGTATATTATTGTGTCTTATCTATTGTGTATGCACAGTTTGTGTACGCTGCTGTAGCTCTTTTGGAACTTCCTTCAGGATCAATAAAGTACTACTACTACTGCTATACGCCATGTTTGCAGTCTGGCGGCAGACGTTCCGGGTGCCACGGATGTGCATGTCAGTGACCCTGGTGCAGCAGATGCTGCATCCATCCACTGCGGTGTCGCCCCTGCGGCCTGGCCCCTGTGGCGTGGCCCCTGTGGCCCTCTGTCCATGGGTCTCTCTCAGTAGCAGGTGCCAAGTGCAATAGTGGCAGAGAATCTCAGTTTCCTCAATTACCTTCTGCAAAACAGATGCATGGTGGGAAAAGACTTTTCTAGCACTTTCCACATTTACAGGGAAGCCTAAAAATATCCCAAGGGAACGTGAGCTTGTCTCACCTCTTCCCTTTTTTCTGATAAAACATGTGCAGAGTGTAAAGGATTTTGGGCCTCCGGCTGGCCCGGTCCTTAGGCCTTGGCACCTGAGCCACGGGGTGGGTGGAGCTGTTGATGCCCCCTGGTGGTCCTGCTGTAGTTGGCGCCACTTGGTGACCCCATCCCTGTTTAAGGGTGGGTAACCAGCCCAGCAGACGCTGCGTACGCGCCGGGGTGGTGCACACTGAGGATGGACGGAAAAACTCAAAGTGGCCTGCAGGCAATTAAAAGGGTTTGAAGTGAGTGAAGTCACCAGCTGTGTATTACCAGATGTTTCAATGGAGAAACACCATTCAGTTTTAGAATATACATACATTTGTCAAAAAAAAAAAATATATATATATATATATATAGACAAAGTGTGTATATTTTATATATATATATATGTGTGTGTGTGTGTGTGGGTGGGTGTCTATATAGCATTTAAACAATTATTGTATGAAATATATGTATGAAGAGAGGATTGTCGCACATCATTAATGCATCTTATATACACACGCTTGTCTTAAATTATTGAAGACAATAGTGACTGTAAACATTCTGAGTATCTTTTTAGACAGTGTTTTCCTTTGTGTTTTTAATGAAATGAAACTGTTTTTACACTAAAACTGCAGGCACATTATTCTGCGTTACATAAACGTGCAGATTGTGAGGTACAGTGCTTTCTGACTCGAATTGAACATGGAGGCGTCTAAGAAAGCTTCTAAAAATCCTTGTATTGAAAAACGTCCAGTAATTCTGATAAAAATGCTTTGTTTTTTGTTAGGTTACCTAGGACTGTATTCCCAATCATTTGGTTAAACAAGAGCAAAACTAGTATTAAATGCAAGTATACAAACATATATTTGTCAGTTTTTCTACGCTTAAATCTTCACTGTAGCCTTGTAACTGTGCGGAAATCTAGGGCAGTCGAGTGAGAGGAGGCAAACTATGCCGTTTCATCTGAGAGATTCAAAAGATCGGTGTATTAAATTTTAAATGTAATGTTTTATGTACATATTAAAACCCGCATCTGCAAATTCCATCTTTTCAACATCGCATTTTAAATAGGATTTATTTTTACCCCGCGCTTGTAATTAATTGAGCAATTAGACGCACTTCAAACAAAGTGCTTTTCGTCCCTCGACCGTTTGCTGTAAATTTTGAGGGCGAAATTCCCGGCAAAGGCGAAGTGAAAAGGCGCGGAGATGTGAAAAGGGAAGAAACAATGAGAGCGCATTTGCGGATAAATGCGGACTGCGCTCGGCGCTCCGCGCTGCCGGGTCAATCCGCTGCTGTCCTGCATCGCCCGACGCTCCTGCACGGCTCCTGCACGGCTCCTGCACCTTGATCGCCGAGCACAGTCTTCCTGACGGCTTTCGGGGACCCGTCACCGGGGTGGGGGGCTGGATCACTCCCCTGGTGTCCGCCTGTCATCTGCCAGCGTGTCATACACTAATGGAGCCTCGATCCTCCGTCTTGGCAGTGACTTTTTCAGGCTGAAGCTGGTCTTTGTTATGTAACCCACTGTATCTAACCCCCAAATCCGCCTTTTAGCTGTTTTTCATATCAAATCTCTGAGTACTTGTATTAATCAATGTAAAATCACACCTACACTTTGCAAAACAACAAGACCTAAGCATAAGATCACTTTCCATATCTGTGTCGGCTTTTGGTGGGTTCTTGGTAACATAACGAGGATTTTTTTTCGTGATTTATTTTCTCGTCGTTACAGACTGTATGTCTTTGTATTTTTTTGCGTTTTGACAAAGATTGCAATATAGTTTTATGCTGAATTACAGTCAGTTCGTGAATTATAGTATCACTGAATTGCTCCTTCACACTGAACAATTACAACAAGAAGAGAAGGACTGATGAATTTAAATTACATTTAATGACGTTAATCATGTTCTTGGAACAGTTATGCTGGCAGTTTTCTTAAAAGACATTTAAAGTGTGGCATCTGCACTGTCGGCCAGACCTTTGGCGATGCCCCCCGCGGTGGACACGCAGAGTGCTGGGTGACAGTACCGTGTGTCGTAGGATGTGCCCCCCTCCCCGCCCCGACCCCGGTGTGGGTGGCCGTCAGTGGCCTACTCTCACGGCTTCCTGTTCAACCTGCAATTTGCCCACAGCTGTGCCTCATTATCGCCTGTGGTGGCAGTGGCACTGGGGTCTTTATATCTGACATCAAACAGGAGCCCCACCCAAGGTTCAGGCCGCCGGGACGCACTGCAGACAAAAGGTAAGGAGGGGGCTTGTTTTTAATGAAGAGGGGGAAACCTTGGATCATTTTATTCTGAGCAACCCCTTAATTAGAGAGAAGTGTTCCTACATTCCGGAGAAGTATGTGCATTCCGGGGGCTCCGGGGCCCAACGTTCTCCTGGCGTGTCACAGGTCGTGGCCCCGGGGGGAGTGAGAGGTGGCAGGTGCTCGAGTCCAGCTGGAGCAAACCCATATCCCTTTCCAGTTAAATGCCAGCAGTAACAAGAAAGGTACAACGTGGTGATAAAATCACGTGCATGCAGTAACCCTCAGCCGTTCATCACGGTCTGGTCTGCTGCTGTACGTACGGCTGCTCCCGGAGAACAGAACCGCGAGAGACAATGCCTGGAGTCACAGAGATTTCATGTCTTTTGGTATTTTGCGATTGCTCTGAATCAGCACTGACGAGGTAAAACCGCAGTCCATCCGCTTTGCTCTATACACGGCTAACTGAGGTCTTACTTCTTTTTTGTATTTTAAGATTGCCCTGACTAAGCACTGTGGAGGTAAAACCACCAGTTTGCTCTGTGCTCGGGTAATTTAGGTATTTCCTCTTTTTTGGGTATAAATATAATGCTTTGAGGAACTACGTGTCCAAGCAGGTCTGCAATGACATGGCGCACTCCATCCATATCCGTTAAACTAACATGGGTGGCTTAAGTCAGGGTGGCAACTGGGGCGAGATTTTGGCCAAAAAGGCTGCTTCTGGACCACAAATGAGAAAACATCTGGTGTCAGATTTTCTAGCACCCAGCTGGGGAGGTCGCTTGTGGTTTGTCATATAAGCGCAAGGGTAGTTTTTCTGTCCCAACAAGAACATATGGCACCCTCACAGGTAGGACTACCCCACCCCCCTCCCCCAATGGACAGTGTAGTGAGGTGGAATAAACGTGAAGCTTTGAGCCCTCAGGGGAGTCCTCCCACAGAAAGGGGGAGCCAGAGTGCATCAGGGTGGTGAACTTTCAGCCGTGTTTATTAGTAAGGGGCGGTTTTTGGCATTGAGCATCACGAATGAGCCCCCAGCGTTTTGACGTTACGCAGAGCCCTGCTGATGGGTGGGGGTAAGGAGACTGATGGGAGAGTGCGTTTGCATATGTGTGTGTATTTATGTTGGAGGGAATGGTGCTCCTTTTTCAAGCGACGCCCCCCAGATGTGCAGACAGCATAGCTCCTCTGGGTGGCTGCATAGGGGTGTCCAGACACTCCAGTTCCCTGTTTGAGACAGGCGCAGGTACTTTAAGAAACACTTAAAGACCCACCTGATCCAGGAACAGCCTGCACCGCTCCTGGAGTGCTCTTAATGCTGCTCTTAATATTGCATTTCAATAGCTGTCTTATGGGGTTCTTGCTTTGTTTGGATGATGTTGTGTAGCTCCTGCTCCTCTATTGCTTACACTCATACCTGGGCCTTCACTGGAAGCTCAGCCTCGCTACACTTACCTGTAATCGACTCCCTGACAACAAAGTTCTATTTAAATACAATAGTGATACTTTATTAATCCATGTGGGGAAATTCTCTCTCTGCCTGCCTCATCTTGCTTTCAATGAGACACACTGAGACATATGCAGGTGAAAGCAAAGCTTGGGGATAACAGCGCAGGGCCTGCTAGCATGCAACATCTCCGGAGATGGGGGTTAAGGGCCTTGCTGAAGGTACCTTCTGATTACAGGCGCAGAGGCTTAGCCAGCCGAGCCACATGCCACCCCTTGTACGTCACTTAAGACAAAATGCCTGCTAAATAAAAGAAAGGTGAATAAGGTGAATAAGATACACTACCAGTCAAAAGTTTGGACATACAAACCCACAGAAATGTTTATTTGCACTATTATCTATATTTTAGATTAACTATAAAGACATCAAGATCTAAAAACAGCATATATGGAATTATGCACTGACCAAAAACGTATTAAGCAAAAAGAATAATTTGTTTGGGGGGGAGGGGGGGTCAGCTCTGTGGGTATGGACTCAGAAGGTTGCCGATTCAGATCCTGTGGTTGGTAGAGTGATCCTGCCATTGGGCCTTTGAGCAAGGCCCTTAACCCCAATTGCTCCAGGGACTGGCTGACTGTACATTCTCCTCCATGCCAGTTTTATGAGGTGGCCCCTTGGGATGCTTTTCCAGCTGTCCTGAAGGAGATTCCACGTATATGTTGAGCATTTATTGACTGCTCCTCCACTTTCTGGTCAGACTTCGGACCATAGACCCCATATTATCAAGATATTCTGCCTGCCCTGCTGCCTGCGACATCTGCACTACCTGTGGCGTCTTTCCAGCCTGCTCCACCTTCTGTCATTGTCATCTCTCCCATCTGCCCTGCTGCTGTGCCACTGTTCATCCTAACATTTGAAAAAGCACCAACACCTTCCTGCCGTCACCTGCCTGCCCTCTGCTCCGTGACAATATAATTTGACCTCCTCTGCTTGCCCCTGGAGGTTGGACTCCCCCTTTGAGTCAGGTTCCTCCCAAGGTTTCTTCCTTCTAGGGAGTTTTTCTTCGCCACTGTCGCCTCTGGCTTGCTCACTGGGGGCTTTAGGCGGAGATTATGTAAAGCGCTTTGAGACAATGTAATGTTGTGAAAATGCGCTATACAAATAAAATTGACTTGACTTGACTTGACTTCTCCAAAACTATTTGTACTTTGTTTTGTTCAGGTGACCAGGTCATGTGACGTGGCACTATCACTCTCCTTTGTAAGCGGCCTAGCGTGTCCCAACTTTTCACTGGTAGTGTATGTCGCAGTGCGTTCTGGGTAAGCCTGGAGGGAACGTCCTTAACGCGTCTGAGGCTGTCCTTCACAGCCGTGACATCTCGCGCTCGGCAGACGGCCGCATCATGGGTCCGGTTTCCATTTGGTGGCACGTCACCTGGAATCCACGCGGCCTAACGGGGCCAGTTCCGTGATTCCGGTGGCCGGAGTTTCTGCTCGGTGGACATCTCGGTTTGCGAGTCCAGGGAACGCTGGGTTCCCGACAGACGCGTCCTGGCAGGGACGGCGTGAGTAACAGACAGGCCCGTCTCGGAACAGCCTGAGACCTCCCTCTGTGCTGCCAGGACGCTCTCGGGGCAGCTCACAAAAGAACAAAGGGCAGCCGAGAGCCGGTTGGCCCACTCGGACTGTGGCCCGGCCCCTGGCAGGGACGAGTGGTGGCGTCCTTCAGGCCCTAACACACTAGCCCCACCCCCACATTCCCAGATTCAGATAAACTGACGGTCCTGCTCCTTTGTCCCGGAGCTTTCAGGACTGGGATAGTGTATTCCCCAGATCAGGTTCCCCTCAGCCAAACTTTCACTTTGGGCCCGTCAATCGTCACTGGGACATGAACATCCTGTCTTTTGAGCATCCTTTAATTCCGTTCCTGTGTTTGGTGGTGTGTAACGGATGCAGCAGCAGCATGCAAGCAGATGCGTGGGATTTAAACGTTTGTAAAACATAGATAGATGGATGATGTCTCTCCATGTATTAAAGTTACACGTGTGTGGGGGGTGGGCATAATTTGCACTTTGATAATTCACACACATGCTGAGACCCTCCCTTTCCTAGATGGGGGAGGGGGATCTTGAAGAGATGGGCCCCGACCACAGGATCCCTTTCTGACTTTTGGTACCTTTGGCTCATTTGGACTGGTGAGTCCCACATCCCTCAGTCATAACGCTACCGTTACATCACTGTTTGAAATATTTTACTGGTCTGCTTCTCCTTCTGTGGTGAGCAGGGAGGGAGTAGGGGGCACTATATCATCGACACGGCAGAAGGTGTAGATCGCCGTGTCACACTGCCAGCTAAAGCCTTTATTTCATTTTATTTAATTTGGCTTGTTGTGGGCTTTGGTGTTGGCCACGTGAGACCATCCCGGCGACGGCAGACAGCACAGCTACACCTGCACGTTTCGGATTTAGATATAAAATATAATTCTTGGAGTTATTTACCCACCGTTCAAACATTTGCTCCCAGAGTAATTTAACCTGTCAGACAGCCATGCTTGACAGTTTGGGGGGGAGGCTACTTTGTGTTAAAATAGTGACCTATCATTTCACTTTAAACTGTTTTTTTAACAATTGTTAAATAGTGATGTAGATGGGACAGCGATGATCTTGGACATGCCCAGAGACTGGAAAGATATCCTCCTTTTATGTGTAGGAGAGGGATGTTTATTATCAATATGGCTCTGTTTTATTTACTTTATTCATAATGAATTATTTTACATCAGTTTACCTTTGATTTTGCATCTTTTGCAGGTGGGACTTTTGGACATTTTCATGCGAAATGGGGGTTTGATGCCCCTCTCTCAGAGGGTCACCTTTCACTGCAATGCTTGTCCAGAGCTACAGCAATTCATGGCGTTAACATCCAGTAAAGCCTGAGGTGTGCACTGCTCACCCCGCACCACCATGTTTCACCGGGATTATCACCCATCATTTACACCCCCTCATTTGCTCAGATTGCGTTTTAAGGCAGCAGGTTTCGCTTTTCCAAGCATTTTTAGCGATGGTCTTTAAAGATGCAAGGACAGGCAAACGCTGGGACAGACAAATGTAGGACAGGCAAATGTGGGGACAGGCAAACGCAAAACAGGCAAACATGGGGACAGGCATACACGGGACAGGCAGATGCTGGGACAGATAAATGATGAGCGATTGGCAAATGTGGGACAGGCAAATGTGGGGAAAACCAAATGATGAGAGACAGGCAAACATGGAACAGGCAAACGCAGGACAGGCAAAAGTGGGGACAGGAGAACGCAGAGACTTGCAAACATGGAGGCAAATGTGGGACAAGCAAATGCAGAAACAGGCAAACATAGGGACAGGTAAATGCAGAAACAGGCAAACATAGGGACAGGTAAATGCAGGGCAGACAAACTAAGGGACAGGCAAATATGAAGACAGAAACATAAGACAGGCAAACGAGGGCCAGGCAAATGCATAACAGGCAAACACTGGACAGGCAAACGCAGGTCAGGCAAACGAGAGACAGGCAAATGCTGGAACAGGCAAATGCGGGGCAGGCAAACGCTGGGACTGGCAAACGCGTAACAGGCAAACACGGAACAGGCAAACGTGGGGACAAGAAAACGCTAGGACAGACAAATGATGAGAGACAGGCAAACGTGGAACAAGCAAATGCAGGACAGGCATGTGTGTAGACAGGCAACTGCAAGACAGGCATTTTCACTTTCTGTTCCTGTCGGATTAGAGACGTGAGACGTGAGTACCGATTTCCCACCTTCTCCAGTAGCGCCCCCCCCCTTATAACTCAAGCACTGAGATGCTCTCCCTGCAGCACTGGAGGTTCCTGCCATCCGGGGTGGTCCAAAACCCAGCCCCCCAAGAACGGCTGACCTGAAAAAGCACTGCTGCTCCAGACCCCCGCCTTATTCAAAGAGAGAAAAAAAAGCCTGGGCTCTGCTTCCCTGCCCCCGGAACCTTCCGCACATGGCTTCCCGAGTGCCATTAAAATCCGGCGCTGGGATGGCTGCCGGGCCCACTCCAGGATGCTGAGAGGGGTGCGAGGCGCTCCCCTGCTGGGCCTTCAGAGCCTTGACGCTCTGGGGTGTAAACGCAGCCGCAGAAGGAGCACACTCCCGCCCGTCCGTGCCACACACCCCGAGCCTTTTGCACTCGGCGACCTGGATCAGGACCGCTTTCTGTTAACACCTCAGAGCAGGAGAGTCACGTGACCACCTGCGTAAATGCAGTGTGTGTGTGTGTGTGTGTGTGTGTGTGTGTGTGTGTGTGTGTGTGTGAGATTGAGCATGATTGATGTGGAGATGGGGAGAGGTGGATGGCAGACCACCACGGGACAGATGAGTAGAGCCCGGGATGTGAATGGAACTAGGCCCAGAAAAAACTGTGTAAGGAGTGACCCCTGACTGCACGGGCTTCGCTAGGCAACTGGCACCAAACCGTAACACACACATGGGCACACATACACGCATATATACACATGCTCTCACACACAAAAGCATATGCACACATAGCACTTGTGACTGATGTGTCCACAGACACTCTCTCTTCCCCTGTTTTCTAAGATGTCGGCCATTATCAAACGCCGATGTGTGGTGCACCTTCCGCAGCTTTCCTTTATGTGGTCACAAATGGCCTTCCTCTCACCCAGCGTAAGTGCAGTGTTTCTGCCAGAGCTTACAGCATTTTGAAATAGAGATGAGAGGGATGGTTCACAGAAGACAGGGGAGCTGGCTGATCTGCGCACCTGAGACCACCGTAACACCCCCATCAGCGTTACACCTGAGAGGATACAGGGAAAATCACCCACGAGCTCCCTAAATCCCTGAGTGCGGGTAGCGCGCTGTGTAATTTGCATGACACATTTGTAAACTACATGGAGAGCTGAGCATATTATTAACTTATCCTGTGCTAACATGGCCAGTGGGATGCGGAAGGCCACCTGACCCTGTTGTCGCTTCTCCTGCCCGTATTTTTACTAGTGCTCATTTATGCCATTGTGTTCACCTGGCCGAGGTTTGAGTCCTTTAACACTAGGATTTGAAGGATCCTTTAGCACTTTAAAATCCTGATAAGAGGACATCGCTGGCTCTGATCTGGACCATCCTTATAGATCATAAATGTTTAAGTGGGTGAATTGTAGACCCCAGGCCACCTGGCATGTGCCTGAAACGGTCAATAGTGAGCTGCTCTTGGCGTGAACCGGGCAGCGCTTTGGGGACGTCATGCTTCGAGGACACCATGCTTCGGAGACGCCACGCTTTGGGAATGCTGCACGTCAGGGATGGTGCACTTCGGGGACACCGCACTTCAGGAATGCCATGCTTCTGGGACGCCACGCTTCAGGGACGTCTCAGCCATGATTCGCTAGGGGGACAAATGGAAGCTGTGTGTTCCTTTAAGAGGTCCCTGGAAATCTGTGGCGTGAGCCTCGGGTGGAGAGGCATAAACACACCATTCGGTGGTCTGAGGCACTCGGGAAAGGCGCCCTGCATGTCAGGTCAGCTGTGTTGTCCATTGGGGGGGGGGGGGCGGGGGGAGGGGGAGGGCAGGATGTGGACTCCGTCTTATACATAAGCAAATACATACGCTTCCCGACAATTTATTAAAAACTTTCATTGGCTTTTTGGGCTCGCTTAACGGGCAGCCTGCACCCGCAGCTCCAGCGCAGTCTGTTGTGCAGCCTCGGCTCTGTAGGGTCACGCCCCTAACGCCTTTGATCCGCTGTAAGAAAACTGCAGTAGTAGCAGCAGATCGGATTGTCTTCAGGAGCTGCGGATGGTCTTTCAAACCTTTGTCTTATTTGTTTGTTGGAACAATTTTCATTCATCTGTCACCTGGGAAACGGGAGAGCGCCATGTCGGTTCGACGTGACGTGCGGAACACGGTGGCGCTGCCACCGTTCCCTGCAGTTGGCGCGTCGGCGACCCTGTCATTAGAAACACACACGTAGCCGTAGCTGGCGCTGCAGAGGGGATAGTGCTAGCGGCACGGCGGAGGGGAGCGAGCGGCAGATGGCCCGTGTCACACTCCAGCTCCGGGCCTGTCGACAGGCCTCGCGATTTAATTAGTGACTTGGCCCAATCACAGTGTTACGAAGCTAAGTGATGTGATCAAAGGATTAGGCTCCCATCTGAAGCCACAACTGTTATACCTTTGTGTGTGTGTGTGTGTGTCTGTGTGTGTGTGCGTGTGTCTGTGTGTGTGTATGTGTGCTTGTGTGTGTCTGTATGTGTGTGCGTGGCCGATTGGTTCTGAAATCCGAGGGAACTTGCCTGGCAATAAATGTGTTTTTCATTTGAGGGAAACAGATGGAGTTCAAAAAACAAAGCGCGACAAGGTGAACACAACGGCCGGCTCTGTGTGCTTCTGTCGCACACTCGAACTGGAGACTAAGACAGTCAGTGAGCAGGTTTCTGCCCAGGAGCGTGACCCAGAGCCGGCTGTGCCCTTACCGCGCTTTGCTGCACTCAGAGAGAAGGGCTCTGAGCCCGCGATCTGCCGGCGCCGTTTGAAGTGCTGGGCTGGCGCACGACCCCGGGCCGTGCTGGTAAGTGGCGGGGCTGGGGTGCGGCTCAGGAGGAGAGTGCACACGGCAGGCTGATTATCCAGAGAAACCGCGGCCTCGAGCCGACACAGGAGAGAGCATCCTCAGCCATAATAAAACAAGAGAGATCCTCTTAAAACGGAATGAGATTTGCAGCAAAGCAAAACTCACCAGTGAGGTGGAAAAAACAGTGACTTGATGTTCCTAAGTGACTATTTACAGGCAAACCAGCTTATTTACCTGCAGTGCATAAATCTGAAGCAATTTCTACCTTTTATAACATTGTTAAACAATGGCAGACAGGAAGGTGGAGCTCAAACAAGGCAGGGGGAGTTCCCTGCATTTGAGCACTACTGTCTCCTGGATGCCCGTGCAATCAGCACCTGACACTCCCAAAATGTGAGCTCTACTGGGCTGGCTGCTAACTCATTCCCCTCCCCCCATGCCGCAGAAACACTCAGACGTACCTGCAGAGAGCGCCGCGGTTAAAAGCCGGCCCCCAGGGCAGGCCTGGGGCAGAGCCGCGTCTGCGCGTGTACGTGGGTGTGCGGGGGTGGGGAGGGGGGTGTAGGCTTTGATGTCTAAGCCCAGAACGGCATTTCCTCCCCTGCCTTCCCGGTCGTCCTCGGCCAAGTCTGAGTTTAACGTGGTGTCAGATACGCTTTGGTTTTCTTCCTGTAATACGGCACAATGATCTGCCAGAATGTTCCGGAGTCCCGGCCAGCGCGAGTATCAAAGAGACACCTCTAGGAGGCTGAAGGGGACGGGGTGGGCTGGGCGAGGAGGGGGGGCAGTTCGCCTACAGGGGAAAGAGCCCCAAAATGAGACGAAAGTCTCCATAGGCCGTTTGCGGAGGTGGGCCCTGACAGCTGAAGGCTGGGTATCTGGCTGCCCACCGTGTGGCGCTGTGCTGGGGGGGCGGTCATTGTGTTTGAATAGAATTAACGCAGATTGCATTTGTGTGTTGGGGAGGGTTATTCAGTAGATAAATATTTTACGTTTTATTCGGTTTTAAGTTTTAAAGTGTCTCAGAGGTGAGCATGTGGCGCCCTGTCGCCAGGTGGACCGCTGGCGTAACCAACTGTTTCTCCAAGGCTCGCTGCTCCAGCGGGCGGTCGCACTGGGCCGACCAATCGCAGCAGGCGGGCGGGGCTCTGTCTGGCTGAGCCCAGACCTGCTCCCCAGTCGATCAATTAAAAGAGCTTGGGGGAGATCTGCTCCTGCCGCTCACTCTCAACGAGCAGATGTTTCCGCGGCGGCTGCGCCAGAGCGCGTTTTTACACGACTGTAAAGGCGCCCCCTCTCTGTGAACACGGTCCTTGCAGTGCATGGCCTCCTAATTGGCTCCTGGTGACCAGGAGTCAAGGACAAATTATTGTCATATAAATATTTCTGTAATATTTCAGGTAATTATCATGGAAGTTTTATTACAGGGGAGGTTCCCACACATTTTACAAGGCAGAAAAATTTATAAAGACTATGTTGATCGTGTTTCTAAAATCATATGTTATACCAGTACATGGTTTTAAGACATGCATTATATATAATGCATTTCTTTAATAGATTTATTTAGGCAGTAATTATGGTAACCATTTTGCCGGCTGGTAAGTACAGATGCGTGTTGTCTCCCATATCCCATCATGCACTTCTCCATCCATCCTGCCCCATTGGCCTTATTGGTATTCACGCGGCTGAGCGCGACGTCCTCAGGCGGGCCGGGCCGCCTAGCGTCTGATGGGCCCGTCAGTAGCAGAGGAGCAGGGCTGATGTGAGCCAAACCCGCCGGGGCGCCTCTCTCTTTCTGACTCGGCCCGTTTACCACCCCCCACCCCCCTCCTGCCCCCACTACACCTCCCCACGGCATCTGAAGTAGAACTCCACTTTAACGAATTGCCAACTTCTGTTCTGGATAATTTGGCCAGATTCATTAGGTGGCGTCAGGTGGACAGCCTTCCAGACCGCCGGGTGAGAGAGGGGCTCCCAATGGAGCCAGGCTCGGCCAGTGTAGGAGCGCCTTAGCGGACCCATGGCAGGTGTCGGCCGGGTAACCGTCTCCAGGGAAGTTGCGTGATTCCCCAGACCCCCCTAGACCATGTTTCACACCTTCCCGCCCACACCGCTGCCTCGAAGCACAGCCACGCTCCTCCGCACGCGTGAACAAATGAGGCCCCTTGCACTTCTTCTTTGGAAAAGACCATTGGAAGCAATAAATGAAAAAGGAAACCTGTGTTTTAAGACGGCCGCTGTGTACACAGCCACCCAACAGTCTAACCCAGGTGGTTTCCCCATCACCGGCCAGAATCCAACGCTTTCGACACAATTAAGGAACGCATGCAATTAGTTCCGCCACTCTCACTTACCTTTCCTTCCTCAACATTCTCTGTTTGGTGAATAAAATATACAGAGATAGCTCTGGGGCGCCTTTCCTTCGTGGTGGCGGTGAGTTAAAATGGCCAGGGTGTTTGGGTCGACCCTTCGATTAGCCTGGGGTTTTCCTGATTTACGATCCAAGGTCTGGCCTGAATTCTGAGCCCCCCCCCTCCCCTTTCTACCATTCTGTCACCACGCGTCTCTCAAATGGCCTGTGCGTCTCCAGAGCCAAATATGCTGCAAGCTACGGGGCTTTGCGGGCCTCAGAACGTGGCCTGTGGCCAGGTTTCCCATGGCCTTAAGTCTAAACATAAGTGACGATGTAGTTGGGAGCAGGTCACCGCCATAATGCCATATCGTACAAGCGGGTCCTGGATGGAGATGTAGTGGGAGCTGAAAGGAGAGGCCACAATGAAAAACTCCAGTGCCACCCAAGTCATCCATCCATGGTGGATCAATAGACTTCCAAGCTCGGGACTTTCTGAGCTCTCCGAAGGACTAATTGAAGGCTTCAGAGAAGTCAGGGCAGCTCCATCACAGCATGTTGAGGAGTAGAATCGTCTACTCACAGATCGATGGCTGACATGACGCCAAGCCCCGGAAGGAAAAGTCTGAGTTGAACATGGTTTTCTTTAAGTTATTATCCCAGCGGAGAAGCCGCCGTGATGCATAGCAGGAGTTTTGGCCGCACACAGCAGGGCAGGCGTGCAGCGACTGCGGGAGAAAAACGGCGAGCGTGAGCCTGGCTGTGGCACCCAGCATGCACAGAGGTCCCGGCAGGCAGGTATAAATCAAAGCAGAACTAACACCTTTACCAGCAATTTAAGCAAAGAGTAGGAGGCGTGTGATGATCCAGGAGACCTCATTCATCCACCTGCAGAAAGTGACGAAAGGACCTGAATTTTCTGCCTCCAACCAGATTAATAGCGAAATGCTTCACAGGTCTACAGCCGCGTTTAACCTGAGATTGTGCGTAGGAAGCAGATACCCAACTATCACTTTGTTTCTCCTTTATCTCAACGTTTTTTAAAAACTTATTATTTTCAATACATGTGGGTGTCATTTCTCAGAAAGATTAGGCAGGCAAGTGTTTATTCTGAAATTCTGTGTCATTCATGTGGTGAAGTTGCCCGGTCCTGCCCACCGACGTCCCGTCATGCAGATACGGTGACGGATCGTGGGAAGCGACGCGCTGGCGGTAGTTGGACAGTGTGCATTACAATATTTATGAGGAGTGATTGCATGTGGCGTGATTGCTCATTAAAGATCAGTAAAATAAAATGCAGGGCTGAAATTACATTGTAATAAAATGTATAAGAGATTTAAGAAGTAAATTAAGTGTTATCCGAATTACGATGTATCCCCTGTCTATTCGACATGCTGGTAAGCAGTCTTGACATATTTGCTGTCTGAGGCTTTTAGCCCCATTTCAGGGCTGGTTTCCACATAGCTGCTATGCTAACAATAGCACAGTAGGTACAGACCATGCTAATCAAACAATGGCACAGCTTCAAATAGGTCCCTGTGCCCCCAGCTTGGGCACCGAGCACCACATAGACCTTTATATCATCATACGGCCAGTAAATATATATATTTGTTAAAATGCCAAATGGACATGCTGCTTAACTGGTAAAACGCATATTGAGGAACAGTGTCCATCCACACTGGTTACAGTATTCATCGCTTGCATGGGATTTTCATTTTTTTGATATGTATTTGACCATGTTTGCGATGTGTAATTTTCCAACAAGACAATTAGTTGTTGAGGAAATGTATAGCTACAAATGTAAGGAACAGACAGTTAGACATATCCTTTGGGGGGAGATGGCATCCTTAGGAAACTGTTTTCCTGTCCCTAGGATGACCCTGGGAATGCCACCCAGTTTTCATAAGGCCCTCAGTTACAGAGCCATGTTCAAAATCTGTGTTTCTTTAGTACCTCGCTGAAGGCTGGTACTCCTGGGCCAAACGTGACCTTGGCCCTTCCTGTCCGCAGCTCTCTGGCAGAAGATCAGGGCTGCCGGAAGTCCTTCCCCAGGACCCGTGCCATGAACTGTCGCTGTCTGTCACTCGGAGGAAAGTGACAGCTACTGACAGGCGTCAGTCGGTGACAATAATTAGTAATGTCACCCGTGTGACCTACACTCTAAAATAGGAAGCAGGATGCGAGACCTTTTGGCTGACATGGAGTGCTACACCCGTCCTTATAAAGCTGATGTCCAATACATCCTCAATGTGAAGGGTGGGCACATATTAAATGAATTTTTGGGACAAGGGGCCGGGAGAGGGGCTTGCACTGTCCGCTCCATGCATCCACCTGAAATTGCAGCGTTTCTGGGAATATGCCTTATTGCCTTTGGGATTAATTAACTCTGTACAGACACTGCTCACTTAACGACCTACCTGTTTAAGGACCGCCAGGACCTACGGCCATCTCTCTGACCAGTCGGTACTGTGTGCCGTACGGGGACTTTAATCATGGAAACGGCAGCACAGTATCTCAGCGCTAACCATCTCACCCTTTCTCAGTCTCAGTCTCGTTCCCCTGCAATTTTTTCGGGGCATCATTTTGATCAATTTGCTGATTGTATATTTATATTCTGTAATATGTAAGGGTTACGCAAATTATAACAAAGTTAGCAAGCTGGAGTTTCCTTTAGTCCTTTCATTTATCTTCTTTTATTCAGGATAAATAAAAACAATTACTTGTATTTACAGCATGAAAACCTAACTAATGTACGTTATAGCTGTTTTTCTCTGTTCTGCTTAAAATATCGGTAAGGGGCGGCTCCTCGGTTATTCCTCGGTCCAATCCACTTAATGACCTGGTCGTAAGAACGGATCTCGGTAGGTAATTGTATCAATTGTATCAGACCCTGTATCATCCATAGCTCCGGCCATCCAGTCACAGGTGTGCAGGAACGCTCGTCATGCCACGTCCCTCTTCTGTTGGTTATCCCACGGAAATGGCAGCAGCGTCTCCATGGGTAGGATGAGCCAGAAAATTGTTTGCACCCCCTGCTGCATGCAAAATGTCTGAGTGCTTCTGGATTAGCTAATATCTATTATGCTATCTGGTGAAAAAAACGTGTAATAAAAAAATATATATACAGCCAGTTTATATATATACACACACACACACAGGCTGATATAGACACAGTTTTTGGCTGACATAAGTAATCCAGTAAGCCACCACAAACATTTACTTAAGTCAGCTTTACCTTCCCATATGCGGATCGTTCAGACACCTTATAACAAAAAACACATAAGCCAAAAATATGCTTGTTATATGAAATGAGGAACGTATATTAATTAAACGATAACATATAAATGTACTTTTGCCTTCCTAAACTTTCTATAATGCAGATATTTTAGTGTAAGTGCGGATTTACGTAAGTCGAGGGCTGCCTGTGTGCTTGTGGAGAAAGCACTTGTCGGTCACAGCAAAGGGCAAAAAGCCCCCAAAATAACGGTGGGCAGCGCCGGCAGCGTGCCGCGGAGCCGTGCAAGGAGCTGGCCGCGGGACAGCCCGATCGCACAAGCGCTTTGACCTCGGCCTGTGCGCTCCAGCAGGCTACAGATTTGCTCCCAGTGTGTGCCACGCATCTCCATGCTGTCACCAAAATGAGTGCTTAACCTCACGGAACCCGCCGCCCCCCCCCCCCGTCTGAAGGGCCGACACAGCGCCAGCCACCACCGCCGACCTGCCTCGCTGGCCTCATTAATCCCCTTCCTGTTTATGAGGTTGGCGTAAGGGCAGGGGGGCTTTCGGTACGGCTGTCGGTAACAGGTGTCCGGAGCCCCGGCCCCCCCTGGCACTGGGATGCCTGACCCCCCCCCATCCAGGCTGTGGGACCACCCACACACGCGGCGCTGTGCGACTGGCTCCTTTCGAGCGTGCCCGGTGCCGCCTGTCCCTGCCAAGGCCGCCTCTCTTTGCCCCAAACCCCCCCACCAGCCGCTTTCTCGATGCGGGGGTCTGCCTTGGTGAGGGCAGTTCTGCTTTGCCAGCCCTCAATGGTCAGGGGCACCAAAGGCAGGTCGACTATTTTTCATCCATAGCACTTCCACCTCCTTCAGCTGCTTACTTAAGGCACCTTTTCATCCCCTGTCAGTCACTGGCCGCATTTCATACTCTCACTGGTTTATTAAGGTTATTTGCACACACCCCAAAGCTGTCTGTATCCTACAGCTGGTTCTCTTACCTTTTCTATTTGACTAAGTGTTTATTTAATAGTTACACATATTTTTTTCTCTTTCTACCCCATTGTACTGTTAGGCTGTGTATTTTTACAAATTACAAATGACTTGTACTTTTTGTATTTAACAGGTAATGAACAGGATTCTGCGTCTGTTTACTGAGCCAGGGAATTCTGGGTAAGGGGGTTGCCACCACTCTGTGTTTCTGAAACGCATATCCACCTCGGTTTCTGCCCAGACAGATTTAGAGTGGTCGGGGGGGTCAGGTTATTTATGTCCTACACGTTTAGTTTTTATCTGAAGATAGACCAGCGCTGTTAGACTCCATGAAGAGTAAGGCGCGGTAATTCAGACCCTGTTAAAAACAGGAGATGGCATCTGCTAGCATCAGGTACCTTTGACGTGCTACACAAAGCACTTTCAGTAAGGGCCCATCATGTTGGTTGTGCTCCTGTTTTCCCCATCCATCTTTCTCCGCCTGAGTTCCTTTCTTCTCAGATGGACTCTCTACTGAAACCTGGTCCTCCTACACACCAGAGATCAATTTGTCTTGGGGGCGGGATCCATATTCCCCTCTTTGGTGGAGTGGTGCTCATCATGGCCCCACATACAGTTGAATCAGCCTTTAACCCCGGCCACTCTCACCTTGGATGCCCCCCACCCCCAGCCTGCCTTCACCTGCCCCCCGCTTTTCACCAGCAAACCTGGTGCCCCCTGGAGACCACTGGTGTTCCATCGTGTGGTGGTAAATGTGCAAAAGAGGAGCACTCAAAGTGGCGAGAAAGTCGGGGGGGGGGGCGTCTGCAACACCTCATCTTGCGGCCAATGCGCACCTTAGCCGGCCTTCCCTGGTGGGCTGGCGCGGTCGATATGACACAGGAGTTAGATTAGAGCACACATCTACCTTGGCTGCGAGAAGTCGGGCCCGAAATCCCCTGAAAATGTGTTTTTTCCACTGAGTTAACCAATAACTGGATGAAGTGAGTGGGAAAAAGCAGCTGTCTTTGCCTGCTTCTTATCGTTTTTTCACAAATGCCCTCCCTTCAAACGGAGACAAACCTCGTCCATTTTGCCCTGCAAAATCGCTTGAGCATAAATTAAATGCACAATTAACAGGCCCCTGTAAAAAAGCACATCAAGTCCCAGTAAACACATTCCTTTGTGAAGTACGCAGAGGTGAAATTTACAGGAGGCCTGAATCAGGGACCTTGTTCCTTTAATGTTATGTTTATGTGAATGACAGACAATTAAAAGGTATATTTAAATATATAAAACATATGTTAAACGTGCACATTGTAGACGGGGTCACGTGTCCCTGTGCCTCTTGACACACATGTAGATGCCCATGCTGGGTTGGTCACAGCTGCTCTGACAACATGGCTACCGAAACATAAAGCGGGTTGCACCCAGCCGGGCCTAGATACGAGGCAGCAGGCAAACTGTTATCGATAGCACCGTTGACACCCTACACCTGGGATGGGGGACACGTGCCAGAGGGAACACGAGGGCCCCCTTATCTGAGAGGAGAATCTCCCGGGATTACAGGTACTTAAGGTTCATTATGTCAGCTCTGTTAGTTGCCAACCGCAGGCCCTGGTGTTTACACACCAGCCAGATTACTGTTACACGGCTCCGCTCTGTGTGCGGTAACGTGATAGGCCTCTGCCGTTGGCTCTTGCAAGGGTGGGCGGCCACAGGGCATGACAATATCCTTGTTCAGGCCAGCCAGTTACCTGCTTTACCCTCAATACCCTGGAAGTAGGGAATAACAGAGTGACCTGCCGTTTTGTTTCCGATGGTGAGTTCCACTCCTACACCTGAGCGGGGACCACAGCATGAGGAATAAGACTGGAATAAGCCATTTACCCTTCACCAAGTGGCAGGATTGCCGACAGGAATCTTTACTGGGAAACAGCAACCTGTTCAGAATAATCATTTACTGACTGCAGCCACCAGGGCTGGGAGGCCATGACTCTGAATGAATAGAAAGATATCGCTTCGATTCACCTTGCCCCCCCCGCCCATGTCCTTTCAGTACTCGCACCTGTAAGTACCTTCACATCACCCCGATCACCCTGCCTCCCTGAGTCCTTTCCATAGCTTAATGGCAACACTAGGACACCAGAGGTCAATATTGCAGTCATCATTGGGAGGATGATGGGATATAGAATGTCGATATTACAACAGCAAAATTTCACTGGCACCGCTGGGATATAGACCGGTGATATTTTATTGACTATCGAGATATAAGACAGCAATATTTTGATGTTACCACCAAGATACAGGATGGTGATATATAGAGGCAACTAGGATACAAAATGTTTTGGGAACAACTGGGAAATCGGATTCCAGTATTTTGTGGAGGCTATTACTGCAGTGGGATTAGCTTTTTTTGCCCCAGCGAGCCAGGGAATGTTCTGGAGTCAGAGATGGAAAGGCAGTGGATTAATTCCGGAATGTCTTGATTCGGTCTGTTTAAGGCATCTCACGTTTAAAGTGTTATTGATTTAATTTTGGTGTTACTCTGCCCAGCCACTGGTATAAGGTCAAAGCAAGTTGGTGGGGGGGGGCACCATGGGAGCTGGTGAACTGGTCAACCAAGAAATGGAGGCATTGCTTAGTAAGTTGGCAGGTGGCATTGGGTTAAGGCCGGTGTGAAGACAGCTTTTAGCAGGAGGACGGTGAGAGACATGCTGGACACTCGCCCCACTCCGACTCCTGAGGTACAGTAGGAAGAAAGATACGACAAAAAGCATTGAGGCGGGGGGAGGGGGGGTGTCCCACTCACTGCCCTAGGAAAGGATCCGCGAAGATCATCAGCTCGACTGCACGGGCATTGTTAACTAGGGCGTGATGGATGCATATCCACAAGTCCATAATCACGTGAGGTCCAGAAGCCCCCCCCCCCCTCCCCCCACCGCCAGGGCTCTAAGGCAGGTCCAGGGATGACTGAAGCTCAGGAGCAGCCAAAAAGCAAGATGATTTCAGGGCTTTGAAGCCAATACAGCAGAAAGGTTGAAGTACATAAAACCACAGGAGATAATCTGTCCCCTGCCTCAGTTTCCAGGGACAGGCTGCAGGCTCAGAGACTAGGTGGTGGAAGATGGTTTGGCTTCTGAAGCAAAAAGTTAATTACCCCAGGAACAGCCAAAACATCGGCATCCTGTGTCTACTGAAATGGAGGAATGTGCGGATCGATGGATGGATGGATCGATCGATGGACTGTGATGGACGATAACCAAAGACCACTGTCACTACCGAAAATGTTACACTTACCGAAAATGTAACTTCCGCTACTTCGCATGCGCACGCTTGCGTGCCACACGTTACTTTTTATGACATCAGCGAGGAGGCGTGCTATTTTTACGGCATCGCGTCACATTAACAGCCTCATTAACAATAGCCACTAAAACGCACACACAGATGTAAATATTACAACAGGCAAAGCAAAATGGATTAAGTAGTTTAGCAAGTCATTGCAAAATTACAAAACACAAACATTCAGGAAAACAGTGACAGCTTAACTACAAATATAAATGTTTTTTTTTTTCCCCAAACTTTATTCAGACTTTAGAAGTTTTCTACAGACATACATGGTATGGTACAATTCCAAAAAGATTTGAGCAGGTGTACCAAACATTGCATACGCAACTGGAAGTGATTACATATACAACAGTAAAAAATGGGGAATAAATTAAAGTAGCAAAAATTAGGACATATTAAATGAAAATAAATAAAAGGTGGCATTTTTTTCACCATTAATTTCAATTAAGTAAAATAATGGCATAAATCCTTATGAAAAATGTTTTAGTTCAGTTGTTGTTTCAAAAATCTATTCTTATGTAGAAAAAAAATTCCAAGAACGATAATTGAATTAATTACTAAATCATGTAAGTGCCAGAAAGTTTGGTCTTGTAGACGCATGTGTGGTAATTGTGCGCATGCGTAGTAGCGGAAGTTACATTTTCGGTAGGTGTAACATTTTCGGTAGTGACAACCACAACTGCAATCCAGGTGATGGCACCCAGCTCATTTAAACGCACTCACAGAGGAAGTCCCGCCTCCCTGACAGGAAGTGTTGCTGAATAGCACACAGCTTCACCTTTTTGTTTCTGTCAGACACCACAGCTTCATAGGAATAAGTAGCGGCTGGCCGTTAGGCAGAGGAGGGAAATCACAAAGTCAGCTCGCTTCTTCATTAATCTGCCATCCGCCATTGTCCCGCTTGCGGCTGGCGTCAGCAGGACCTGACTGGGGCCATCACTGTGCCATGGGGCCACACGCAGACGAGGCAGCAGGGGGCGATCTCCCAGGGCGTACTTTAGGATCCTGCCAAGACACGGTTCAGCTTTCAGGCGCGAATGGTGCCTGAGAGGGAGAGTGCTTATCTGGGAGGGCGCTGTAGGTGGTGGGAGGTAGCTGGCGCTGGCATTCCCGGCACTCGTTTTCCGGTTTTAGGGAAATGTGGCGTCTTACACGGCTGTAAGGGGGGGCGTCTGAGAGCCAGTTAGTACATTTACATCCAGCAAAACGAATGTGATCTTCAAGTGGGCGAGTGAGGTCTGTGTTTTAGGTAGAAGCCACTTGAAACTGATACAGAGACAGTAAAAGCTGCCTTTATTAACACACGTAAGTCTGAGCGCCTCCTCAAATGTGGCCTTTGCATTTCCTTTGCTCAAACATCCTGTTTTATTTTGTTTTTTTCCCCCGTTTGTTTTGTGGGTTTTTTTCCCCGTTTTTTTGTTTTTTTTTCCCTATTTGTTTTGATGCATACCTTCATTAGAGAATCCAAACACACTCTCCCTTTATTCTTTGCCTGGCTGTTGTTTTCTCTTTTTTTTCCATCCACCGATGAAAGAGGCAGAAAACAAAAGATAACGACACCCTCTCGGTGGCTGCGAGGGGAGTGAAACCGCGATTCGTCAGCGCCGTGTTTGCTCTTTTATGGAATAACCGGCGACAGCAGGCCCATCGCACACGCGAGCCCCTTTTGTCGGAGTCTTGATTTACTCGCCGCTCTGATCTGCGCGACATTAATCGAGGGAATAGGTGCCATTAGGCTGGCATATTTAAAGCTGCCTAAATGTGAGTAGCAGGTGGTATGCGATGCTTCTTGTTGTGATTAGTTCCCACTGTCAAGATGGCAGATTTCATAATGCTTTCAAATGGCACACGAGCCCCCCAGAACTGCCAAGAATCATTCTGCTCAGAGCCAGAGCGAGGCAGAGCTGCACCTTGCACCTTGAGACGTGTCTTCATGGGCCCCGCCGCTGGCTCCGACCCCAACCCTGGCCCCGTGCGGGCCTTTCGGCTGTAGTGATTCACTTTACACATCAATCAGGTGCAGGATGCTGGAGGAGGTGCAGAAACACAGAAGAACATGACAGAGCATCTCTGTTCGGTGCAGGAGTCCATCATTTCCGGAATGGGGACATGGCGCCTGGCTTCCGCTGACTGAAGCGCAGTATGTCAGGGTACTTTAGCGTCTGCGGTTCAGCCATGGGCAGGGCCATTTATACCACCACGCAGCACGCAGAAGAAAATAAAATGAATACCTAACAAATGGCAGGCGGAGGGACCGTGTGCCACGGCCGCGCATGTGCTGAGCTTACCCAGAAGCCCAAGGGCCTTTGTTTGTGACGAGATCTAAGGCTTGGAGCAGGAAGTGGACAGACCACCTGGACTGTGAGGAGTGTAGCCAGAGAAGGACAAGGGAGCAGAACTAGAGGAGGAGGATGGTACATTGCGGGTCTGCACACATGGGGCAGCTATGGGGGAGAAAGGCACCCCCACGCTGACAAATGACTCATGAGAACGCATATGCACGTGGCTGGTGGGGGGGCGCTCACACTCACACAGCAGCATGACAAAAATGTAGCATTACAAAGACAAAGTCACTCACCAACTTGCGCACACACATACACACACGCGCGCACACACACACACACACACACACACACACAGACACACACAGGAGTACGTGGCAGAGCTGAGGGCATGTTGGAGAGGGGAACCGGCAACATCTGCAGGCTCGGTTGTTGATAGTGGCCCTGCCAGCTTGGAGACAGATCACAGGCTGGAAGACATGCTGGAGTCTGCCCCCCCCCGCTGGCCACCCGCCCTCACATCCCAACTTCCAAGCCCCCTAGCTGCCACCTGTTAGTTAATTTGCCGCAACTCCGCTCGCCCTCCCAGCCCTCCTCTACACTGCTCCCGCTGCCCTCGTGTCCGCATCTCGGCTTTGAAGCTGGACGGCTTGGAACGGTGTCCGCTCACTGCCGGTGGAGCTCCCTCTGCACCACACATGCTGGCCATGAACGGTGCCGCTAACGACCGAAGACGTGCTAATTAGGACAGGGTGCGTCTGCGGAGCCCCAGGGCTTCTGAAGGTGGAGCGTTTAAGCAGTGTAGGGTAGGTTTGAAGCACTAATTGACGTGGAGGTGCGGCCCGAATGCAGGGCCCCTAACGACTCAGTGCTAAAACACTGTGGCACATAATCTCTCCTCTGCGATTCGCTGCTTAAACGCCATGCCACTCGTCCACAATTTGCCACTTGAACTCTGAGCCACCCCCCCCCTGCAATTTGCCGCTTAAACACGATGCTGCTCCTATGCAATGCGGCCCCTAAACGCCACACCGCTCGTCTGCGATTCGCCGCTTGAACGCCATGCCGCTCCTCTGCGATTCGCTGCTTAAACACCATGCTGCTCCTCTGCGATTTGCTGCTTAAACACCATGCTGCTCCTCTGCGATTCGCTGCTTAAATGCTCTGATGTTCCATCATAATTTGGTGCTTAAACGTTGCGCCGCTCCTCTGTGATTCGCCCCTTAAATGCTGCACTGCTCCTCTGCAACGTGCCCCTTAAATGCCGTGCTGCTCCTCCGAAACGCGCCCCTTAAATACCATGCTGCTCCTGCACAACGCACCCCTTAAATACCGTGCTGCTCCTCTGCAACACACCCCTTAAATGCCGTGCTGCTCCTCTGCAAGGTGACCCTTTAATGCTGCACTGCTCCTCGGCAACACACCCCATAAATGCTGCACTGCTCCGCTGCAACGCACCCCTTGAATGCTGTACTGCTCCTCTGCGACTCGTCCCTTCAATGCTGTACTGCCCCTCTGCAACGTGCCCCTTAAATGCTGCACTGCTCCTCTGCAACGTGCCCCTTAAATGCTGCACTTTTCCTCTGTGACGCACCCCTTAAATGTTGCACTGTTCCTCTGTGACGCACCCTGTAAATGTTGCACTGCTCCTCTGCAACACGGCCCTGAAATGCTGCACTGTTCCTCTGCAACACACCCAGTAAATGCTGTACTGCTGCTCTGCAACTCAGCCCGTGAATTCTCCACTCCTCCTCTGCAACTCACCCTGTAAATGCCGTGCTGCTCCTCCGCAACGCGCCCCTTACGTTCGGCACTGCTCCTCTGCAATGCGCCCCATAAATGCTTTGCTGCTCCTCTGCAATGCACCCCTTAAATGCCGTGCTGCTCCTCTGTAACACGCCCCTTAAATGCCATGCTGGTCCTCCGCAATGCGCCCCTTAAGTGCTGCAGTGTTCCTTCAAGATTTGCCCCTTAAACACCTCTTCAGCTCTTTCAAACTAAAGCCACTAAATTCTTTCTTGGCCTTGACACAGATATACCCAGGATGCTTTGGTGCTTGGAGTCAGACATCATAGGTTATGTACAAGGTTATAAAGGAGCCTCTAGAAGCTTCTGTCAGCCTACTCCAGGTGTGTCGTTGTCATCTACACACTGCCCAGAATGCCTGATCACATTAGCTAATTTATTTCTTTATTAATACTTATAAACAAGGCAGAGGCAGAGAACAGCAAGCATGATGAACATACGTAATCTGGGACATGTGACATTAGTGGGGGCCATGTGTTCCTGTGCGTGAAATCTGCAGTGATCTGGGCCGGGCCACGCCGTGTCTCGCCCAGCAGCTACACAGGTACCCGTTGGGTTTTTGGCGCGGGAAAATTCAAAGGGGCAAGAAGCTTAATCAAAAGGGCACCTCCAAGGGGGACAACGACATGCCCCACGCAGTGAGAGGCACAGTTCTGCATGACGAGGCCAAATGGCCCGCGGACGCCCAGGAGGACCCTGAAACCACCCCGCCTGTGAACGGGCATACTGCCTGTGTTAATTAAAACAATATACTTAACATACTATTTACAGTGCAGCTCTGCATGGGAAATAATAATGATGCCATAGAGCACTAATGAAATATGCCAGGCTAAAAGCAAGTAAAGCCAATGAAGGATTTCACAGGATTACCCACAGGGCCACTGAAGAAAGACGCTTCATCTTCGCAAGTCTCTTCTGAAAGGTAGAGGTGGTCTGTGAATTTTCACACATTTGGATGGAAGCATCTTGCCGCTTGCTGCCTCGTACGCTTTCGTCATCGATTTTGTTTCGCTGTTTTAACGGCTAAATAAACACTTTAAAGTTCCGACTAGCCCTCAGCAAGCCTGGCATTCCTGGATTTCAAAGTCATGCAAGTAGCTTTGAAAGTAACGACGCCAAACGAGATCCAGAGGCTATGACAAGATGAGCTGGAGATAAAGAAGCCCTTTCTGGAGGAACCAGCCCACCTTTGGAGAGAATGAAAGACATCTGCTGTAGCTTACAAGTAGCCCAGAAACCTTCTGCTCCAGGCAGAATCCAAATGGAGAAAATGTATGCTAGTGATGGAGAAGGAAGCAGCTTGGCCACTGTTAGCATCGGTAACAAAATAATCAGCCTGGACCTTTCCATCTTCGTGGGAAAGAGGAAGAGGAGCATGTCAGTCTGGCTGTGCTGGCAAACGAGTGCATTTGTAGATGCCTGAAGGGTTTTCCCAGAAGGCATTTGTGGCTCGTCCTTCTCAGGAAGAAGACAGGTGTTAAGACACGCCAGGGAGGGCCTCACTCCTACATTACACAGGTCAGTGTACCTTGCCTCCTCTTCACACCTCTCGGGGTTCTGTTGGACACGTGCAAATGGGCGGCCCAGGCTCCCGTGGTCGCTACCAAAATATCGGCAGGGCGCAACCCCCCCCAGCTTCTTTCTGTCCTGAGCTGTCCTCTCTCTTTATTTCCATCATGCACTTTGCTCAGATTAAGAATTAGCAATTAGACTTAGCATTTGGTGTTAAAATCCCAAAGCATCTGCCTTGAGTCCCAGGGACATGTGGATTTCATCCAGCCTGTGCCCAAGGGTGCATGATCACCTCACAATTTATAGAAAGCCGTAAAAGTCATTCCTAAAGTTTAGTGTTTCACTAACTACGAGACCAACCATAAACTAAAATATATTATCATGGTAAATATCTAATAATTAGCAAATATACGGGTGTAAATGTCACAGTGATAATTATAATTACTAATTGATCACTGATAATTACTAATTGAGCCAATTAAGTGTTGGGTATCTCACTGGCACCCCAGAGCAGAGATGGGGGGCCCTGCCATGCGTGCAGTGAGAGGCTGGTTAATCCACTTAGCCAGAGCCACTGTGGTATACTTGCATTTCGAACATTTATTCCGTTCCCCGAAGGCTGAAATGCTGATGTACTTAAGGACTGACTGATTCGTTGCTGTGGCTCTTCGTTTCACCCCATTCGCACAATCTAATATCAACGTTGGATTGCAAAAAAAGGCAGAAATTATATAATTCCGGGCGAGGATGTTACATTCAGCAAAAATCGAAATTCTTCGCCTGCTTATTTGAAGCGTCCACCCAAACCCCCCCCCCCCCCCCCACAGGCTCAGAATCACCGACCCCCTGTCAGGTCGTGAGGTCTTCGGTGGCTCTCTTAATTCATGATTATCCAGCATGTCAAACTTTGAATTTGATCCCAATCGAGATGCATTAACCATCTGCATAAAATTTACATATAAATGGAAGTGTACTTCTTAAAAACAGAGCGCACTTAAATGGACTTTGGGAGAGCGGGAACGCAATGGCCGCAAGACCAAAGACATGCGAAATGCACAGATTAAAAAGGAAAACACATTAATAATTTTGTAAAGGCCTCTCAGGCGGGTGGCATCTTCCACTTAGCTGTGAAGTCCACAGCGCCGAGCAGGGAAAGGGGTCGAGGTCCCTGAGCCAGACACCGCGCACATCAGTGAGGTCCCTGTGAGCGTGTGGCTCACTGTATCGCCTTGCAAATTAATACTACAAGATAAAAATTTCGGGAAATTATTTCATAATTGGCCATTAACGTGGACCTCCTCGAGTGCTTTAATGGAGGCAATGTCTCCAGTTTCTTGCTGAACCCCGAGGGGCCAAGTTACTCATAGCAAACACACGTGATTTTGAAAGTTATCTTAGAAGTGCATTTTTTTGAGAACTCAGTTAGGAAGTTTTCTTGAAATACAAAACAAGAATCGAAACAAATTAATGGGGAAAAACTGAGTGAAGGGTCTCTGGGAATCATAAGTGAACAATATCTGCACACATTCAAGCATTCCATTTTTGTAAAATACAGCGGAACAGGAGGCAGACACAGACAGCAGTCCCATCCAGGTCTGATGGAACCTCCCCAATTCCTGTGAACCGACAGTGAATCGACAAGAGACTCGGGTCTCCTCCTTCCGACCCCTGTGCTCTCGCTCAGAGGTGAGGCTGGGAGAGACAGCGATCCTGGCTGATCGCAGCCGGAAGGTGAGCAGATGTGCCGAGTCTGAGATGAAAGGGGAGCATGAGGGGGTCCAGACAGCACGTGTGTGTGTATCTGTGGGCGTGTCTGTGGGTTTGTGATTATTACATTACGAGCACCAGATTTCTCCTGTTCCTTTTTACCTTGTAGGGACATTTTTTCGGTCCCCAGAAGGATAATCAAAATTTTATAAAAATGTGTGACAGCAATCAAAAAACTAAAAATGCCAAAATTCCTGCATTTTGTTTGGTTACTTATGGTTAGGAGTAGGGCTGGTTAGGGGTTAAGGTTGTTATAGTTTGGATTAGGGTTTTGCCCATTGAAATGAATGTAAAGTCTCCACAACGATATGAATACAAACATGTGTGTCTGTCTGGGTGTGTGTGTCCCTGCTGCTTTGTGTGCATGTGCTCCTCAGGCCTGAATCCCTTTATGTGCTCCCCGCCTCCTCCCCCCTCCCCCCACAGGATTCTTCCTGCATCTCATCACCTGTGCCCATGATCCCCACCTTCCTGATGACCAGCCACTCAAGCTGACCCCCCCCCCCCCCCCCAAGGGTGGGTTTGGGCGACGGCCGTCTATGCAGGTGCAGCCGGACGGCTTCTCCGGGAGTTGCTCTGGCTGCCAGAACAGGCTCCTTCGGGGGGGAGGGGGGTCAGAAATGCGGCTGTGGCAGACCCCCCCCCACACACACACACACACACACCACCCCCCAGAAGTTCCCCTGAGCTTGCCGGTACATGGTGACCTGTACAACACCTACACCGGGACAGATGGCTTGGGGGGGAGGGGATGTGCCAGAACAATCTGCTGCTAGCAGGTGTGGGCTAATTGTCTCTGAGCGCATGGCAGCAACGAGCACCACGGCGCTACCTGAGTGGAAACAAATATCTTCATTTACCCCCCCGGTGAGGGAGCCAGCTTCCAGGAGCCGATAAGGGGGAGGGGGAGAAGGCAGACGGCATCGCCCCCCCCCCCCCCACTCCCCTCCTGCCACGCGTAGAAACACACACACACACACACACACACACACACACACACACACACATACACACTACAATGTGACACAACAGCAGGCGGCAGGGGCTCACGCTGAACGGGATACGTGGCAGATATGTCTAAGAGCAATTTGGAACCCGGAACGTTCTATGGGCCCGCTCACCCTAGCAGGAGCGGTGCAGAGACACGGTGCAGACACACAGCACTCTCTCGAGCTTCCAGGGACATATCCCACGGGTCTCTGGTGCTCGTGCAGCTTCCTGGATGCACTCCCCGCAGCCGGAGCGGCTGAATGAGGGGCGGGCTTCTCTAGACATGGTAAAGGCATGGTAAGATGAGAGGCGGCTGCTGCACAACGGTGGCATGTTTCTCCAGGCTGCACTTAGCTCCTCCTGAGATCGGACTGGCCTTGCTATCTTAATTTCAAACCCAAACAGTGGCGCCCCCTCCTTTTGTGGTTTTCACTCCTGCTCCCCTCTCCCTGCCTCCCATCATCATCCCCCCCAGGCACCCGCCCCTCAGACCAGCTGGAGGACGTTCTGTCTGCGTGCCCTCCCCTCCTTGTCCAGACCAGGGCCGGCAAGGTGGACTCTGAACCCTGCTGTGCCCCTCCCGGCCAAAATATCAGTCTCCCAGCTGCGCTCGGCTAACACAAGGTCAGAGCAGACCCAGGAAAAGTCCAATTCAGGGACTTTTTCCAGCTCCAGTCACTTTAATCATCTAGCAGCCACTAGTCCCTGCAATATTATTAAGACCAAATAATTCATGTATGTTAATTTCCCAGACTTCACACATAACAGATACTCAAAAGTCTATACAGGAAAGTGCATTTAAATGAAATAATAAGTGTTCCAGTAGCAGAAGCTGCAGCAGCGCATATGGCCCTGGTTCTGGGGGCGAACCATAACCCGGCCCGCATTCAGACCCGTCCAAAGCCCTGCTGAACGCGCATTGATTCACTCCTGGGTCTGCTTCAGGGAAGTCTGTAAATACAATAATTACAGCCTCAGCCTGTCTGCCCAGCCGAGAGCCCACCCCCCCATGCTGCCCTAAATACTGGGGGCTGCTCCCGCATTGTTTGTGCCCACGGGGAAAGGGGGGGGGGAATTAGGAGCCAGACCTGTGTTGGGCGAGACGTCTCAGGACGGGACCTGCCCGCTTTCTCTGGGGTGAATGGCTATTCCTTCTTGTGCTGTTGACATTTCCTGTGGCTCGCTACAGAAAGGCCGTCTCTGCCCTTCCATCTCTCATTTCAGGTTCTGTCCCAAATAAAGCTGTACCATTTAAATTGAACAGAATATCTCCTACCCAGTCTTGCTCTCCATGAGACACTGACACAAACACAGCTGAAGGTAAAACCTGGGGGGTTCACAGCACAGGGTGGACCAGAATGCTGTGCCTCAGGAGAAGGAAGGGATAACCCCTGTGTTATTTTTGGGGTCAAAGTTACCCCAGTCCATTTTCAAAATGAGGATAAATTCTATAGAATCTAGAATTTAGAACGGAAGAAATAAAATACACAAGGGATAATTATGATCGTCTTGCACCAGAATTGGTTTGGTTCTGAACTCCAAGCCCATAACTGCCTCTCTTTTAATTCCGCATGATTTTTATCACTGTGAAGCTGTACTAGGATAAGCAGTTATTATAGAGGATGGATGTAAAGATGGATATATGTCTTGATATCAAGCAGTAAACAAGAATTAGGTCCAGTTCTGAAGTCTGACCAACTTCACACATAACTGATAGTCAGAAAGACTTTCCATTTTATGAACTAGAATACTCCTACACTTCTCGATATTGTTACATGGGAAGGCATTGAGTCACCATGACAAGCACCGGTGCAGGTCCTGGGACGGTGCTAACCACATGCTCCACAGTGCAGGGTCACAGTACAGACGGAGAGGTACTCCTGTGTCTCAGACCACTGTGAAGAGGTTTAATTAAGCCCCGAGTTTTATTGTGGAGCCCCTACCCCAGAGGGCTGGCCCAACACATCCTTGCAAAGCTGCAAGCAGAAAACGGGCTGTGTGTAGGTAAAGGACATTGAACAAAATAGTTGAATTTTGCCTTTAATTACTCAGACAGAGCAATTTGGAACATATTTTTCAACCGATGGTGGTAATTAACAGAGAACATCCCAGATGGTGGGCCTGAATCAGGGGGATAAATGTGGACTCTTTGCATGGTGTGACAGGTTAAGTATGTTTTTAAATGCATGTGATGGGGCAGAGTTCAGTATGTTTAACAGTGCATATGGCATAGCATACATTGGTAAAACCCTGAAATCACTATCTTTGGATACTATTTTAACTATTGCCACAGAGGAAAAATCTCTCTATATATTTATATATTTGCAGATGATTCTTAAATTCTCCAATCTAGACACAACTCACACCTGATAAACCAATGCTCTTTTAAGCATACTTTTAGGTTCTAACATAAAAATAAGAACTTTTTACATATAGAGGAGGCTGTAGTTACAGTTACGTTCCATCTGAGGGAAAATCTTTAAAATCCTGCTGCGTGATTAAAGCCAGCATATGACAGCAATCTGCTAGATTAATACGCAGGAAAGCTCTGCATTTAATTGACCCCCACTGATGCACTTTAAATGTGTCAGAGCAAACTTTACAGTTTTGTGTGGAATGCTTGCTCCCATGTGCCGTTTCATCAGGCCGCTGTCAAAGGCGGCGCAGATCTGGTTCTCCGGCATCGGCATTGTGTGACGGCCTCATTGTGTGTGGCCGCGACTCGTCCATGTGCCCGACGAGCCCAGCTCTGGGTAATTACGGCTCGCCTGGCCTGCAAGACGGAGCAATAGGTGAAGGGCGGAGTGATTTATGCAGGAGTGTGTTGTGCCACTGCCCTACTCATCAGCGTGCTTTAGCTGTCGGGCAAACTTACGGCTGAGCGTACTATTGCTGCTGCCTGAAGGGTCTCCGGGCTGGGCTGGGCCCCAGATCCAGTCCCGCTGAACCCGCTCACTTATCCCCTAAGGTCCAGATGCCATTCTGTACCTGCTAAGAGCTCAAAGAAAAAAAAAAGAACAATGACCGTATTTTCTTCCCCATTCTGTCTTGGGGGGGGCGTTCCACAGCCGAATCCCTCTCTGCAGGTCTGACAGCGAGTGGCCTGATTTCCGACGTTAAGTCGCAATAAACTGCGCGTCTGCATCAGGCATGCTTATTTTGTATATTACTGCATGATAGCTCTGGGGGAATTATCCAGTCTGCTATTAGCTGTTTAATCCATAGGACATTTAATTCATGTGGACCTTCTTGTGTATATTACTAAAACCCGATTTTGGTGATTGAATGTTGAAAATGCTCTACACACCATCACAGAAAATCGCCCCTATCGGCAAACATTTTCAAAGGGGGGGGGTGTCTGGATTCCAGTTCTGTTGAGCGTTTGACTGTGCTGACAGGCACTTAATTAAGTCCACTTATAAGTAATCTGGACTTGATTTAAAGTCATTATCCCACAAATCTGTGGCCCATCACGTGGCGGCTCCTCTGAAGGTCCCCGGTGGGGTCCGTTTTGACTCGTAACTAGTTAAACCCTCTCTCTGAAACACACATTTGCCTCTGGCTGTCCCCAATTTCTCCTTGCCAGCCACAAAGACGGAGGCCATGGTGCCCGGCCCCCAGCTCCGGCCTGCCTGCTCGCTCTCCACCCTTTTTACGGGCAAATAAAAAGAGTGTTTCTATGTTATTACTACCTTTGGCTGAAGTTTCCTGTTGTTTTGGTCCCCGCAAACACTGCAGCCATGGAAGTGCCTCCACACGGTCCCGCCTCCAACTCTGACGTGCCTCCATGCTCATGAGCCTCCACGCCAACACGCCTCCTTGCCGACGCACCTCCATCATCTATGAGCCTCCATACCAACACAACGTCACTTGCTGACTGTACTCAATGTATTCATTAACAACAGGGACCACATAACAGGGTGCTGTACAGCATTTTACAGCCTATGCTGAACGAGGTGGTGTTAACTCACGGGGAAAGGACCATCGCAGCATGGGGGGGGGGGGGATGTTTAAAAAGCAAAAAATTAAGATGTGGAAAGGAATATATATGGAGTTATTTCCTCATTTGAAGAAAGCAGGACGTGTTTAATGTCCTGTATTTTGAGAATTGTAACAGCTGCATAGGAATTTAGTTATACTTGGGGAATGCCCAATTATTATTACCATATCGGCCTATTTATAGCATTGAGATAAAAAGATGGTGTTTCAATGTTGCCAATAGACAAAGCCATGGTTCATATTTATGCCCCAGCTGATCCTGCTTTGCTGTATTTGTGAGAGACGAGCCTGACACCTTCCCACTATTGTCCTCCTCTTTCTCTCTCACTCTTTTAGCTGCCCCAAGCCTACACCCTTATCCTTATCCGCGGACCCACCTGCGGCTCTTCCGGTCACTACGCACGCGAGCGATTATAACCACAGCTGTGCCCCGTGCGTCTTCCTGGGGCTAATGATTCAATGATGTGCAGCTCAGTTTTTTGAACGCATCCTGGAGTCGCTGCCCCACAGGCAGCCCTGGGCTGTGAATTGCTAAAGGCACTAAGATTCCTTCCAGACGGTCGGGAGCTACCTGAAACCTGAGGCCTCGCCACTGGCTCATCTGTGGACGCTTAGCATAGCTTGTAGTTAGTATTAGCTTTGATGCTTAGTCTGAGTTACGGGTCACATGATCAGGCAGATCCTCTGCTACCGCTGCAGTGATGCAGGATACTAACCACAGGGTTGCCACCTAATCCGTGTCAGGAAGGCCACTGAGCCACTTCAAAACTGAAAGGCTCCCGGGCTCAGCTAATTAGTTCAATTTTCCTTGTGCTTTTATTGGTTTATTTCCTTGATTGAAAGACTCATCCAGCTGTTTCACATTAACATTAGTGACATATGCATGATTATAGGAGACTGACCAATCAGCACAGAGCAACAACTCAGTGCTAAAGTGAAATCCAGGTCCTTTTAATTGAAATGGTAGTTTACAAACCCTGTCCTAGCTCAAAATATCCTCCCTGGCATGGATTATCTGATAACCCTAACTAACCAGTGAAAATGCTCCACTAGTTTCAAAGCTGGTGGCTTTTTTCTAGTCATCCCACTCCGGGTCTCGACAAAAACGTTCTAGCGCATGCCGGAATAAATGTTGCATGAGCACAGTGAACTATAACAATGTCAGAGGGGAGAGTCTCCCTGGTAACCATTTTATTTATTTTCATAACTTTTACTGAAACTGCTTTGCAAAGCACAGT
Source organism: Mormyrus iriodes (assembly GCA_011763525.2). Classification (NCBI taxonomy): domain Eukaryota; kingdom Metazoa; phylum Chordata; class Actinopteri; order Osteoglossiformes; family Mormyridae; genus Mormyrus; species Mormyrus iriodes. Next base: position 278,981 of record JAAGVU020000095.1, on the reverse strand, counting down.
AAACACATTTAATCATCAGCTGCCGGCCACGCGTATCGGTCCTGCAGTTTACTGGCACGTTTAAGGAAGCATGGGCGAGACCCCCCCCCCCACGTAAATAATCTGTGACATTTTAATACCTGATATTTCCATCTAACAAAATATTCTCACGTGAATCAATCAAGCAGACAGGGATAGTGGTTTAACAACTGAGGGTTCAATTTTTAAAGAACCTGACATCAAAAAAATGTTACTGCTTTGAAATAATATAATGGACTTTTTTCCCCCATGCACACTCAATAAATCAGAGCTTTTTAAAAATTACCTCTCAGGAACCTGCTGCTTCATGTCGTTTTCTAACAGGTAGGGGACAGGCTAATGAGTTGATCTTAAGAAGTGCCAGTCGTACGGTGACAGTCTGACATTTCACTTAGGAATTTATGGCTTGTGAATTTATGATGGAACCATTCATCTTAAAACAGATGTAAGTCATCCTCGCATTATGGATCCACAAAGCGGTTCTGAACAGCCTTTGGCCCGACTGACGAGGTCCTTTGGTGATACCACTGACATCCATCATCGGATCTCTTAGTGCCCATGTCCCCCCCACCCCAAAATCCACACCCATAAGACTGATTCACATCCATCTTTAAGCAAAGCGTCTGTATTTTCTTTTAATACGACATGGAAAGGTTTAAGGCTATGTCAAAGAGACCTGGAAAACTGGACGGTCCTCCTTACCTTCTACAGGGAGGGATCACTGCCCTGGAGCCCCCCCCCCCCATCCTGTTTTGTTGCAGGATACTTGCAGTTGGAGCACAGATATTTATGTGGTGTTTTCTAAATGAATAATGTCTTGAATGAAAGTTTGTAATAGTAAACGTGACACAAGAGTCACTAGGTTTTTGAATTCGATTTTTTTTTCCTGCATTCAAAATTTCTTTATATAAGGTGCATTTCAGAACAGGATGGATACTATACGTATATGTATTGGCTAGGTGACTAATGTTATGCTTTTAACCAAGTTTACAGATTCACCAATGAGTATGAGAATTAATTTAGGTAAATAATCGATGTGACATGTTCTCTACATCTCACACAGTGAGACTCACTGTATACCAGGGTTATGAAACTCATGGTCCTCGAGCTCCAAGCCCTGCTGATTTTCCAGCCATCCTTCACCTGTGAGCCAGGTGTGAAATCTCTGGCCAATCCGAATCAGTAATTATTAAACTATCTCCCTGGGAGAACTGAAAAGACAGCTTGGATTTGAGGGACAGAGTTGAATACCCCTGCTATACACCCATCATGTTTTTGAACTTGACCTCAAAAGCCCAAACGAGGAGTCACCTGCCTTAGCGAGCAGGATCACGCTGTGGGTGGGGTGGGGTGGGGTGGGGGGGGGGGTGTTGGTCTTTTAGCGAGAGAATCTTGCTTTAAAGTTACATAGGACCCAGTCAAAGGCAGTTAAAGGCGATCTTACTGCCCGACAAGCCAGCTGGTCCACACAGCATCATAGCAGGCATCACAATCACCACGCCCCTTCCTCACGTTTGTGGGGGAGCTGTCGCTGCGGGGGGGGGGGGGGGGGGGGGCGGGCAACAGCATATGACGCATGAGATGCTTTTCTTATTTGAAATAACTGGAATGGATTGGATCAGTAGGAGCAACGGAATGCATTCAAACAGTTATTTTACTGTCCAGCACCTCACTGGCCCTTGGCTACAGTCTGTGCCCTTAATCCAGAAGTACCCCCTGCATTTGGACCTGGACGCTTCTGCCCTTCCAGGACATGTGGAGCCACACCAGACCCTCAATTACACAGCTAAGGAGGGAAATGTATGCAGAGCAGAGCTGGGAGGACATGGGACCTCAGGATAGCTCACATAATATTTTTGATTTAAAAAGAAAAAAAAAAAAAACAAGAGTATATGATACTGTCTGAAAATCTGATATCGTCTTATCATGATCTACAGCTTGCACGTGTTCACTGCACGTTTATGCCGGTAAATCTTGTGAGAACATGCAAAACAACAAAAGAAAATCAATAATACAGTAAAGTGAGCTGTTAGCGGAGTAGCCCCACAGACCAGCCTGGGATGCAGCCGCTGCCGTTTCAATAAGACCTTTTAAACACATTTAAAATCAATGGGGACATTCCTGTTTGCTCAAGGATCAATGACTCATGCTGATGGCCCTTCCCATATTACTGAGGGTGAAGCGCATTTCCAGACTAACCATATTTTGATATAGAGGAACACAACTGCGATCTTGAGGTGGTTTGAGTTTCATTGCTGACCATATTTAGGCAAATAGGAATAAAGTGATCCCGATTTATCGGCTGTGATTCGTATTTCTAAAAACGAATGCGTACATCTGAAATTTACTGTATATGAGTCACGCCGCTTTCCTTTGAAATGGGACGTTGCGGATAAAGCGATGCCAGATTTTGTCGTTTGGCAGAAATGGGAATTTCTCCTCGGCGAGGATAAGTCCGGGACGCAGCAGATCTTAGGGCGGCTCCCAGCCTCACCCGCCCTTGGCTCACGTACCCTAATTGACTTATTAATTTCATTCATTCATGCATTCATTCATTCATTCATAGATAGATAAATACATGAAATAATATTGCCACTATAAAGTTATATAGCCCACCTTTACATTTTTTCCCCAAAATTCACTGTATATTGAAAAAGATTTCCATTATTTTAAATGAAAAAAATATATAATGCGCTTCCAGCTCAGTGGAAAACCTATTTTTTCCCAGATATCAAACAATTAGAAAAAGCTTACATAGACAGCAAGCAACAATTTAAAATAAATAATATAATTTAGTCTAATGAAGCTTTATTGTACTCACTTACTGCGCCAGTGTCCCCAGTGTCCGCAAAGTGCAGTTTTTTCACACATTTGGATGAAACAGTAACACCGAAAACTCACTGCTAACATTTTTTAGTATATCCTTTTAAAAACGTAATGGAGTGGAAATTTGCGAAATTCTGGTACCAAAATTTAAAAAGCGTAAACAGATTTACGGTAAATCGGGAGGGTTGCTGTAAGATCCGGGATTTTTCGGGGTGATCAGAAAAAGTCCGGTAATAAATCATTTCGGGGCTGCTTAATCTAACCAGTAAACAGATATTTCCTACTTGGGTAAACGCAGCTGTCACAAATCAGTGAAACTTGGTTCACAGATATGCTGACATGAAAAACAGAGTGGGAGTGAAAAGGGGTCAGGTGCACCGCACATTTGCGCACAACAGCTCTCCTTCCCTTGTATACACTATAAATGGCTCCTTTATGCTGTATTTTGCCACAGTAATCCTGCTCAGACCCCCCCGCCCCATGTACCCATGACTGTTACTGCACATTAATTTATGTTTTATTTTCGCTGTCTCTCTCCAAAGTGGATTTCCTCCTTCTTCGTCTGCCCTGAAGACAACACCTGTTTCTTCTCCCATCCCGTGGCCCTGTCCGCTGCTGCAGTGTTTCTCACAATGGCCTGTTTCTTCTCCCGACTGTGTGTGAAAACCACACTGGCCATAATAGTGGGGGTACTTTATCCCTGTAGAGCCCTGAAATTTCTGCACAGAGATATATTTATACTTATTTGTGTGAGCTTTCGCGATCAGACCCCGGAAGATGTTCGCCTATTAATACGCCGTGTGGCTTGTAAGATAATAGATGATAGTGTTCTTCACAGAAGCCCTGAATGGAGATCCAGAGAAGGTCGGTATTAATAGGTGCCCGGCTTGCTGAACCCTACTGCCGAACAGCTGTCCCACACACAGGGGCGGCTTGTTCCCTCCTCCCCAGATGTTTGCAGGCACGGAGATGCCACAAGGAGACTGATCAATGTAGCCCTGTTGTGTGAAGCTCCTGGCACCGTGGACACACCGAGGCGACCCCCCCGACCCCAAGATCCCCAGGAGTCACTATGTCGCAGGAATGCTTGCCGAAAAATAAAATATATCCGTCTGAGAGGGATGCAGTCCCAGGAGAAAGGAGGCCATCTCTCATCTGTGTGCTGTTGCGGGAGAGAAAGAGAGTGGAAGAAGTTTGAGGATGTCTTAATTTTCACGTGATCTCGTCCTCCTCTTTATCAACGGGGAGTTTCCTGCCAAAGTCTCTGTTACTCCTGGGTTTGACGAACTGCCCTGATCCATCTTGCGCCACTGGTTACTCGGCCCAGCGACACACGGTGACAATAATCTCTGCTGGTTTCCCCCTCTGCCCCCCCTTTTCACTACAAATGGCGATTGATTATCTCGCGGTGCTGCCATCGACCGAAACGCTCCCAGCATGCCGCGCTCCCCTCGCCGGCCTGCTACATTAACAGCTTCCTCTGTCACCGCCAGCACTAGCACCGCTCCCGATGCTCCTGATGATTAACAGACTGCAGGCCTGTGGTCAATCGCTCCGCTACCTTTTTGGGCACAAAGAATATCACTCTTTTTTTCTTGGCAGCAAACAATGATGCATTTAAAGCGATAATCTCTGCAGATTTCTATGTTTTTTCTTTTCAGAAATTTTCAGGGATCCTTGAGAGAGACGCCAGTCACGAAGTTACGGGTGAGGTTTGAGCTGAAGCTTTGCTGGAATAATCTGCCTTCATGGTGTCCATCACCGTACCCTGTGCTGGCTTTGGTATTGGGGGGCTAGGGAAAGTGCATTGATTAAATCATTGTTGTTTTTGTTCTACCATGTGACGGGGGGGTGGTGGTTGGGTGGGGGCATCATTCTGTGCTGTTCCCCGTTCCCTGTCATAGTACCGGTAACTGCTAAATCCAGGCCATCGACCGAAACTGGGGAACATCATGAATCGCTGCAGTATTTGCCACTGGTGTCCATTCTGACCCCCGGTTTGTCCCAAATTCTTTTGTTTATCATCTCACTCATTTAGATGAGACAGGAAGAGGCGGGGTCTTCCCTGACTCTCCTGAAGTCCCCTTTCCTCATGCTACATAGGTCCTCTCAGCTCCCGGATGCCCCAGCTGCCGCCCTCTTCTTTATCCCTCCTTACCTCCGGCTCTGTGTTTCCCTGGCATCCTGCCCTCCCGCCGGCTCAGGTTACCCCTTACAAAGCTTCTGCAGACAATCGGCTCATAATCATTCCCTGTGCACCTTTGAAGAGCCAGCAGTGCCTCCGAGGACTCTGTGAAGCTCAGACCATCGTAATGGGACAGAGGGACCTGGTCCTCCTGGAGAAAAGAGAGTGTCGAACCAGCACAGACGCTGTGTGTCCCGCAGGGGTGTGAGCGCGCGTACTGTGAATTTACACTGCATCTACTGTTAATAAACACGTGCTGGCGCCGAAAGGCCGTGTTTAATACTGACTCTCTGTCATAAACAAGCCCTCTCATCCTCTCCTATTCAGTACAGCAGACCAGAAAAAAGCATTAGTCGTGTAAATAATCACGTTTTTTTCAGAATTGCAGTTCAATGCCCCTCAAACTCTGAATTATCCCAGTGGTGTTTTTTTTTTTTTGGAAATCAGATGCATCTCGTTGCTGCGTAAACTTTAAATTCATTTCAATTTTTTTTTATATAGCGCCTTTCACAAAATCTGCCCCCAAGGTGCTTTATATGAATGTGTGTAATCAGGGTTTGAATTGCACAGTGGCTTTTGGGGAGCCCCTGAAAAAAAATCCAGATGACAACAGGGGAGAGGAAAGCTTCTAAACAAAGTGCTTCTTTCCATACTCAATTCTTCTGTACCTTGTCTAAGTAGTGAAATGGCCAGTAGTTCTGATTCTCAGAAGTATAGCATGTTGTCAGTTTAGCATGGTGTCAGCTCAGAGAAGCCCCTCGCTTCTCTTCGTTTCCTGTGGCGATGACTTAGCTCTCGTATCCGTGAGTGCAAAATGGTCAGGATCTACACCGCACCCTTTGGCTTCATGTCACGTGACGCTGCGAGCGCCTTAAGCTTTCCTGGCAGATGCTGATAGGTTCCTGCGCTTTCACGTGGCTCCAAGCATCTCCTGAAGTACACCGAGATGTTACCCCGGCGCCGAGGCTGCAATTACCACTGGTCTTTCAGTGGGTGATTACCCAAGGCCTGCGAACAGCGGGAGAAGCCTGCACGCATGCTGCTACACAAAACAGGCCTGATGCTGATGGCCAGGGGAGGAAGGACTGCCGATTCATTACAGACAACACAGGTGCTGCAAATAAACTGATGGGAATTCAGACAGTAGGGGAATACGCTAGGTCCTCAACCACTGCGAATGGCGGGGAATTTAGGTACAGGGGCACATTGTGAGAACTGGCACTCCTCCAGAAGATGAGGGCCTCTTTATGTACTGGCCTGTTAAAGCCTTTTGACTACAGTGCAGATGTGCATCTCAGAAATGCAGCCCTCCCCCTCCCCCAAACCAATGCCCCCACCCCGCAGCTGTTGTCCATGTCTGGGTGTCAATCGAACGGGATCCTCGTACCGTCTGGAATGTCACCTGCTTGTAGGAATGGATGTGGGAACATTATCCATATGTGAACATTGCAGGCATCTAAACAGCATTGGCAGCTCCAGTTAAACCATTGGCTGACATAGGCGGCCGCCTAGGGCACCATCTTCTGAGGGGGCATGGCTTACCATGTCGGATTCATTGAAAGGCACAGAGCAGCTACGTGATGGTGTCTGGGGAGGCTCCTCGGGGGTTTTGACGGGCACTGACCATCATTACAATGAAATGACTTCACGAAATAACGATATAAAATTCTGATGACTGAAAACAGCTAATCGCTCTCTGCGGATAGCTGCCATCAAACGTCCTGTTTCCATACTCCTCCTGGCTGTGCGAAAGCACACCTTTCCACAGCCTAGGCGAAATCTGCAGTCAGCATTATCTGCCGTAACCCCCCCCCCCCCCCCGCCCACCCGGCTCCCTGTCCCAGCTGCGTAATCTTTTGTAATAGATGCTAATTCACAAACACCTGTCACACAAGCACGCCCCATACGGTAATATTGCCATAAGCAGATTACACACTTTAATGCCAGGTATTTAAGGAATAAACGTATATTAAAGTGCTTATATAAGGTCTCATAAAACTCCTGAAAATGTCATATCACACATTTATTTATTTGTTTTTCCTTTTTCCTCTTCTAACAACCTTTAGGGGAACTTACAAGCCGTGGCATAAAATCACATTTGCAAGAATTTTTTATATAAATTGAACATATTAAAAATTAATTTTCCATGACCGTTTGCATGGCGTTGCTTCAGATAAGGGCAATACTTTCGAGATGCTACACTGGAGCACGGAGCTTCGTTATCTGTGAATAATTACTTTCTTTTCCTTTTAATCTAAAAATTTTCCATGCCACCATTTTTACTGGCGCCCCTTCCTGGTGCCCCCCCCCCAGCTGCTGCCTGAGCTGTGAACGAGTGAGACTCCCCCCAACATCTCGCCAAGGGACGTGCCATCTTTGCATCTTCATTAGCTAATTAGTCATAGGTGTGACGCAGGCACTGTCTTGGCTGGCACCTCCGACACCCACCACCTGACTGGCACGGTGAGGATGCCAGAGGGTGACACTCATGTCCCTTGGCCTGCAGCCACCACAACCGTCCAGGTTACATCGCCGGAACTTTCAGTGGGCAGTGTAAGATGGCACCTTCATGAAATTCCTGGTGGAGACAAAGTACGGTTTGCTGTTCCTCGCCACCAAACATGCTGGGGGCTGCCCTCAGGTGTGTGACTCCCCGCAGCGCGTCCGTTTCCAGACGTTAATCCCTGGTAAGCCGGCCGAGCCATGCTAATCTCATTAATGGCCGCCAGATAACCGGCGCCCGGTTTTCATTGCAGTGGACCCTCCCGTCTAATTAAAACCAGCAGCCTCAGCCTTCACACCTTCCCATGTCCCAAGCTCGCAGCCCTTCGGCGCCCCTTTGGCTCCTTTTACAGCCTGTTTGCTGCTTTCCCACGCACCGTTGCAATGCTGTGGAGGAGGGCACACCACTGATGGGGCTAGAGTTACCAGCAGCGTGCCATTACGCTAATGGCCCTGAAAAGTTAGAGGAACAAACAGTCACAGAAAACACGAAGGCCAATGTTTCTGCCTCACAGGAAAGGACCATCACGCTTGTATTCTCATTCCCCCTCCATATCGAGTAGTACGGCCTGACTGTGCTCCCCCCCCCCATGTAATAGTGCGGCCCCGTGGCAGGCCCGACCGGCGCTTGACTCCATTGTAAAGTATATAATTCATTTATCCGAATCACACCTGGTGTCGAGTTCAGGGTCTGGGCCAGCCGGCCGGGCTGGGGTGAGGCTGGCGGGGGGGGGGGGGCGGCTATTACCAGACCCCCCACTGCTCATGTCTTGTTTGTTTTTGATGATGAATTGCACGGAGGCCTCACGACTCTGTGTTTTCTCAACGCGGTCCCTCAGAAGACAGATATTACCCTATGGTGAAGGAAAAAAAAACAATAAAATGAATCACTTTCTTAAAACGAGGCTGTCATTTAAAACAACAGGGGTTATGAATGGCAAGTAATGTCCCACAATCCTCGGGGTGGCAGCTTGGGCGGTCCGGGGCCATCCTTCACCTCGCCGAGGCAGTGCGGATTTACACGCGTGCACGCCGGTCCTTCTCTTGTACCACGTGGCCCATCCCACTCACGTGGGACCAGACCTGCCAAGCGGGAAAAGGGAGGTATAAACAAGAGCACACATTACGGTAATTTAGGGAGAGGCAAAGAAAGTAAATTATGTGACAATACACTTCCCCTGGGCCGATAAACCAACAGAGGGGAATCCGGCACAGAGGAATCTGAAATTCCCAATGGGACAGCTTGATGGGAAAAATAGCACACTGTCTCTTTAGAGAGCAACCTTAGGTTGTTCCAGCATGATCTCTGTGGGAAAGGTAATACAGAGGATTCCCAGTCCCTCATGTGCAGGAGAGATGTTCGTTTTTCCATGTAAAATAACAGCTTGGGGGGGGGGGGGCCTCCTGAAAGGGGAAAGGGCTCCAATTTCTCTAGGGGAGGGGGGGGGGGCATCTTAATCCTCAAAGA
>JAAGVU020000095.1:218665-253106 GCA_011763525.2 Mormyrus iriodes | reverse complement strand
CCATACCCAAATGAGAAAGAATAAAGTGGGGTGGGTGGGGGTGGGGGGGGGGGGGGGGGGGGGGGGGGGTGGGGTGGGGGGGGGGGAGGGGGGGGTGTGTATTTGTGTGTGTGTGTGTGGGGGGGTGGTGTTTATGTATGTGTGGGTGGGGGTGGTGCGTATGTGTGTGTGTGTGTGTGGGGGGGGTGTGTATGTGGGTGTGTGTGGGGGTGGCGTGTATGTGTGTGTGTGGGTGGGTTAGTTGGCCATTCGGGAGGCACATGGTTAAAATAATTTTAAATAAAGACTACACGTTCATTGCAGCGGAGCACAGAGCTGAAAGTCTTCACTGTAGGTGCCACCCCAAATAGGCCTTGAATTGGTTGGTTACCTGTTTAGCTGGTTGGTTAGCTAGTTAGCTGATGTGGCCTGGTGAATGCCGAAAGCTTTTTACTGTCGCGGTGCCCCAATAAAAGGCGCCTCGGAGCCAGCGGCTTCCCCACACATCCGCCTGGCAGTGGGTCTGCCCCAAAGCCCAGCAAATTAGATCCCCGACGATATTTAATTTTCCTGAACCCCGAGCAAATTAGACACCAATTATTTCTGATTTCCCAAAGCCTTCTGCCCGAATGAGATTGCAGGTGATTCTGGAGGCGGTTCCGTCTGCTTGCAGGCAGCGAAGGTACCCCACATGTGAAACTCCACAGAGCTTCTTCCTCCTGATATTTATTCCTGCTTCCCGTTTAATCGTTCGCAACTTACGCTGGTAATTTGATCGCGTCCACATCCCACAGATCGAAACGTGGTATCCCAGGGCTCGGGCTGAGGGGTTCCGACCCAATTCAGCCTGGGTCCAAGGGTGGTGATGACCTGCGTCTCTCACACTGTTGATGCAACCCTAACACCTCCAGGCTGCTTGCCAGCAGTTAGAGGTGGACATTACATTTACATTTATTTTTTCATTTATTTGGCAGCATTTTTGAGAAAGCACAGCACCCCCCACGCAGTGTACAAGGCTGTTCTGTGTGGACTGCAGGGCTGAGGAGGCTGTGACTCTGTGAGAAATGATATCCTGTACGCATCGTGGTGGGAGAGTGGTGCGGGGCAGCACACACACAGTCCCCCTCTTTGGGCTGTAATCTGTTGATCCTGCGGGGATGTTTCCTGGCTCAGCCTGGGATTTTCACACGGCGGCCCACTGTGGAGCACAGGAAGTGAGGCGCAGGTGCCCGGCCACCAACAGGAAGTCAGCAAGGGCTGGTTTTTATTAGACTCCTATGTCCCTCCACCTCCTAATTTCACCCCTCTACACTGCAACCTATTGCCCCGTTACATCATCAGAGATGTGGACAGTTCCCCACCCCTCCCACCCCCCTGGGCCAGGGAAGCTCAGTGGGAAGGCATGGCGCAGAGAGCATAGGGCCTCTTGTCAGGACATCTGCTCCTTTAATGCTCCTCACTGAGCACCAAGCGCACTGTATTTAAACTGCTTGTTGCTTTTACCACGTTATAATGACTCATTCCTTCTAATGCGCTCTATTACCAATAATTTGTTTTTATTGATAATATGAAAATATATGGGCCATCATATGTCCTGGTTTAATGTCTGCCCCTGTTTAAATAAGTTGGCGTGCGCAATTAAGTTTAACGGCTTAAATAAGCATCACTGAGAGCACTGAAGCATCATTGCCGGGTGAGAGCTGGGTGACGGATGGGTGCTCTCCCTTACATGGTCATTATACCTGCTCCTTCGGGGCACTAGAAGCACATGGGTCACTCCAGATCTCTGACTGATGTGTCTGATTGTCACCATGTTTTTTTTTTACTTAGCAAATGCCTTTATCCAAAGCAACATACAGTTTGGGGGTTAAGGACTTTACGCTCATTGAAACCACTCGGCAAATGCTGGGATCTGAACCAGCAACCTTCCGACCACAGAAAAAGTGTCCTCTCCTGCTGAGCCACACCATTCCTTTACAGCTGGTGGTCCTGGTTTAGGGACAGTAAATGGGTTATTATACCCTGCTGCCATGTCCCCTGTGCTGTGGTCCTGGCTATCATGGAACACCGTGCCCCCAGGGACAGGGACAGTGACGTCACTGGCATGTCAGGGCACCTCACCTGAAAGACCAGTCCGAGCGATGCTCCTCACATAACTGTCTCCACAGTCGGGTTGATGAGGCAACGTGAAGCTGGGAGATTAGGGCATGTCATGGTGATCATTAAGAAGCTTTATTTGCCATTTGTGCAAGTATGAAAACTGGTACTTTGGAATGTGTTGTTGCATATCCCATCATGCTCTCATCTGAGACACACACACAGAGGTGAGAGTGAAGCTTGGGGTTTGAGCGCAGGGTCAGCCATTCATCCAGCACCACTAGAGCTTTTACAGAGGGTTAAGAGCCTCACTCAAGGAACCAACCAAAATGTGGCTACTCTACCGAACATGGGATTCGAACTGCCAACCTACCAATCAGGGGCACAGAGGCCTGACCCATCCTCCTGCTGCCTCATCACCCCCAACCAGAGCATGCGAGGCCCACACCTGGTCTCTTTCAGACAGCCTGCCCCTGCATTCCTGGGGGTTTCTGTCAGGTGTTTTGAAGGGAGGAATATTGCACGGGTTTCTTTTAACTGGTCTCCAGTGGGCATTGCACCTTACATTGTTCCATCTCTGGGGGCAAGTTTTCCCCTGCTGTCGAGTAGGGCTGCTTGAAATGAAAACGTTACTCTTAATAAATAAACACAAATGGGCAATACTCTGCTCCAATGAGTCCAACTCCATTCAGGAATGAATACAATAAACATACCGACATCCAGCATAAAAAAGTGAATGGGTTTTTAAATATACAATATGTATATACAAACAGCCAGTATCACTGATCTCCAAAATTTCCCATGTTTTTAAGCGGTGTCAGTGGAGTTTGATGTTGCTGGTGAAGGTGAAGACATTCAGCGTGAAGCTGCCTTTGGAGATGGACAGGGGTGAGCGACCGGACGTGTGTAGCAGACGCTGAGAACATCTGCCTCTGATTAGTCACTCTGAGGTAGGTATTAAGAAGGGAAACTCTGTGGATTTTCCCCCCATCGAGAGACACCAGACCCCCCGCTCCATTGAGCTCCCACATGGAATCAGACCGTGGGTGTGGGGGCCAATGCATGTAAAGAGTGAGGAAGGAGCATGGTTTTGGGTGACTCCGAGCGGTGACGTCAGTGTGGCAGTATTTATCGTGAAAGCATGGTGCCATCCGTCTCTGCATCGGCCCCTCGCCGGGAGCACGTGTTAATCCCGCTCTGCTTCCAGGCAGCAAAGAGTGCAGAGCCCACGGATCCTCCTTCATATATCATGCTGGACCCAGTCAGCAGAACGGGGCTCCGCCTCAGCACGCTGACTCCCAATTGGGAAAAATGTTCTGGAAAACCTGTGACCATAACAACCCCAGCAACGCGAAAGCATGTATAACCAGGACAGAGAACTTTCACATAACCGGTCTTCTCAGCGTGAAATAAGTTTCATTTTTTAGTGGGAAGAGATGGAGAGATGGTCTTCAGAGATTTAGGTCAATTCTCCACAGCGTATCTGATACAGAAACAGATGATAGATCACTCCTTCTCTTACTTTACAGTGTCTTAAACAACTATGAAATATAAATATCATCTATATGCGTGACGATAGCTGTGGTGGTGTGTGGCATTTCCCAAATGTGACCTAAATATCCCGATGTCCCAGCTTTCCCAATGAGACCTAATAATGTCCCAATGTCCCAGCTTTCCCAGAGTGACTAGAGAATGTCCCAATGTCCCAGCTTTCCCAGAGTGACTAGAGAATGTCGCAGCTTTACCAGTGTAATCAGAGAATGTCCCAATGCCCCAGCTTTCCCAGTGTGACCTGAGAATGTCCCAGCTTTCCCAGTGTGAACTGAGAATGTCCCAGTGTCCCAGCTTTCCCAGAGTGACTAGAGAATGTCCCAATGTCCCAGCTTTCCCAGAGTGACTAGAGAATGTCGCAGCTTTACCAGTGTAATCAGAGAATGTCCCAATGCCCCAGCTTTCCCAGTGTGACCTGAGAATGTCCCAGCTTTCCCAGTGTGAACTGAGAATGTCCCAGTGTCCCAGCTTTCCCAGTGTGACCTAAGAATGTCCCAATGTCACAGCTATTCCCAGTGTGAACTGAGAATGTCCTAGTGTCCCAGTATTCCCAGAATGAGCTAAGAATGCTCTTACACAGTAATATTGTCACTGCCGTTGCTGATAACGTCAGCCAGATACCCCCAAAAATAAATATATACAGCATTTAATTATAAATACCGAAATACAGCTGCTAATTATTTATTTAAGCATGTATTCACTTAACCAGGATTTTATTTTATTTACTGTGCTATGTGTCTCATGTTGAGTTTCGAACCCCTCCCTGTGAAGCACTGTACATTAAATGTAACAAAACAGACATTTCTGTTTCAAATAAAATAAAATAGCTATGTAAAGATAAGCAGAAAATGCTGAATATATAAAAGTTATTAAAATACCCATTTCAATTATATATTAATAAATTCTACTTTCTCCTGGGGAAAACAGAACAACACAATCCATTTTATGACAAAATATAAGATGCCTATATCCCAAAAGTAAATAAATACAAAGTTGCGTTAACCTCACAGTCTTTCAAATGCAAATTTAAAATTATTACCAAGTTGCAAAGCATTAACAGGAGTACTTTGGCTACGACGTTATCAGCCGTGCTTAAATATTGTTTAAATTGCATGTATTTGAAGCCTGGTCTTCAGTGGGGAGGCATTAGACCCCTGTGAGAAGCCGCCCCCCCCTTCTGCACCATGTGACTCCAGGGCCATGAGGGGAGACCTTACTCTGTTGTTTCAGTGTGCTGTGTTACCTTAGTGGGTACAGAGCGTACACATTATGAACAGCCAAAGCACACATACACATAAGCATGATCTGCCCATCTCATCACGACTGACCCAACGCACGTCTGACTCACTCTTTGGTCACTTCTTGTCTTCCTGTCACCCATCTGAAGGAAAAAGGGATCGACAGCCTTCTTTCCCACTCTCTCAGCATGTTACATTTTCTATCATTATCACGTTGCTCTTCCAGACACTGCAGGTATTACATGAGCAGAGTGTGGTTTCAGATGTATTTTTAATGTGCGGAAAAATCAGATGAAACTTATAAAACCGGGAACCGCAGCAGAAAGTCGTCTCCAGAATCACAGAAACCTGTTATTAACTGCAAATTTAAACAGCTATTTCATTTATACGGGAACTGAGAGCAGTCTCTGTCTCGTAGGAGTCTGTTATTCTCATGTTGTCTGCCATGATAAACAAGCACTGTATCAAAGGAAGTATTTTTTGTCGTTTATAATGTTTGGATTGAATTACAGGCGGCGACACGGTATCGCAGACCTTTCCGAAATTCACTACGGATTATTTATCACTGTGATATATATTATTGTAATGCTACTTTTTGTTAGCATAACATTCCTTATATTTAAGTTGCAATATATCAGAAAGAAATGATGGTTGGCTATGAACTCATAAACAGTGCACTTTGTAAGACTTAATTGGTTGCCTGACCCGCTTTAAGTGGACGCATCTGTGTCCTGTTATCTGCATGCAGAGCTGAGATTGAGAGAGATAAAGTCAGGCACAGAGCCACAACTCTGGGAGCGCTGGTTCCCCTGTGTACAGCTCTAGAACAAGGGCCTGTCAGGCCAGGGGAGAGAGTTTTGATCTGAACACCTCTGGTAATTAAACACCTCCGCAGGTCAACAGGAATCGTGGGAGGAAAGGGTTCCACTGAAAGTCGAACACGGGTGCTCCAACTCAAACTGAAACCGAAGGGAAGTAAGAGCCGTAGCACGGACCCAAGTGCCGTAATGGTTTTTCCACATGCGATTCTCCAATTCCAGCATGTGTTCTTACACGACTTAGAGCATTACCACAACCCTCCTGGGGGCCAATAATGAATAATTCTAGGATTTTGGAAAAAAAAAGGCGATTCCACAGATTGACTCCTGAAGTGTACCTGGGAGAGAACAGCTGTCCTGCTAAGCTTGACCCTCCTACCCTCACCTCCCCCCATCCTACATCCCTGGGCCTTCTGCCCTTCAACCCCAGTTCCAGCTCTTGGGATCTTACATCCCTCCTCCCCCACCCCCACTCACCTAAAAGTATCTTGGCAGAGGAGGCCGGCTCGTAATCCCCTCCACCAGAGAGATAGTGGGTGGACTTCTGCTTCTTCATAAACTCAAACATAAATGGGCTTTCATCTCTAGGGGTATTTATTTTGCGGGGATGCTGGAAATCATGCCCTCCTCCGAAGGCCTGCCTAAAACACTCACCAATGCTCCCCTGAGCTGTGCCATGCATTCCAAGACAGAAAGTATTGGGGATCGCTCATGGCTTTCATTCGGTTTTGAGGAGAAAGAGATGATTTAAATTTAGGGATATTACTGTCATGGGAGAACAGGTCCAAAATAACTATTTTGAGGCGAGATGTTTTACTCTGACTTGAATACTTAGTGTGAAAGCTCAATTTGTATATGTTAGATAATTTGTCAAATGATTACATTCCTGTGCTAAAGAGAAGTTATCAGCAGCTAAAAATGTACCTGGCGTTTGTGTCCAGTGGGTGAAAAGGCCACCAAGTAAGGAATGCTGCAAAGGTGGCTTGCTTGTTACCCCTGACTCCTGATGTCAGCTTGTTGCATCTATCCGGGCACTGACAGTAGGCGTTGGCCTTTAAGGCTGAGCAGGGTGTTGGGATACAGACCCCGCTGCCCATGGCCCTCTGTTACTGTCCTTGCATTGCGGACGTTCAGGGCTGGCAGGACAAATGAGGAACACCAGCCTAATTATATCATCAGGCATTTTGTGTGTTAACAGTGGTACATCGTCTGAGATCCAAGATTACAACACTGACAGACCCAACCACAGAATATTTGAGAGAGCCTCATAATCCCCCACTTATGTGAAATCGGCCAAAAGCAGACAGCAGGGTCCTCACGGTTAGTTGAATGGTCACGGGGTCGCATGCGTGGATAGTTAGGGGCAGTGTGCAGGAATGTGGACAGTAAGGGGTGGTGTGCAAAACTATGGACAGCAACAGGCAGTATGTGAAACTGTGGACAGTGAGGGGTGGTGTGCGAAATTGTGGACAGTGACGGGCAGCATGCAAAACTGTGGACAATGAGTGGTGGCGTTCGAAGCTGTTGACACTGAGGGTTGATGTGTGTTACTGTGGACAGTGAGGGGTGACATGCAAAACCATGGCTAGTCAAGGGAGGCGTGCAAGACCTAGGACAGTTAGAGGAGGCATATGAGGCGACAGACAGTAAGGGGCAGCGTCCAAGACTGAGGACAGTATGGGGCGGCGTGCGAGACCGTAGACGGTGACTGGTGGTGTGTGAAACTGTGGACAGTGATGGGCGGCGTGTGAAACTGTGGACACTGACGGGTGTCCTGCGAAACTGTGGACAGTGAGCGGTGGCATGCATAACTGTGGACTGTGGTGGGCGGCATGCGAAGCTGTGGACAGTGACAGGCGGCGTGCAAAACTGTGGATAGTGAGGGGAGGCGTGCAAAACTCTGGACAGTGAGCGGTGGTGTGCGAAACTGTGGACAGTGGTGGGTGGTGTGTGAAACTGTGGACAGAGACGGGCGGCCTGCAAAACTGTGGATAGTGAGGGGTGGCATGCGAAACTGTGGACAATGACAGGTGGTGTGAGAAATTGTGGACAGTGAGTAGAGGTGTGCAAAACTGTGGACAGTGAGGGGAGGCATGTGAAACTGTAGACAGTCAGGGGAGGCGTGCAAAAACAAGGATAGAAAGGGGAGGCATGCGAGACCACAGACACTTATGGAAGGCGTGCAAGACCGAGGACAGTAAGCGGAGGCGTGTGAGACTGAGGACAGTACGGGGAGCTGTGCGAGACTGAGGACAGTAAGGAAAGGCGTGCGAGACCAAGGACAGTATGGGCCGGCATGCGAGACCGAGGACAGTAAGGACCAGCATGTGAGAATGAGGACAGTAAGGAGAGGCGTGCGAGACTGAGAACAGTAAAATGCGACGTGTGAGACCGTAGACAGTAAAAGCCAGCATGTAAGACCGCAGACGGTCAGAGGCAATGTGTGAGAGGATCACGTCACACAAAGGCCATCCTGCAGAGGGCTAGTCCCCTCATATGTTCTGAACATGTTCCATGCATGGACCAGCTTTCCTTTGAGCCATGAGTTCGGGAACGTGAGAGAGAGAGGCTTCCTGTGCGCCGGCAGTGTGAACTGCACGCTCCCCAAACCCCGGACCCTGCCACTCCCATGCCAACTTCCTCTCTCGCAACGCGTCTTTAAGCCACGGTTGTCTAGAGGAATCATAAGATCAGTGTGGGAAATGATCTCACAGAGACAGGGAGGTTAGGAACTTTGCATCAGGAGGAAAAAGAAAAGCCAACTGCCATTTCTCTAAGTCCAGAATTATTAAGTGACTTTTCACTGGAGAAGCAGAAATGAAGGTGAAGGCTCTGGGCTCTGCAGAAGTCATCGTCATTTTGTGTTTGTGTGTTTAACCATGAGCAGGGGACATGTTAATATCTGCATTATTTATTTCCTGAAAACATTAGGAATTTTGTCAGTATATATACTGGTTTACTCTTGGTTTTTGGGAGTGCCTTGAGAATTGGAGAAAATTCCACTATTCATACGGGTTCCTGCATTTATTTTCAGGAAACTCACCACCTGATCCTTCATTTCTGGAACACGAGGTGATTGACATGGTTTTCCCCTAACGTTTGTTTTCACTAATCAGCCTTTAAAAAACATGATCCCCGGACAGATGTTCCTTCACACGAGCAGGAACGCCATTCCCTGACAGCCGGAGAGCGGGGCAGCACCTGTGTGTGCAGTTGCCTCTAACAAGGCATCAGAGGTAATCACATGAGACGGGGGGCTGGGGGGGTGGCTGTCATGGATGTACGGATTACTGCTTACTGACTCTCAGGTCACACCCCCGAGTGAAACGGCCTGCCAGGGTTGCACTGAATGAAGTGATTGATCTTTCATATCCAGGGAGAGTGACAGCCTCATTGAGGCAAGGCAGGGAGGGGACTTCATTGCCCAGCTGGATGCCGATATGGCCACCTGAGGTGTTTTGCCCAGGGAGGGAGAGAGAGAGAGAGAGATGGTATGTGTAAATGTCCATACAAATATATAATGATTTCTCACCTGATGAGAAATGGTGTCTTTACCATGGGAGCATAATATACACCAATCAGCCAGAACATTAAAACCACCTTCCTAACATTGCGTAGGTCCTTCTCATGCCGTTATAACAGCTCTGACCCGTTGAGACATGAACTCCACAAAACCCCTGAAGGTGTCCTTTTGCGAGGTAGGGCCTCCATGGATTGGACTTTTTCATCCAGCACGTCCCACAGATGCTAATTAAGATGCGGATTAAGATCTGGGGAATTTGGGCACCCTGAACTGTCTGCCGCTATGCAGCCCCATACGCAGCGAACTGTAATGCACTGTGTGTTCTGACACCTTTCTATCATAGCCAGCATTAACTTTTTTGGTACAAGTCTACAGTCTACAGGCTACAGTCACTCTCCTCTGGGATCAGACCACACTGGCTAGTTTTCACTCCTCATATGCATCAAAGAGCCTGGGGTACCCATGACCCCATTGCCATTTCACCGGTTGACCTTCCTTGGACCCCTTTTTGTAGGTGCTGACCACTGCATACCAAGAAAACCCCACAAGACCTGGCGTTTTGGAGATGCTCTGACCCAGTCGTCTAGCCGTCACAATTTGGCCCTTGTCAAAGTCACTCAGATCCTTACGCTTGCCAATTTTTGCTACTTCCAACACATCAACTTATAGAACTGTCTGTTCACTTGTCTAATATATAATGGCACCCTTGACAGGTCCCATTGTAACAAGATAATCAGTGTCACTGACTTCACCTGTCAGTGGTTTTAATGTTATGGCTGACTGGTGTACTTTACCAACTATTACCCCATGTTCCTTAGTCTGGATGCATCCCACAAATACCTGATAGTTAATGAGCTTCCTACCGTTCTCTGTAGTACTGAATTTTAGCATCACTGACATTAGCATTATCATGGCAAGCTAACGTTTTAATTAAGGTTTAATGAAAATTAAAAAAAAAAAACAAAAACACCAGCCTAGAGCAGCCAAAAAAATTCTCCATGGCCTGTTTTGCTAAACATGAAAGATGAGAAGCAGTTTTTTTCTTTTCCATGAAATTGGATAATTATAGCTTGTTGCATCCAAATCAATTGAACTTTTGGAGAGTAATTTACGTTCTGGTGTGGTATGTATATATTTTTTTTCCTTTTTTTGGTGCATTTCAAATTACATGTTGTCCATAGCTGTGCGTTTGCTATAATTTTCCATGTCTATATCCTGCATGCAGTGTGCCATCTGAGAGCAGTGAGCGTGTTATATCTCCATGCAAGAGTCTCTTCATGTTAAGTTTTCAGTATAGTGGGTACTTGTCCAGGACTGGTGCCCAGATTAGAATATATAGTATGTCATATTATAACAGACCATAACTGGACATTTAGAGAAGAGTCCTTTATTGTCTGCATGAATATATGCTTTCGAGGGAAAGGCACCCAGAGGCGCTAATGCTAGATGAAACACAGCCTTACGGGAATTTCATTTGCTAGCATTAGGAAAATATAGATTGGAGCACTTTGGATTTTTCTGGAATTTCGGAAGGATTTCCTGCGACTAAAGGAATTATGTTGTGCGTTTGATGTTGTGTGTTTGTGATCAGAGAATGGCATTTCTGTATTTCTGTAAATAATACCAAAACAAGAAGACAACTGATTGAGCTCCCGCGCCTGAATCTGCGGGTCCCAAACTGGTCATTTCCAAGCGGCACATAAACAGATTATACTAAGCGCCCTAAACGCAAAGTGCAGAAATACCAGGCAGCTTTGCAAGACCATTTATCCGTGGAATTACGAGCCCGTCGCTCAATCCAGAGGCAGCAGGGAATATGGGTGCAGATGTTATGTTACGCACTGACCCCATTTCCGGAATGTTCTGCAGACATGCTTGTGTCCGGCTCTTAGTCGGTCTCTTTTTCACTTTTTGTCTGGTCAAACAACATTACTCTCTTTAACGCAGTTTTAATTTCACTAATCGGCAGCATGAGTCCACTGGTCACCGGAGCATTGCATATAATAGCTGATTTTTTTTTTCTTGGATTGTGGACTGTAGCAGGGGCTGTGTTTGGTAAGGTTGGGGCATCAACCAACACACTCCAGGGGGTGCTATTTCATCAAGCCGTTATTGACCTTAGGTGTGCAGAACGACAAGAATGATGGTATACCTGAACGCAGGTGGGACAGGATGCGAACAGTTGAAAAAAATCATCCAGGGACGTGCAAGGCTATGCTGTGCGGGTGGGCAGCGGTGATTTGTGGGTGACAAGAAACAATACTTTTAATTCTGCTGAGGATCGCCAAGCGCAATAAGCTCTGGCAGTAAAATTAAACGCAAGTCTTTTCCAGACCACAACCTCTCCCCCCGGGATCCAAAGACTGTCAAGCAGGGCCTTGCAATGCCGAGCGGTGCTGAGAGCCGGTCACACCCGTGAGCGCGGCCCTGAGCAGGCCGGAGCCTTCCGCTCTGTTACCGTGGGAACACCCACTCTTTTTATTCGCCAGCCATTACATCTCCTCACCGCTAACCATGGCAAAGCAGACATTTATAAAAGTGATATTTTGAAGCTTCACATCTGGAGGAGCAGGAGGCATACACTCCACATGGATCGGATCGTATCTGCGACTCCTTCGGAATGCTTGAACGAGCTGTCCTTTTCCCACCGTGAGCCGGGGAGTCGCCCCTCGAGATGCAGGACCATTACATCTTTACGCGGTTAATTGACAATGTGGCTAATTGGCACAATGGCGGCTCACACTACAATAGCTCCACTCCTTCTAGTAACAAATTTCCACATGGTATCGCAGATAATTCTCACACGTTCTGTTGGCTCTAAATGTTCCCTGTGACTAAACACCGATGTGCAACACTAATAGGGTTTCCTCTGCCGCAGTGAAGAGGATTTCTGGCTAACACGTGTAACGTTAAGCTTCAAGACTCAGTATTGAGATCTACGGAAGACACAGGTAGACTTTCTGAGTGAAAGGAAGGATGTAAACTCGCCGTCGCTATGGAGTTATCACCAACTGTTGAATAAACAATAGAATGGCTAGAACAATGAGGCAGCCATTGACATCCCTAAGAACTGGAGTCAAAACACCATTTCCTGTTAAGACACAAAGTAATATCCTACATATCCATGTTTTGTATCACCAGGTTATTTTGAAATCGTATTTATGAGATAATTCCCAAACGATTTCAAAATCCTTTGTGCTGGAGTAGTGGGCAGGAATAGTTTACTACAACTCCTTGTGTGAAAGCGACATCATGGGAAACCTACATTAATTTGTGCAAATACATTCAGCCAACTATGTGTTTCATTAAGGTTAATTTTACTACACAAAACAACACATCAGATCCAGAATTATATAGGAGAAGTAGCAAAAGTAACAGTTTGTAATAAAAGTATGAAATTAATCCAGAATGCAAGCTACTGCATAAAACCTGTGAAATGCTGTTTCCTCAAGAGACGTTTGGGTCAAACGGCATGTGGTTCTCGTTGTCTCGATTCCCCACTGCACACACCAGCTTCTCAAAACCTTTTCTGAGGAAGATGGACTTTATTCCGACCACAGGGTTAAAATTTAGTGTGAACCCTACCATTTTATCTCCCCACTACAGCTCTTGGCAGCCGTCCATTTTGGGGTGAAAGGATCTGTCTCAAACTGCTGGGAACGGATGGTATATTTGAGACTCCATCACAGGGATGGTGTCTGTCAGAAAGCAAGAGATAGTCATGATCATCTGAGGTGGCAGGAAGGCCATGGGTACACTGTAATGCTGACGCCAGTAGCCAGATAGGTCGTCGCTCCTAGAAGAGCAAAGCCTTCTGGGAAATGCAAGTGTCTCTCCTTAAAAAGGAACTGAGACAGGCTGGAAACATACGACCAGAACAACGGTGCATTTTGTACATCTCATGGGTTAAAACGTTTTAAGAACCAGCCGATGGAGCCAGCCAAATGGGGGGAAATCCAGTATGTGAACTCTCTCTCTCGTTATCTCTCCAGCGGAGTGTAGGGGGAGTTTAACCAAGCTCGAGAGAAAACTAAAACCGTGCTGGTTTCCGAAAATGACTGAGCCCGCCTGCTTTTTCCTTCCAAACTGTTCTCCTCTGACATGCAATTAGGACTGTGGTCTGTTTGAAAATGACATGATGGTTTGGCTGATTTGAGGTCCACCTTAATCAAATGCAGCCTGCTTTTCGAAGGCTTCCCCGTTAATGTCACGGTCGTGTGGGATACAGTGGGATATGTTCTTAAAGGCCATCGCTCGTGATGCCATGTTCACATTGCCAGTTAATGTTATAGCAATGTTGGATACATTCTTAAAGACCATCGTTTGGAATCAGGATCCTTTTAGCTAAGTATAAAAAGTATAAGGAATTTGTTTTAGTGCAGACACGGAGTATACTATTAAACATATATTCAAGGCAGAAGTACAAAAAACAATGAATAAAAAGATGAAAATGGAAATTAAATTAATAAATATGCATGCAGACACATAAATGAAGGTGAGAAAACTAGATCTGGGGTGCGTGCAAATATGCTTACAGATATGACAGCATTTTCACACTGCGAGTATGAGGCAAGTAGAATGTGGTGGTACACCCCACTGCCCAAATGGGGGGGATCTTTTAAGCACCTGGAGTGGCACCTCTGCAGAACTTGCTGATGGGTCCTTTGCCCCTAAATCACTGGCGAAAGGTGGCAGATGCTCGGATAATAATTAATTTATGCAACGCTGATTTACAGCGCTTACAACATGGATGACTGCTTTCCGGCGATTGTGTGGCTTCACCTCAGTTTTTGTTCCGTAACCCAACCTGTAATTAAAAAATGTTTTTCGATCTCTTTTTTATGTTTTGAAAGTTTCACTCAACCAATGACTGAAGAACTTTGAAAAGATGATGAGTGTGGTTTTTCTCTCTGGTGTTAGCAAAAAGACTATTTTTGTGGTCAGAATTAAATCGCATGTCTAATAACTAGGTTTGTTTGTGAAATTGCTTTCATATGTATTGTCTTTATATCTTAATTAAAATTCAGACCACGCACAATGTTTTGCATGCATACGTTCATTTATATATTACAGTGTAATACATCTTCATTCCAGGCTTTAGTTGTGACACCCCCCCAGCCCCCCTTAATAACTGTTTTTGGTTGTGTTCCTGAACTTATTATAATACAAAATATATACAACAATGGGCATCACACATCCTTGATATGATTCCTGGCAATTAACATAGGAGTAAACGGAAAGGCGGCCTCCTGAGTTAATTTGTGCTGGCACTCATATGTAATGCAAAACAGAGGGAGCCAATCAGAGCGCCATCCTCACACAGCCTAACCAGTGAAGTGTTTCAAATCTCATCTGAATATATGAATGCTTGCCTTGTCCATTCTGCTTAGCAGTCTTAGTTACATGGGAGCAAATTGATAATATAAGCCCATGTCAACTCCTGGGCAGTACTAGTAGGCCTTGTTATTGATAATTGTCAATGGAGCCGATTGGATAAGGGTGACCTGCTCTTAGCTCACAGATGGTTATAAGTAAAGGGAAGCACACCTGTAGCATGAGCGTAAGCCTGCTGGATGAGGGTGACCTGCTCTTAGCTCACAGATGGCAGTAAATAAAATGAAGTACACATGTACCATGACCCGGCTGGGTGAGTGCAACCTGCTCTTAGCTCACAGACAGCCGTAAATAAAGAGAAGCACACCTGTATAGTGAGCGTGAGCCTGGTGGACAAGGGCGGACTGCTCTTGGCTCACAGACGACTGTAAATAAAGAAAAGGAAACCTGTACCATGAGTGTGAGTTGGCTGGATGAGGCCGACCTGCTCTTAGCTCACAGATGGCTGTAAATAAAGAGAAGCGCACCTGTACCATGAATGTGAGCTGACTAGCCCAGGGCGACCTCCTCTAAGCTCACAGACAGCAGTAAATAAAGAGAAGTACACCTGAACCATGAGCATGAGCCAATTGGATAAGGGCAACCTGCTCTTAGCTTACAGATGGCTGTAAATAAAGATAAGCACATCTGTTCTGTGAGTGTGTGCTGGCTGGATGAGGGTGACATGCTCTTTACTCACAGATGACTATAAATAAAGAGAAGCACACTCGTATTGTGAGCGTGAGCCTGATTGATAAGGGTGACCTGCTCTTAGTTCACAGATGGCTATAAATAAAGAGAAGCACACCTGAACTGTGAGCGTGAGCCAGCTGGGCGAGGGCAACCTTCTCTTAGCTCACAGTCAGCTGTAAATACCCTACCTTAAAGAGAAAAAACAGAAGCAAGCTGGCAGGCGTGCTCTGGTAATGGATCGGTTTATTTTAAAGCATGCCATCTGCCATCAATCAAGCAGAGGCCTGGGAACCCGACTGCCTCCTCTGTCGAGCTCATCGCCGGGCCGCGGGCTCCGAGGAGAAGAGATCCTAAGCGGAATAAAACATCAGGCTCACTCAGCTGCTCGGCTCCCAGTAATAAAATTGCCTCGGCTTAAAGGTGACATTCTCAATTTATGATTATTTGTGTCTATAAAGTGTATTCCTTGGCTGCCGACTCACTCGGACTGTCTCCCTACAGGAATAATACATTAGGGCTGCCAGCAGTAAGTGGAAACCCTGTTGCTCTTATTAAAGTGACGTAGCCTACCTGTGGCCTGCTACACCTCAGAGCAGACCTTTTCATCCTCTGCCATCCTGCACTCACCCACTTATTTTTTTCTCCCACTAGTGGCCTGTCTTTTACTGCTCTTTTCCGGCTCCTTCCATAGTGTGTAAACATGCTTCTGAATTAGCTGACGGTAGACGGACTGTGACATCTCCATGTGCTTCAGCGCTGGTGAGCTCCACCCGCTGTATTTTAGTGTTACTCCTTATCATCTGTTTCTAACTGTTTATTTGTTGTCGATTAGGTCTGAACAAAAGCCTGTTTTCGACGTATTAATGGCATTATTTGCTTCAGAAACCAGCATGTAGCTACACAGTCAGCGGTCAGCAGGCATCTGTCAGCTGGAGGCTGTGTGTAAAATCTATAACGCTGTGGAACCAAAGCCTGGGGGTTTATGTCTGTCTCTACAGTTTGTAAGTGAAAGTGTACTGAACATGCGCACCGGCTGTCATTCACTGTCAGCTAGAATCTTCCTGAAGATCCTGTCGGCTGTTGTGTTTTCCGTGATGTTGCAGTAGGGCAGATGTAAAGCAGGATCAGTCACGTTGGTCCAGAGACCCTGGTCAGTTCCTCCTAGTTCTGAATGACGTACAATCCACTGTTACTGGCACAACATTAGCAAGTCACATACCAGCAGGGAGAGTGGTAAGTAATGGGTTTTTTGTTAACAGAATTGCCTAAAGGCACCTTTGATTTGTCTAGTTATGACCCCTTCGAAATATGATATGATTTACGGGCGGTGTTACTGTAATACCGCTCTGTGGCGTCCGTCGAGACTCGATAGGCGAGCTTTGCCTCAAAATGATGCCTGTCTATCATCCCCCCCACACCACCCCCACCGGCCAGGCGTGCAGTGTGTGACATCAGCAGGACATCAGGGAAAGTGCTCGCTTTACTGAGGGCGTAGGGGGCGAGGGAGCGGTTCCACCGCGGCCAACGCAGTGCGCTCTGTGGCTGCGAGCGTTTAGAGTGCACTTTCAGCCTGCGGCTCCTTCCTGCTGAACACCTCCACATCCTCTCCACTAATAATCTCCCTATTAACTTCTTCCCAGCCTAAGTTTTGTTCCCGCCACAGGCAACAAACAAAGGCAGTATGAGCAAACAAATCTGTCATTTTTCTTGGCAGACCTGAAAGGAGGGATTACATAAAAGCACGGGAAGACGTTCAAGTGTAAATATATTCCACATATATTGAAAGTCTTGTAATCCCATTGGATGGGTTTGATCAACAGTTACGCTTATGGACGCTGGCTTTGTTTCTCCTGAGTGTCAGAATAGGAGAGCGCCACACTGCCATGGCCCCGTTCATTTGGCCACGAAAAGCACTGTGGGAAATGTGTGGTCATTTAATCGGCAACAAATGTCGCTTCTAAGACGAGGACCAAAAAAAATAAATAGACCTTCCAACACGGCACGGTTTTCTCTCCTTTTTTCCTGTAGTGGCCCTCTGCCTGATTCCCGAGATGAGCCCAGGTGCTTAAACGACTCTTCGCTTGTCACAGTGAGAGGAATCCCTCTGCTCTTAGCCGTTAATGCTGCTAAACCCTCCATTTACTCTGAGGCCTGGTGAGGTTAAGGACACAGCCCTTCCACGGGCTATAGTGCCGTGTCTTACACCACGGTGGGAAGCAGGATAATTCCCAAAGCGATTACAGAAACATGCTGTTTGTCCGGCCCCTGGAGGCTAAACAGTGAGCAGGGCACACTTCTGTATTGGTACCTGGAATTGATTACCACCTCCTCTTTTTCTTATGTATAATTAACCTACATCAGCAGTAGAAATGCGTGAGAAAAGCTCTTTGTGTGTTACAGAGGGGAGCGGTTAAATGAGCCCTCTCTGCTGGGAGATTCTTCTTTGAAATGAACGAGGTAAGACTGGGACCTAGTGGAAAGGAAGATAGTCTGAGAGCGAGTGCTGATTAGCGCAGTCTGCCTCGAATCCAGCCCATGCTTCAGAAATCAAAGACACAGCCTCGTTTTCAGGCACAGGAGAGGCTCGTCAAAATCCCCAGGCTGCTGGGCCTCCGATCTGGAGGACTTCTGGGCCATGTGCCATGTGAAATATACGGAAATTAAAGATGAGGAGGAGACCGCTCATCTCCGCACTTCGGTCATGTACCTGACACAGGTAGGAAAGGTTAATGTAGGGTGACCTGATAATCCATGGCAGGGAGGATATTTTGAGCTAGGACAGGGTTTGTAAACTACCATTTCAATTAAAAGGATCTGGATTTCACTATAGCACTGAGTTGTTGCTCTATGCTGATTGGCCAGTCTCCTATAATCATGCATATATTACTAATGTTAATGTGAAAGAGTTGGATGTGTCTTTCAATCAAGGAAACAAACCAGTCAAAGCACAAGGAGAATTGAACTGTTTAGTAGCCTTTTAGTTATAAAGTAATTTGTAAAACCTGATGTAGCTCAAAGTGTCCTCTCTTCTGTGACATGGATTATCTGGTCAGCCTAGTTAATGGGAAGCTTGCAACAGGTGTATCACCAATCGAACACTGCTTTATCTGCGGACTGCTTTATATAGTTTTCCACATGGAAAATACGTTGACTGATGTGAGAAATCCTCCGTTTGCATGTCTCTGTCTGCTTCTGGGTTGTGGCGTGTGATGGTAATGGCGGGAATGCTTGAAGGTGCTGTGTGGTTGGGTGCGGTAGAACATTGGGCATGTGATCAGAAGGTTATCAGTTCAAATCCCACGGTCTGCAGAGAGTGTCACAACTGGCCCCTGAGCCAGGTCCTTAACCCCCAATCGCTCCAGGGACTGGCTGACCCTGTTCTCTCAAGTTGTATGTTGCATTGAATAAAAGTGTTTGCTAAATTAATTGTTAGAACTGTGGCCTCAAAAATGCTGGGGGTGTCCAGATGCAGCACTCCTAACCTTCCCAGGTTTTTTAGTGGGGGCAGAAAGATTTATCAAAACAGTACAGCAACAGGACAGCAAATTGCTAAAGGTGCACCGCAGTGAGAGTATTCATTTTTCAACATATAAAATAAAAACACAAAAATAATTATCTTAATAATTAAATACGCTTCTGAGTATTATCTTTTCACCATTTGCTTCATTAGAAGTCTAGATTTTTCGGTACAGGGAAAAAATGACTAGCTCTGATATTTATAAAATGATCCAGTAAAGTGTCTCCCTTAATCCCTTTATAAAAATACCAAACTGCGATCCCGTTTCGGCTAAATACATTCTGATGGAGTGTACTTGTGAAAATATTTTTAAAAAATAGTAACCATTTGTTGTATTGATAAATATGTTTTGACCATGGTGCCAAAAAAATTTATAAAACAACTTTTTTGTAGTTCATATTTCTCTTTTATTGCTGCCTCAGGCCGCTCCCAGCCCTGTCACTGTCAGACACAGGATAATAAGGAGCTGTTTTCCTGCGTCACCCAAAAGGAAAAGCTTTATTGAATGAATATGTGTGAAAATGCAGTGTACAAAAACATCTCCACAGGCAGCGTCTGATTGGTTCACTGGCTGTGTCCTCCAGTTTCATATCTGGCCCCAGCAAGACACTTCCTGTTCCACCACACTGTGCCTTTTGTGTGGAAAAAAAGGTTATTTGTCCTTTGAATATGAGGGAAAATGACAAAAAACAATAATAATAAAGCTAAAAAATGACATCTAGTAAATGCAGGGAGCTCTTGGCTTCCGGCTGCCGGATACACGAGCTGGGAAAGGGCAGAGCCCATCGCCAGCCCGGCCGCAGGGTCGATGCCAGATGGAGACGCGACCCCGCATGCAGAGCGGCCCGGCGCTGATCCTCACTGTTTCTGTTCCCGCACGCGCTGCACCGCAAGCACCCTAACAGCGCATCTACGCGCTCTGGGAAGATCGCACAGGCAGCGGGGGCAGTTACGCTACGCACAGCGGATCGTAATTAGCGGTCGGTGATGGGGTGGGCGGTATGTCGACCTGCCGAACAGAAAATAGGTGAACGTGCTGAGGTGGGTAATGACTCCTGGGCTTTCAGCGTCTGCGGACTGCTTTATATAGTTTCTTATATGTGGGTCAGGCTGCACTTCAGATGAACGACGTCACCGCACATGGGGCTGAGAGTCGGCCCCACACGTTAATGATAATACGGTGAATTAAATCAGTTCAGGCTCTGGGGGGGCATAAAAACATACACACACAGAGCACCTTAATGTGGGGCACCCAGCCAGCACACTTAAGGCGGCTGCATTCCCTTAAATATTTCAGACCTTCACTGTCATTTGGAGTATAAGTTGAATAATTCGTATCACAGATGTACTGTATCTCTGTGTTGAATTTATCTCCAGGAAGGACCTGGAGAATGAGCTTAGGTTGCGGATCATTCTACTGCTTTCTGCTCATCTGCGTGGTCACATGACAGCTCGGTCAGTCTCACTCTCATTCTGTCAGCAGACCACGGACATGCACAGCTGCAGGCCGTTAGCACAGGATGCTTCCATCTGCATGGGTAGGGCAGGCGTGCAGCTTTTAACGCATGGCAGGAGGATGTTAGGTGCTCTGGTGGAATCCTGCATGGCAAATGAAGACTTCTCTTCTGCTACTACGAATGGGGGCCTTTTTCTGAGTGTTCAAAAGCACCCTTTCATCATAACTGACTCGTCTTACCTCTAACTGCGCTCCAGTCCCCGGGTTCTGCTCCGAAGAACGGGCCGCCACCCACTGACATTCCTCTGCAAGAAAGTTCAGTCCCTATTGTGTGAACATTATAAGGGAAAATATGCATACCTTTTTATTAACTGTGCTGGAAACTCAGAGTTAGAAACAAAGTCTGCATTATATATCAAGCGCGCAGTGGTGATTTTGCAAAGCTTTATGAATTTTAAGAGATCCTCTGTCTTTCTGTTCTCTAAAGCTCTAAGGTGAAGCCAATGCCCAGATGCATTATAATGTTGGAGGCTTTTTTTTAAACATATTTCTGTCTTTTAACCTGTCATCTAACCATATTTCAGGAAGAAGTTAAATAAATAATCAGTATCTGACTGTAGTGCAGATGATGGGGCTGCAGTTCTGGGAATACGGCCGGTGACGCAATGATCTAAATCCATCTCATTAGGCCGCTGCCCTGATCACTCCCCTGCATTCATTCACATGTTTTATATGACGCTACACCTATTCTGCTCTCATTTGAACTGTATTTCCTTCAGTTTCGCTGTGGAACATTGGTGTTGTAAATTCACAGAGCATTCCAGCTAAAAGCAGAGATGAAAACCTCACCCACAGGTCGTTTAGGATTTTCCTTTACATCTGTAGTTTGTCCACATTCAAACACTTTTCTGAGATGAGAAATATTATCCCTTTCCATTATTGAACAACTCTCGCATCCTATGCATATGAATGCAAAAATTAGCAAATTAGTAATCATCGTGATTCTACCCTATAGTCATATTAAAATTATAAAAGTAATTTTTGAAACAAATGATAGAAAACTATATGCATAATTAAAGTTGCAAAACATGCAATTTTATTTACCTCATAGCCAGTCTATAATAGCAAAAAAAAAGAAAATAAATCTTATAAATAATGAATGTGATAGTGATTATTCAGTTTTGAATTTGCATAATTATTGCTTCTTTTGGAAGCATCTGTTGAAATTGCTTCGTAGCTTTGTGCTCAGATGACCCTCCTGCTCTTTCGGTGCTCGGCTGGGAACGAGCACAACAACAGCATGAATTAGACTATATACTTCCTTTGGCAAAAGACACCAGGGCCCCTGCTTGCAAATGTTAACAAACCAATGAATAATATAAATGATTTCCCACAATGCACCTGTCTGCCGCAATCCCAGTTCTGAATCCCACACCCTTTTTCCGGTTTTGTGATGGGGCCAAACATGATGGTATGTCGGGCCCTCACAGACAAGTGAAGCGGGGGCAGGTCCATGTCCAGAGGTACAAGCCCACTTGATAACCCAAAGAAAACATTAAGCAGGTGACTCCTCGGCCGCTGACCTTTTAATGCCACGGGCATTGATCGTGCACGGCAGCGCGCGCTCCTGGCCCCTAGCTGATAGATTATTTAATTAGCTATTGACCTTTTCCGCCAGACTCGTTTGTCGATGGCAGTGTTCTCTTCACCGCGGTGCGCCTGCCCTGGCACTATGCTGAGTTTTGATTTTTAGATTTATTGTTTGCGCTTCCCGCCGCTTCCCTTCCGTTGGCTGGATCCCGATTTGCATCCTAATGGCCGGACGGAGCCCCACGTCTCCCGCATGCTGACGGGCGAGATCGCTACTGTGCCGACCGCCATACATCTGTGTTGCGGTGGACCGGCTCAAGGATTTATACAGTGCATCCCTCGTAATTCAGACATACTCTACCTAAAGCACTTTAGCCGGCCGCTTTCACGCATCGCTGGTGCCTGGGGGCTCAGGCCAGCATCTGGCAGAGAGTTCTCTGCATTACCGCTGACGTAGGGGCACCTGCAGTTAAGGTAATCCCGCCAGATGCCACTGGGAGTCCACCTCTGGCTCTAAGGGGCTTACTAGCCTGGTTATTCGCTATGAGCCCCACTGGGATTTACCAGGTCTCCAGAGCCAGAACTCAGAAGACTAGCAAGTCACTTAGCCTTTTACAATGTATTTAAAGTCTGGGCTAATGTTTATACAGAACTGAGTTATGATGTTGTACCTTTGATTTAGTTGCCTGCCCAGAAATGCTATTGTGCAACGTCAACCCTCTACCAAGTTATTGACCAGGGAGGTCATTACATTTTCTCAGTGCCTGATGCTAGAGACGATCATCCAGTTAGGCATACAGATGTGACTTTAAATAAGGAACTGGCTGTAGATTAGCTAACACATGCTCAGCCACTGCCTTCGACACAGCGGACAGTAGGAGGACTACAAACATTAGAAGGAAACAGCCCTCAAACCAATAAACAGGGCTTCTAACATAAAGCTGCTGAATAAATGTGTAGGTGGGTGAAAGGAAGTGTGGTAAGCTGCTTTGAACACCAAGGTTAGTTGAGCAGATAAGTGCGGTTTTACCTCCTGGTGTACTGATCCCTTGTGGGGGAGTGTTTGTGCCCCTGTCGAACGGTGTAGCAGATATGGACAGCAGATCTCACTCTGCAACACAAACCCACCATTGGCAGCGGTAAAAAAGCTCACCAAGACCAAAACAGGCAATGCTAAAAGTTTATCATCGATCCGATGATAGATATCTATTAGCGCATACATGCTAACGGTTTTGGGAGAGATAGCTACTCTCCTCTTCCTCTGTCAAATGGCTAAAGGATGGCAGGATTGTATTGAAGTGGCAGTAAGGGACAGACATTACAAATGACGGTTCAGGAATCTAACCGTGACGTTTGATGGGACTTATCCGATGGACGTATTTAAACGGCGCTCAGACAAGCCCTGCCTCTGCCTTGTTTGGCGTGACATTAACTGAATATATTTGCCTGTTAAATGGCTTAAGAGCCATTGTCAGGCTTGAAAGACACAACATGTCGACAAATCGAGCTTTCTCTTTCTCCCCTATGGAAAATAATTACAGGTGTGGTGAGTGGCTCACCGGGCTGAGTCTTTGTGCCTGTAATCAGAAGATCGCTGATTTGAGACCTGACCTCGTTAGAACAGCCACGTGTCCATGGGCCCTTGAGCCACGCCCTTAAGCCCCAGCTCCGGGGGAGACACACGTTCGTTGACTCTGCACTGTGACCCCCCCCCCCCCCAAGCTATAGAGATCAAAATGGGGTCGGCAAAGAGAAGCATTCCAATATACCTGTACTTGTGCAAATAGCAAGTGAAGCATGTTTGTTTGTTATTTTGTTTTTGTCATCACATGACACACTTTATGAGGCATTTCAAAAGCTTACCTGATGCCTTCACCTGGATCTCTGCAATAGAGGGCTGATTAGAATTTTGTTGTTTTACATCTATTGCTGTGTTTGTAAGCAGGTAATTCAGGATGCTGGGCTTGTAGCCAATCAGATCCCAAGGGAGCTGTTATGTACCAGTTAAGGGGCACTTGCTCTTCTTCTTTGATCTAATGGGAGGAAATACAGCCTGGCTGAAGCTGTAGGTGAAATTTTGGAACTTGTGGGCACTGAAGAGTTGGGTGGGAATTGACGTTCAGGTCCTCTTTCATCTGTCATTCTTCTGCTTTTAAAGCTTTGGGGAAGTCAGCTGCTGAAAGGGTTTTTGCAGGTGAGTGTCAGGTCATATTTGTTAGGACAGATGTGACATTAAACCTACAAAGAGCTCTCCTGATGCTAAAGCTAATTCTCCCTCACCCCGACAACCATTTAGCTTATTAACTGCATGTCTATGATGATGGTTATATATGTGCAGAAAACGGCGGCTTACACATCGCAGGCTCTCTGTAGATATCTCTAACCCTTGAATTATTAACGATGAGGAGTATCGAGGCACTCTGAACCCAAGCGGTGAAAACGGTGATATGTAGGACCTCTCATGGAGCCGTGTCAGAGATAGGGGATGTGTATTTGAGCTTCAAACCCTCAGATGGTCTCATGCATATTTCACATACTTGGGGGGTGCTTTCAAGTAAAAATATACCTCTTTATGCCACTATTGTTGTGTATGAACAAATAAACAGGTCTGGCTAAGTGTTACATCCTGTCCATTATATCCACCTGACCCTCCTGTCAACTCCCTAACATGGCCCTGATGAACCACACCCATTGCTTGTTACCCCTCATTAGTCTTTGTATATAAATACCTGTTTATCTCATCAGCCCTGTCTGGTCATTGACTTCACTCGTCCTGTCTGCTTGTGTCCTTCCCCATATTTGCCTTCTTGTTTTGACCCCTCATAGTCTTGTCTTGTTTCCCTGCTCCCATTTAGTTCAATAAACCACCTTTATTCGCCTAAATGCCTGTTTTCGAGTCCTCCATCCCGCAATTCATGACAGAATGACCGGACTCCAAAACAACTCCTACAGTCTGCCCCTCCGCTCTGGTTTCCATGCCTCCCTGCATCTGGCAGACTGCATACCCTAAGAGCCTCGGATCTGGGGACCAAGGGATTACCAGCACTGTGGGAGACACCCCGCCTTCAAGCAGAGGACTTCTTCTCCCTCCTGGATACCCATCAGGAGTGGAAGAGTAATCCCGTGGTCTGGAGGATCCCTGAGGCCAAATCTCTTCTAGGAGACTGGAAAGGTGTTAGCAAAACTCACCCTGAATGGTGGTACGGCAGAGAAGGTTTGGTACTTGCTGTCCAACATGCAGAGGTTAGTTGAATGTGAAGCCACTCAGCCTGCCGCCTCTCCGCAGCATGAAGCCACTCAGCTTGCCAGCTCTCCATAGCCTGCCATAGCTCCCGGCTCTGGTAGAAGAAGGTGAAAGCAGAAGAAAGAAGTTGGCAGAGACCATGTCTCCCATCTTGTCTGACCCAATGTGGTCAGAGTCCTGCCCAGCCACTGTTGCCCTTCTATTGCCCTGCTCAGGAGGGGCCGCTGCTTGTCCCGAGCCTCCAAACCCGGCCCACAGGGGTTACTCTGCCCGATCCTCCCAAATCCAGCCCACAAGGTCCCACTCTGCCTGACCTTCCAGAGTCTGGCCCATAAGAGCTCATCTTCACCTCTGTTGCGGCTAGCCCTGAGGCTCCAGGCTCCTGGTCTAGAGAAGGCTGCTCCTCCCGCGCTCCAGGCTGCTGCTCCAGAGAGGGCCACTCCACATGTGCTCCAGACTCCTGGCACAGGGAGGGCCACTCCGCCCACGCTCCAGGCTCCCGGCCCAAGAGGGGTCACATTGCCTGTGCCCAGTCTCGCAGCAGCTGTGGCATCCTGCATAGAACCCCAGTGGTCATTCCTGGTGTCCTGGTTTCGCCCTGTTCACCTCCAGGTGTCCCAGCTGCATCCTGCTCACCTCCAGGTGTCCCACTGGCTCCTGCTGTCCCATTGGCTCCTGCCTCGTTGCCTCCTGCCATCCCATTGGCACCCACCTTGTTATCTGTTGTTGCTGCCTTAGTGGCTTCCTCATCCCCCGCAGGTTGCCATCAGGCTGAAGCTTGACTCACAGTCACTCGCAGGCCGACTCCTGACTCCCTGCTCACCGCCAGGCTAGATTGGGTTGACCCAGAAGATGCCCTGTCGAAGGGCCTAGAATGGGACCCTCTGGACCTTTTCCTATGTCCTGCTCTGTGGGCCCCTGCTTCAACCCAAAGTTTACACCCAACCAGTCCTAAGTCTCAGTGCAGTCAGCAGTATTGGCTGGGGCCCCAAAAAGATGTTGTCCAAGTCTCCATCTCCTGGAGGGGGAGATGGGGGCACACTAACCATGCTGATCGCCTCGACTCTCAAGTGCTCAATGTTTTCCACCTGGCTAACTCCCCTGCTAAGACCTGGGGAAAAAATTCCCTTAGCACTCTCCTGATCCTTCCCTGCAGTTACCTCAGTCCCCTCCTGCTCCAGTCCTGCAGTTCCCTTGGTGTCCTTCTACTCTGGCCCTGCAGTTCCCTCGGTGCTCTCCTACTCTGTTCCTGCAGTTCCCTCCATGCCCTCCTGCTCCTATCCTGAGTTCCCTTGGGGCCCCCTACTCTGGTCCTGTAGTCCCCTTGACGCCCTTCTGTTCTGGCCCTGCTGGCCCCTCGGTGCCCTCCGGCCCCGCTGGCCCTATGAGTCTCTTAGGTCCTGTGGTCTGGACGGATGCCACCTTGCCGATGAATGGGCCCAGGAGGGTCCAAATCTCAGGGACGCCGCCCGCTTTCCCAGGGTCCAGGAGACTTCCTGGACATTCCCAGTTTCTCCGGTCACGCCTTGGTCCTTATCCCAGTTCCCTGTCCTCCCTTTGTTTTGTCCGGGCCTGTGTTCCCTTTGGCCTTCTCCTGTGTTTTTTGTTCCTGTCACCGTAGTTCTTCTACCTGTCCGCCCTGTCCAGGTGTATGTTGTGTTGGGTGTCCACTCTGTTGTCCCTGGTTTTGCTTTGGTCTGTTCCGTGCTCCTAGTCATGCCATGTGTCTTGTTCCGTGTCCTTGGTCTTGATTATGTAGTCAGTCTTAGTCTCTGTCTCTCCTGCTTCTGGTCCCTGTTGACATCTGGCGTTTGTCCTTTTAGTCCCTGGTGTGGTTCCTGCCTGTTCCGTGTCTATTGTTATGTTGTGTGTCCTGTACTGTCCTCTCCAGTGGCTCTGCCCCTCTGGTCTTGTGTGGTGTCGGTCCTGTGTACCCTGTCAGTTCTGTCGTGCCCTGTCCTGTCTGTCCCTGGCCCTGTGTGTCCGCCCTTGCGTTCGGTCCCCTTGGTCCCCTCCCCTGTTCATCCTCCATGCCCAGAAGGCATGATTTGTGGAGTGTACTGCCACGTCCTGCCCATCATGTCCACCTGACACTCCTGTCTCCTCCCAAACATAGCCCTGATGAGGCATGCCAGTTACTTGTTACCAATCATTAGTCTCATAATTGTATTTAAGTACTTGTTTGTCTCGTCAGCCCCAATCATTGATGTCACTCTTCCTGTCTGCCCATGTTCTTCTCTGTATTCGCCTTCTTGTTTTGATCCCTTGCGATCTCGTTTTGTTTCCCTGCTCCCGTTCAATAAACCTCTTTTATTTGCCCAAATGCCTTCATCTCGCAACTCATGATACTAAGGCTGTGTTAGGACTGCAGCTAGGCCAAGTCGAGCCGAGTTGTGGCATATAAGGTGTGTACACAATACACTTTCAGTGGGTTCTTAATTTGGCCATAAAAGTTCACTTTTCTGAAGGACGAGACCACATTTATCTTATAGATGCAGATATTTGGGTTATGTTTTCAGTGGAGCACCATGTAACGTGAAAGAGGAGGCCTAAGTTTTAGGCCCAACTAAAAAAAGATGGAGGTCTTTAAGAGGACATCTGCGAGAATGATTGAGGAAGGGTTGCAAATGAGTGCTCCTGGTAATCCAGCTTGAGGACAGAGAGGTGTTACTCTTCCCTGCTTTGTATCTGCCCCTGCTCTGTATTTATTTAGATGTGCATGTCTGCTCCCATGGCTGAGAGCCTCTTGAACATCTTGGAAGTAGAACCGGCTTCCTGGGCCAACCCCTCCCCCCCCATCGCCATGTTATTCAAATTTATTAAACAATATTTCACATGTGTTTGACACAGTGTCAAACTCTGAACTGCCGGGGACCCGCGGCCGTGCTGGAACTGTTGCGCTTTCCATCAGCTTTAATCATTTCTGGCCCCAGCCGACTTCCTGTCGTGGAGCGAAACAGCTTAGGAATGTCATTCTCTCGAAAGAAAACAGAGAGAATCCGTGCAGGAAGTTCTCCTCCAGCCCCTGGCTGACGGAGACCCGAACACACAGGCATGCACACACACACACACAACACATACACACACACACAACACAGATGCACAGCTGGACTGGGGTGCATCAAAAGCCAGGAGGGGGACAAGGACAGCCTTTTCCCACATTACAGATACACAGATACTTCAGAACCTCTCCAAAAATAGGCTTTGCGGTCATTGCATCCACTGTTAAGTACAACAAGTGATGCCCTTGTCGTTTCTCACTCACCGGATGGGTCAGAGCAATGCACCATGGGAATCTGTGTGCTGTTTTTGTCTGACAGTTCCACAAAACAACAACGTGAAATTATGTGTTTCTCTGTCCTTTCAGGTGGTCAGCTGGCTTCCCTGGAAATAGTGTGCAATGATCCATCACTTTCCCGGAATTTTAACCCATGCTAGCAGTGTCATTGGCGGGTGTGGAAACCTGGTGTGCCTAAGTACGGATCTACTCTGGATAGATGGGCTGAGAAACATGCAACTGTGGG
The DNA here is from genome assembly GCA_011763525.2 of Mormyrus iriodes. Taxonomy (NCBI): domain Eukaryota; kingdom Metazoa; phylum Chordata; class Actinopteri; order Osteoglossiformes; family Mormyridae; genus Mormyrus; species Mormyrus iriodes. The sequence goes on along the minus strand of JAAGVU020000095.1, from coordinate 224,503 downwards.
TCATGTAACCATGTGGATGCAGGTTTAAGCCCCAAACTTCTGCTTCTTTCGGGGTGCCAGGTGATAATGAGGCTAACTGTAGCAAGCCTCTTCGTTTACCGTTGTCACTCAGCAGCGTCCCCCGACCAGCTCCGTGGCTCCGAAGATAAGCTTGGCTGATGAAAGGTTTCTGGTACCTTTTCTGTCCTGCCAGCTGGTAGCTCCTGAATACCCTTAACCATCTCGCTCATTTCTGTGCTCTTCTGCCTATGAGTCATTGTGCTTTTTTGTTTAACTTGAATCCGTTTTTTTGCCTTTCAGATTCCAAACAGGAAGCCCTCGTGTTTCTGCTGTAATCAGCTTCCAGGCTCTGTGCTCACACGTCCTTTCCCATCTGTCACCACCTTCCCCTTGTACTTCCTGCAAATGGCTTTCATTTGGTAATACTGTAGGATGGTATCTTTGGCTAAATGAGGCTGCCCAGCTTCTTGATCACAAAGATCTGGCACCAGCAGGGTTAAGATGTTTAATCTGCTTCTTTTTACGCCCTGAACTCACCCAGCATTTCACTCTCATTCACAGTCCTGTTTACCCAAAGGAGGAAGACTGGGGTTCCCGGACCTATTTAAACAGCTCTATCCTGCCCTGCCCTGGTGTCTTTAGAAGTAAGCTAATGTCCCAGCATCTGTTGGTCTGTTTATTCCGGAAGTCTGAGTGCTTCTGATTGGCTCAGTGATGAATGTTTCCTCAGAGCCACCGTAGCTGGGAGGATCTTGGACTGGAGGATGCTCAGGGCCTGATTGACATGTAAGATCACATGGTGTGGGGCTCCAAAAGGGCTGGGTCATCTAATTATGCATTATTATGGGATGTTAATTGGTCATCCACATGGAGCACAATAGGGATTAAACTTTCGAGCACAGAAACTAAATTGCAGGTAGGCGTTTATGAGGGAATCTCTTTCTAAAACTGACTGATTGCTGAAATCTGAGAAGATTATTTCTCGTATTTGCTGACATATATCTCTGGTTACATTGAGTGTACAGTTTAACAACATTAGTAGTCGCAGTAATGTTAATCTCTGTAGTTTATGGATGGTAATGCTTTCTCAGTCGTACATTGACTGTGGGCTTTGTTCTTGCAGATGTAGCTGGACCACTCTGCATAGACATGGGCCCTTCAAAGCGCTTCTCCGGCTGATCTTCACCAGACCTGGTCCACCCTGATGAGGGGCTCTGTCTCCAACTTGACAAATGCTTGTTAATATGACCGAGGCCTTCCAGTAGCCTTCCATTTGATAAAGGACACGCAACACATCTCAAGTTAAATCACTGTGTATGTATTTCGGACAGACTATACAAATACTTCTGTCATGTCGCTGGGCTGAGCCTCCATAAATCACTATTAGCTTTGAGTGCTGAAGATCTGTCCTGCTCTGGCATCCTTTCCACGCTCTTTGAACCCTTGTGTCCCAGATGAGAAGATACACCCAGTGAACTGAGCAAATTTAAAGACGCCAAAACCTTGACTTGTTACAGTGGCAGAAGTAGTGTTTGGCAATCAGTCCAAGGGCACCCATCCCTCCTCCACACTGGAAACAAGAAAGCAATGCTTTTACCATCTCTGTCTTTCCCATGAACGTCGTGCTGTTCTACCCTGTTCTATACTTCATGAGGATGTATTTGCGTATAGAATATCTTTCTGCTGAAAAAACTGCTAAAACCAGCTTACGGTGGTGGCTGCTTTTTGCTGGTCTAACATGGGTTTAGCTTGTCGTGTCCCAACACTTGCTGCTTTTTGATGGTTTAGCTGTGTGGATCACCAGTTGGTTATGCTCGTGGGGCCAGTGCATCAACCTGGTCATGCTAGTATGACCAGCTAAACCATCACACCATCATGCAAAAACATATCTTAAGCTAATCAACTAGCTGGTCAAGCTGTTTTTTTCAACATTCTCATATTTTAAAATCAAATATAGATAATTAATTACAGCTATTTACTTGAATTTTAATTTTAGGAGTTCATTCAGCAATGATGCCCGGTGAAGACGCTTTACAGGTATGTTAAGACCATTCCTGATTCAATTTTAGGATCTGAGTTTAAAATGGGAGCTAGATATCAGAGGTGGAAATTTCAGGTCCAGAAAGTAAAAATCCAGACCATGATTTAGTTTCAACCAACCAGTTGAGTGTAAAGAGTCACAGTCACAGAGTACTGTTTGGTTGAAACAAAATCTTTGTCTGGATTTTTACTTTCTGGACCTGAAATTTCCACCTCAGCTAGATATTCATATTCTCTGAGAGTAGACCTGTTCATTATGAGGGATGGGCCAGAAACTTCATTTCAAGGATATAAAAGGCCTTTTTGTATGTTGCTTCTTGGTTTGCATTGTCCATTGCAACAAGGTGAAGATCAGTACCTCTGAGCCACCCGTGAAGAAGCCACTGAAAGACAGGATGCGATTCTCACAAAGAGCTGTGCGGGGCAGCGGGATCAAGCTCGATCTGCCGAAAAGGGTCCCAAAAGGTGGCCAGCTGCTGTACCTTTAGACACAGGTGTTAACTGCCACCCAAATTAACTTCCATAAAGTAACCATCTGTACTAATGAGTGCAAATTGGAACCTGTGTACCGTACCTGTCTCTGGAGAAAAGCATTTTCGAATCAAAGGATGACGGTATTGTCAGATAAGCAGCGGGCAGCTCACCGTGTCTCGCTGCCATATGGTGTGACAGGCACACGGAGCATGAACACGCCAGCAGATCCATACCGCCGCTTAAACGATTTCACTCTCAGCTGAGCAGGATCAAAGGCATGATCGAGAGAGTCTCCAGTCAAAGGGGACCTTTGAACAATATAACGACTTCGGAAGCTCCAAAGCCAACGATTCGCACACAGGCACCAACTGTGTATGTTTTTTTATATTTCAAAAGGGGGAGTTGTACAGTTTTGCACAATATCCTTTGCTTGGAAAAGATCACCTCACTTGGGGAAATCAGTGTCGAAATAATAATGAAACGGTGCACCTTTGAAATGATTTCTCAAGAAGCGAGGCCTGAATTAACTGTGTCAAAAGGTTCCTTTTGTTCAACCATTCAGGGACACGGAGTGAACGTTTAGACTGAACGGCTGCTCACACGAGCGAATCCCACTCCAGGGGGACATCTGTGTGAGGTACTGGGGGACTGGGGGGGGAGGGGGACAGACCATCTTTGGATTAAGAGTCGGGTGGCCGCATTTTTTAGGTTTAATTTAGTCCACCTGCACCTTATTCCCTGTGTGTATAAATTAGTGTGTACTGTTCCCCCAGGAATCCAGACCCGACTATTGACTCCAGTCCCAGGACTCCTAAGCACTGCCTGGGTCTTGTTTTGCATTATAGATTCCCCCTCCAGACCAGAAACATCATTTTGTCATTTTGGGTTCGACTCTTGTTAGACTGGCATGAGTACCCATCACAGCTGCAATAAAACTGTAATTTGCCGCCATGTGTCTATGTCACGTCCCTGTGTCTCATATATTGCTAGGTATACTCTGTCGTACATGAGAGAGAACCAATAAGGGCCCATCTCTTCTTGATGACCGCCAATCAGGCGAAGGGCCAGCATCAAGAGGAGAGCAGGAGTCCATAAAAAAAAATCCTGAAGGACTGACAGCTAATAGACTTTGATTGTTGACAAAATGTGGTACTCGAACATTTTATGTCACTTTTTAAGTAGTCCTTCGATGGATGGCGACTATAATTAATTTAAGTCTGTGCTAATTCAAAAAACAACACGGAGCACATATTCTAAACTCCTCCTGGGTGTTTTATGGAGAAATGAACAAATGATGTGTTGAATAAATCTACTCAGATTCCCTAAAAGATTAATATCTTTCATCTTCATATTAAAAGTCACTCGAATAATCAGATTTACATATTTCATTTGAGAATTATAAAAAAGAACACCGGAAACTGGCAGCCTGAAGTACCACAACGAGCTTTTGCTTCTGTGGTTTTTCTGCCTCGGGATTCTCCTCCTTCCAGGAGAAAGTGGGATTCCTCTCCTTGGCCCTCAGAGGTGCTGGCAGGCTCTTTAGAATGACCTGACCGGGAGGCTGGGGGAGTTAGGGCACCCCCAAGACCTCAGACAGTGGATTCCTCCTAGCCCAGGGGTTGATGCTCCCTCTCGGTCACCCCCTTGGCATCACATCATTCAGCGCAGCAGGATGTAAGGCATAGGCTCTGCACTTCCTGTTCTGCAACTCTGCCTTCTCCATCTCCTCACACCTCAGCCATGGTGGGGCATCCCTTGTTTTTTAGAACTCAGGAATGGACGTGACAAGCTGTCGGGAAAGTGCCTTTGAGCCATACGTCAATCTGCCAGGAAAGAAATTCAGAGTGGGATTTGTCTGGGGCATTGAGAAAGTCCAGTCGCTTAATGATCAGCAGCAAACCTGCTGCTTGCATGTGACACAGATCTCGCGTATGGTTGGACAACAGATTGCTTGGAGTTTTACTTTTGACCACAGAGTGACCTTGGATTTGAATACAAATTGAAGATCAGCTTCAATACAAATTGAAGCAGTGATTCTGCTTCGGCAGTAGTTGTTATGCTTCCCGAGATGCTTCTAGAAGGCTAGGGTATGAAGGGGGCTGGACCTCCCTTGTGCATCGCAAGGCCTGAACAGAAAGATGTGTTCCTCTCCTTAGGATTTCACATGAGAAAACATTCACATATACTAAAGCTCATGGTTACACGACAGATTGGATATTCTCTTAGGGAAGCATTCATTTTCTCTTAGATTTCATAAAACACCTTTGATTCTAGCTATTTTTAGAGCTCTCCTAATGTGGTCTGTGAAGCAGGGAGTCTTTTTTCTTGTAGAATTACTGAGAATAAATGCAGAGCATTTTGATTTACAGGTGACAGTTTATGTTTTTATCAGGATTGCTTCACAAACTGCCTCAGGTGAGGGGCCGACGGGGGGACCAATGGAGGGACTGATGGGTGACTGACAGGGGGGACCAATAGGGGGACTGACGGGGGGACAGATGGGGAACCAATGGCCAGACTAACGGGGGGACAGAAGGGTGAACAATAGGGAGACTAAGAAAGGAGTGACAGGAGACTGATGGGGGGACCAATGGGAGGACAGAAGGGGAAGAAGACAGGGGACCAATGGGAGGACAGGACAGCGGACCGACAGGGGGAACAGACAGGGGACTGATGGGGGGGACCAAAGATGGACCGACAGAGGACTGATGGAATTACCAATGGGGGTGATATATATAGACAGTGGATGAGGGACTGACTGGAGGACAGATGGGACACTGATGAGGGGGAATGACAAGGGAGACAGAGGGGCATTGAGGAGGAGGAGGAGGAGGAGGACCAATAAGAAGTACTAATGGGAGGCACTGAAGAGGGACTGATGGGGCACTGACCAGGGGAACCGACAGTAGGGAATGATGGTGGACTGACAGGGGGGACAGAGGGCGGTCTGACAAGAGGGACCGACAGCAGGAAAGGATGGGGGACTGATGGGGGGACAGACTGGGCATTGAAAAGGGGGACCAACAACAGGAAATGATGAGGGACCAACAGCACGGAATGATGGGGGACTGATGGGGCACTGACAAGGGAGACCGACACCAGGGAATGGTGGGGGACTGAAGGGGCACTGATAAGGGGGACTGACAGTGAGGAATGATGGGGGACTGATGGGGGAGACAGACTGGGCACTGACAAGGGGGACCAACAGTGGGGAATGATGGGCGACCGAGGGCGGGGAAGCGGGGGGCAGAGAAGGGGGACTGACCGAGGGGAGTGACAGGGAGGAATGGCGGGGGGCTGTCGGGGGGGGGGCCAACGGGACAC
>JAAGVU020000095.1:193048-206895 GCA_011763525.2 Mormyrus iriodes | reverse complement strand
AAAAAGCTCCATTTTGGTCTCATCAGACCAAAGAACTTTCTTCCACTTGACCATGGAGTCTCCAGCATGCCTTTTGGAAAACTCTAGTCGAGACTTAATGTGAGTTTTCTTCAAAAGTGGCTTTCTCATTGCCACTCTCCCATAAAGCTTTGGTGAAGAACCCGGGAAACAGGGTTTTGTAGAAACCAGTTTTCACTTTGACAGTAAAGGGTTTTTTTTGTAATTTTTTTGTCAAAAAAGCCAAATTATGTTTATAATTATTGATTTATAAAAGCAATAAAAGGGTACAACATCCAAGGGGGTGAATACTTTTTATAGGCACTGTATACCTGGTTAGTAAAGAGGATTCGGTAACACATTACTTAAGCCCATGTTTTTAGTCATTTATAAACACATTCACAACGCATTATAATGCATTCATAAAGCATTATAAACATGGCTATAAATATTTATCAAATGGCATAACACGTTATAGCCATGTGTATTATGCATTATGAATGCTTTATGAAGCTCTCATCTATAATGCACTATACATACCTTTTATCATGCATTATAATGGTCAGTATAAGCATTAAGGATGCCTTGCACTGCATGTCATAATGCATGAAAAACATGGCTATAATATGTTATGTCTTTTAAAAAATATTTATAACCATGTTTATAATGCTTCATGAATGTTTATGCAAATTTCTAAAAACATGGCCTCAAGTGTCACCTAGGATTGAATAACATGACAATCATATTTTTCTATCCAAGTTTATTTTTTCATTCTTTGATAAATAAGTAGCACCCCTCACATTATTGCATGAAACCTCTTTTATGTGAATATATATATTCAATACAAATAATATAAAGTTTAAACATTTTTGTAGCTGAAAGCAACCGTCTGAACAAATGAGCAGAGTATGAAATCTATTAAAATTGGCATTTAAGCAATTAAACAAAAAAATAGTTTGTCTTAATGCTGTTTGAAAGTTTAACTATGAGTTTTAAACTCATAAGGTTGCAAAACATGGTGGTTTTAAAAGCATTAAGATATATATATATTTTTTTTTAAAGTTGACTGCAAATTTACATTATTTTAAATGTCAGTGGCACAACTGGGAAAAGGGGGTTTTCATTTACAAGTGAAGTTAGAAAACAGTTGACAGGATGTTAGTTCATTAAAAAAAGCCTCCAAGTAATCTTCATGGTGCAACAGAAAAGGCTGTAACCCAACTATTCACAGTAATTACCATTTTCAGCTCATGGTTAGGCTTGTACACTTTCCATGGCATGGAAAAGTCAGAAAATATTGTAATATGATAGAACTATTTACTTGATTTTTAAATTGTATGTATGAATTTGATATGAAAGACAAAAGTTAGTGGAGGTGTCCAAGCAGATTACTGTTTAATTTGAAATGAGCATGAAAAAACAGGTTGCACCACTGCAATTAATATTGCAACACAAATATAAATTAACAATGCTCGATGCAGTGTAGACACTTAAATATTTACTCTGTGAAGGTTTTCATTTGGAAAAAAAAATTTGTAAATATAATATTTTTTGGTTGCGGCTCCTGACATTTTTCATTTCATTTTTAATTTTCTCTTCCTTTGTGAAAACCTTATTTGTCATTGACCCAGAGGTCAGAGGCAGATACTTTGATAATCTGTTGTTCAATATGCATGATGGAGGAGTAAAATTATACATTATAATATTTTCACTAATAGGGACGAATGCTCACCTCAGGCTGTAGCGTTTTTTTTACTGAATGATACCTAAAATACAATAAGGTACTAGCTGTTTGGTAAATATCTTCTCTCATGAATTTGTATTAGTCTCATATCCCCTGATTAAAGTGCTTAAATGTGCTGGTGTGATTCTGAGTGACATCATTAAAGCCATGCTTCACCTGGTTGGCAATGACTCAGCTCTATGGGAAACACTCCTAATTACCAGAGTCATGTTTTTGCCATCTTGCTCCCAGACAGTGTGTTTTAGGCAGGATGGAATGTTTTAGGTAGGATCGATTCCTCCCTAAAGCCACGAGGTCCATTCGCCTAATTATCAATTAATGATTCCTCCTCATTCTAGTGAATTAGAGAAGTAGACTGCACTGGAGAGTACACAGCGCTACCTCTGGCAGGGAGGCGGCCCAACCCACGTTACCACACCCTGAGCAAAAGTGCATGTCCACTGGAGAAGGCCACACTGGCGTTACCATACCCCGAGCCAAAGCACATGTCTGCCAGAGAAGGCCACATCAGCTTTGCTGTACCCCGAACGAAAGCGCGTGTGTGCTGGAAAAGGCTGCACTGCCGCTACTGGACCCTGAGCGAAAGCACATGTCCACTGGAGAATGCCATACTTGTGTTACCGTACCCTGAGCAAAAGTGCCTGTCCGCCACAGAAGGCTCACTGTACCCCAAGTGAAAGCGCATGGGAGCCGGGGAAAGCTACACTGGCATTACCGTGCCCCAAGCAAAAGCACATGTCTGTCGGAGAGAGCCACACCAGCATTACTGCGCCCTGAGTGAAATCAGTGTCAGAGAGGTAGTATGGGCATTTGCCAGGAATTCCTCTGATGCAGAAAGCTACCCCAGTCATGGCAGGGTGGGTGGCAGTCAACCTGCATATTGTTCTGAGAAAGGGCTGTTGGATGGAGCTCCAGTAACCCCAGGGGTCCATCAGCCTGGTACAGAATCCCAAGCATGGCTCACGTGCAGCACAGAAATTCCGAAAGAATCAGCTATGCGGGCCTTTGAAAAAGAGCAGAAGAAGGACAAGGAACATTTAAAGATTTCCAAAGTTTTTTATTATCATAACTTAGACTTCAGACTTAGACTTGAGAGAGAAAAATGTAATATCCAGTAATATAACAGATCAATATAATTAAATAAAGCAAAATGAATGTGCAGTTTTACATCATTTAGGCTGCAGAAACAAAATGAACTAATGCTTTTATCTGTTTAAACGCAAAAAGAAGCGGGATCTTGACTTGTCGTGACGTCTCAAACGCGATCCTTCAAAGACAGCAGTGCTCAGCCTGCCAGTTTGCCGCCTTGTAAAATATTACGTAGGTAATGTTCTTTTAGTGTGTGGAATGTAATGTCTTCTGAAGCTGTTTAGAACATATGTCTTTAAGTTAATGACATTACCAGGACATAATTAAATTTTAAGCATAGTTTCTATTGGCTAGCCATCTTATACATAACAGATGGCATTCGCCAAGTGATACTGCTTAACTGAATTGTGAATGGTATTTTGGAATACCACACATACTATATGAAATGTGTATGTGTATTCTTTTCTTCAGAGTCTAATAACTAGGGCAGAGGTCTTCAATTACTGAGACAACAGTAATATATATAAGTATAATTTTGATAAAGCCCATTGCCTGTACGTAACGTCATGTTTACAGTATGAAGAAGATGTCAACCTTTCCCAGCTCAAAGATGATGATTGTCCGCTTACAAGAAAGATTTCTAAACTTTTCGCATGTCAGGTCGATATCCTGGTTAAACTGCACAGCACCACTGCCAATTCTCCCCAGTTCCGGGCGAGGACAGGCCTACAGGGTCATGATGCCGCAGAACGTGGCCGTGTTGGGGCGGGGGCGCACTCCTAACTGGGATGCTCTGCCATGTCCCTCAGAAGGGGGTCGGCATGTGCTGTCAGCCGTGCGGTAAAGCAGCGGCCACCGAGTGAATCATTAACAGCCATGTCTGCTAACCTTGCGGCTAATGGGGGCACTTATTTATTAGACTGTTTTGTTTTTGGATTTCGGCCTGTCACGTGATCGTGGTTGCACTTTCATCTATGGCACTGATATTCCTTTGAGCTGGAGTCACCCTGTGTCTTACCTAATCATAAACTTGCGTGTCCTTCAAGTCTACTTACTGTATATCCTCTAGTTTGACTCTTCCCTGGAAACAACGTGCACATTTAAAACAAATAAGGCGTCATCATAATGTACCCATATTTTTTTTTAAGTAGTGTTCTTTTTAACTGAAGGATTATGCAACCTTTCAGGCACGTTAAGATGGAACATCTGATAATGTTCATCTGCATGCCATCAACACAAAGCCTCTTTGATAATCTTTCATCTGAAGGAGCCGTGCTGATTATTTGAGATTGAAGAGGCTCTGTTGTATTTCATTAAAGAATCAGCGTTCATTTGCATTTAGGATGTTGCATTGTTCTTTGAAAAGGAACATAGACGCTAACACATACAGAATCTTTGTGTTCCTCCGTCCTGCTTCTATCTGGCTACTCTTTTGCCCAAAATGTAAATGATAAGTCAGAGACTATTCATAACTTAGCAGGCCTAAATTTAGGACTTAGGCGCTCCATAACTCGCTCTCCTTTCTGTGTGATGATTCAGATGCGAATGCAGCAAGCTCCAGCTTCCTGAAAACGAGCGCCCCGCTTGCTCAACACCGCTGTGTTTAGCGGTAACCAAGGTGTGCCTGGTTACACAGATTCGCCCACCATCATGGGACTGCCGTCATGGCCAGCTCAACGGCACTCTGCTCCAAGTCCCTGCTTTATTTCTCGGGGGTTACCACGGCAGCCAGGGGGAGGGAGCCATCCATCAGAAAGGCCACGGGTCCCGGCAAATATGATCTCTCACATGACCCCACCTCAGAGGAGCATGACCACATAGCCTTGTGGGAGGGGCACCAAGAGGGCGGGGCCACCTGGCACAGTATGCGAGCCCATGCCACTCCCGGTATGCTCACGCCGCGAGCTCTCGTTATCACCTGCTAGCGAGCTTTTAAGCAGCAACATGGCAGTGATGTTTTATTGATATGCCGCGATGGGCCTTTCGTGTCGGGGCTGCTGACGCTAAACTAAGTGCATGTCCTGCATCCGCAGGTAAAAGCAGAACTTCCACACAGTGCAGGCCCAGGGGCATGAATAATTCAAAGGCTGTGTGCCGGGACAGGTAGAAGAGCCAGGAGACTGTGTCAAAAAAGGCTTCCCCAGCCAGGGAGTGGCATTGCGCAAAGTACTTCCCAGCATGCCCTGCGTCACCTCATTCTGATGAAATATGTAGGCCGTTGGTCATAGTGAGAACTCACCACTAAGCTCTCCTGTCCCTGCTCTTTCTCAGTATTCGGCAGGGGGGAGGCGTGCCCCCACCCCCACCCCCTGTCCTAGCCTGTCGATGTGGCCTGTTTGTGCTCAAACCACCGTTTCAGCTCCCAGGCAGACCGTCGTGGGCGCCGGTATATGCTGGCCCTGTACGGAACGTGTGGAAATAAATGTCACAGACACAATTCTCAGCCCAGTGTCACATCTCAGGACCATTTTGTGAGTCAAATGATACAAATACCTGTGTCCGGCTTTGACGTGTATCACCTCTGATTTGTTTTAGAGAAACGGTTAGGCTACTACAGCCCCTCAGCCTTTTTAAGGATAGCTTGTGATCATGTGGTCCTGCTAACCACAACATCGCAATCGTTAGTTTCATATCTAATTTTACAGGACAAAGTCAGTGCTTCCCATAGAAACGGACACTTCGAATAAACTGGCCTTGTGCTCGGCAAGAACATGCGGAAATAACCAAATGTTTGGCAGTCTTGTGTCTATTTTTTCTATTCGCACTCAGCTCGTCTTAGACTTAGACTGTAAGACTCAGGTCTAAGTGACGACACCTTAATACTGCAGATAATTATGCTTGTTTACATGATGTTGCCTCGTACGACAGAGATATATGGGAGACGGTGGCAGGGGCGAGAGGCCCAGATTTAACCTGAATCACAAGAGCATGTAATTAGGAAGACAATTCGACAGAAGCGGTCTGATAGCATGTAAATAAACAGATCTGTCTGTATCTGGTAGCTCAAACTCTCTGAAGGTTAGAAGCGACTGCATGCACATCCTACGATAACAAACAAGACATGGGGGGGTCATATGCCCTTCACGGTGCTGCTGATCTCTCTCCCTGGCCCCGGCAGAGCGGCCGGTGCCTGCGGCCGCACGGATAATTAAGCGAGCGCGGCGACAGCTGGGGCAGGTCCGGAGCAGGCCGGATTTCACCGGCCTGGATTAATGGCATGGGCAGCTCTGGCTATCCCGCCGTCACCATTAACATTTCATCATTAATTACTGCCCCCCCCCCGCCCGGTGACAGTCACTGTGTGCCAGGGGGACACTGTACCCGGTGTGTCAAAGTGCCACTTCAGAGTCACATTTGCACACATGTATCAGTCCTACCAAAACACAAAAGTGTAGGACATGCAACTGTGTTTATCGTCAGAATAGAGCCTCCATCCACCCCCCACTTACCGAGTGGTGCCCCTCAGGGACTCTAGGAAGGTGGGTTCAATCTGTACGATTCAACTGAGCCTTTAAACATGAGAAACCTGGCTTGTGCACGTCGCCTCAATTAGCAGTGGTCTTGGGCAGCCCTGTGCCCATTTTGGCTCTGAAGGAATCTTAGTTCTGAAGGAAGCTGGCTCTGCTGGGGCTGGTCCTCATGGGCGACTTCACAGGGACCAGTCCCCATGGGCGACTCCGCTGGGGCCCGGCCCTCCTGGGCAACTCTGCCAGGCCCAGCCCTCATGGGTGACTCCGCCGTGCTTGCGAGCTGGGTCCCAGAGGCAGGCCCTCTTGTGGATGGTTTAAGCACATTTCACCATGTTCCTGCACACCGCCCAGATGGCGATAAACAGACATCTATTGCTTTGGGCAGCGCGGTCAGTTAGTCCACCCGCGTGATTCCATCGCCACTTGCTTTGTCGCTCAGTGGGCTGCTCCTTTAAACATGTATGACCACAGCTGTTTACATTATCCGGGTTACTTTGGCTTTCACCTGCACTTCTGTCCATATATATTAAAGAGGGAGGCTCAGATGGCATGGGGACACTATATTGTCGTCAGGTGTCTGAGCCTGAGGCCCCAAATCCCCTGTTTCCTGCTCCTCTCAGTGCTTCCCACATGCCATAACCAGCGTTACGCAGCCATTATGTAATCAGGGCCTGCCTCCCTGCCTATTCAGCTGTGGTGCTCTTGGCAAAGAGGGGCCATCCAGTGCTTCCGTTTTTAATCCCCCCCCCCCCCCCCAACTGGTTGCTAAATTTTGCCGGCTAAACAGGTGCGTGTAATCAACCACCACAGTCTGTGGTTTAAAAAAAAAAAAAAACAGAGCTTCCATGTCTCTTGTTTTGGTTGGTGTTCCCATCCACCTTCTTCCTTTCCGCCCCCCCCCCCCCGATGACTCATCACACTTTTTCTCACCATGGCCCCCCCTTTTGTTCCTCCCAGGACCTGACGATCTCTTAAAATGTCTGCGCTGTGCAGTCAGCGCTGTCCCAGCACTAGCCAGCTACATTGACCTTATCTGCGAGGGCACTGCCTTTTCATTTCTGGTAACCGATTCCATATAAGGTAATCTGTAAATGCGGCCCTTGCTGTTTCCTGAGAACATTTCTATCTCGCTGGATGTCGGCGTGTGACTCGACAGGAGGAACGTGGCGTTCCAGAACACGTCGAAATGTCTGCAGTAAAGCATTGGGGATCTGCGGTCGTGACGACGTGCAGCCTAGTCTCTGCTATTCGGTACCGAAGCCCGATAACAGTATCGATCTTTCACGCGCCAAACCCCTCAATCTATATGAAAATACGTGGGTCAAAACATGCACCAACGGGTCCTGGTCTCACGTGCGGCAGCCATCACATTTTGTTTCAGTCGATAATGTACTTTTCCTCTTGGTCTGAAGCTTGTCCACATCCCAAACTCCACCAAATCTCCAATAAGACATCAGCGATTATGCAAAGCACAGCTTGGGTGGGTGGATGCCTCTGTTGGGAGCGCGCGAGGATGCCAATTTGGGTCCCGATTGCGTTAAACTCCACTTGAATTAAACACATTTGTCTTCTCTGTACGAGACGCTGTAGTGGTGGATTAGCAGGGATCCAGTTATGCTCCATTAAAAGCGAACCATTGATCTACTCCAACTGGTGGACCAGCCAATAATCATGACCTTGATGACTTCCCAATGGATGACAACCCCCCTGCCCCCACTGTAGCTCTCTCCCGCTAAGATCGGTGGATCAGATCTTAGCAGGCCCAGACCGACTCCTATGACCTGATATACTTCCATCCTGAAAGAGTCTGCAGGGAAACAGTAAGCTTTAATGGCCTCTACCCACTGGCACAGTATACAGGTGGTCTTCAGGCTTATGCAAATGACTCCAGTGATGTGGATGTCCCCACTGTCCACGTTTACATCTGCCTAATCCCTAAGGAGGATGCAAACAACAGCTAAACATTTCATGAGTACGTCTCAGAGTCGAGGCTCTTGGAAAAAGAACCCAGGGTGTTATGTTCTTACGGCACAGGGTTTGAGTAAATTTCTACACTGCAAACACAGTTTAGACTGCAGCAGTGATGTGGCTACTTTAAATAATACAAAAAAAAGATTCAGTGAATAAATCCTGAAAGGGAGGGTGGGGTTAAACGGGAGCACGGCGACTGTGGCTGCGGCGTCCCGACGGGCCGCTAAGCGGGGAAGTGCCCCTACGCACTTCCCTCAGAAGTGCAAATACCCAGCAAGGCGAGGGCATCGCTACAACAAGTCGCAGCAAATATCGGAGGGAGGACGGCATATTTCCCCCAATGCTGGCAAGACCCTTCTTCAAGCAGTGTGCAAAACACAGCCCCAATCTATTGCTCCTCGCACCCGACACCTCGAGGTTACCTCGTCTCTAATCATTGTTTGATGACAGGAATCTGTCAGCATCGCATCTCGGGGAGCAAGAGCGCCGTTTCTTAGCAACAGGCCTGGGATATTCAAACAATTTCATTAAACGCGGCACCTCCTTAGCAGGTGGGTGAGCGCGAGTGTTGATAAACATGCGCGCCGAGAGCGGTGACGCTGTTTGCCAACATTACAACTGCGCAATTTTATGAATTTGTTTACAGGCCTGCAGAAATCGGCTCTGAATTACAGAAAGGTGTTACGAAAGAGCCATTCATGGTGCCGTCGCTCTGCCTCCTACTTCATATTCATCATGCTAAGTATGATATTTTGCGGGCTTCCAGTCTTGTTTAAAGGAGACCGGCTGGTTTTTGACATAGCGCTTGTGAACTGGGAACACCGTGTTTCTGCATGGTGTCCTGGGTTGTGCAGATGAGGATGTGCATGTCATCATGGCCCCCATTTGAAGCTCCTGCCTTTTCCAAGAGGAAAATATTCTCTGTGACAGTTTCTTTGGGATACCGTGTGTGAGAGGTGTGCGGGAACATCGCAGGCTGTTTTTGGGAGTAGAATCGTGGGATTGCTAAATTGCGCCACAATCAGTGTAGGTGGAGAGGGTAGGAGGAAGAGAGAGAGAAAGAGAGAGAGAACAGGAAAGGAGGGGGCAGAGAGAAAACCTATTAAATCCAAGCCAGACAAAAACCAACAGCGCTTTTGATTACTATTTGATTGTCCTGGCTAACTTCTCCATTTATTTTATATGTAAGTTTTCCATTTCTTTCCTTGCAAATTCCTGGGTATGCTGGCGCCATCGAAGGCCACAGCAGCTTCCTTTTGAGTGACATTTCTCACCCATTTTCTCTCATTTAAGGAGAAAAAAAACTAGCACCTCAATCTGGAACATCTCTAGAGATTTTCTACAGGCCGATTTCATGCTTCTCAAACCAACTGTTCATCTAAATTAAAATAATTTCTAATATGCTCCTTGTGGGTCAGGAAGGTACAGTCTTGAACAAACCATGGTTCCCCTCATTCAGGGGAGTGGCGGTTAGATGAGGAGACCTCAATCTGTGCTGTTCCGGCTGCTGGGCTGGGCAGGTCACCATGAGCTTGTACTTCGTACCTATCAGCTCCAAGGTAACACCACCTCCTGGGGAGTGTGGGGCTGGGAACAAATTAAAAAGGCTGTACATCTACCTGGTGCATCTTATCAAGGAGGTTATCACGGTCTCAGAAACACAACAGCCACCCCTGCCTGCTACCACGTGATTACTGTGGTATGGGACAAGGGGGTGACGAGACCGGGCACGGTACCTACAGGACAGGAAGCCGCTCAGACCTGCACTGATGGGCATGTAAACTCTAACTACGAACACCTCCAGAATGCACACCGGTTAACATGTGCTTCGGATTAGACTTTAAACAGGTAACAAGTAACTATTCATTAACAGAATCATCCAGGTGTGAAACACCCCCATTGATCTTATTTTTAAAGTGTATCCCACTTAAACGGGCTCATTTTACGTGTATACCTTGAAAAATATTAATAAAATTAGCAATCTTCAAAGAACTACCTTGTCCACAAATGTAGACATGTTATTGCATGACTGTGGTCCCGAAAGGAGGTCATGTTAAATGTAAATAGCATCAATTTCATTTGAGATAAACTTGAGTTCTGTCATGAGGTTCAGATGCCCTGCCATAACAGGGGGGGGGGGCGCTTTATGTTGTATCCAGGTAATATGAATTTTTACATCAGGCCAAATTTACAAAGAGTGAGAAGCAGTGGACCGTGCCAAATTAACGCCAGCCCAATCTCTGAGACGCTAAGCTAACATGAGCAAAGGGCGAGATCCCATGTAGAATAATGATTCTTTTAGTGATGTTTTTCAGCACGATGCAAGTGTGGCGCTGCCCCACATCTGATGCACATACAGGAAACACAGCCATAGCTGCTGATTCACGCCGCCTGGATGCTAATGTTTGGTAGCTAATTATTTGTGCGACTTCATTTTCCACTTCCTGAGAGATTAGCAATGGATATGTCCCATCATTATCAGTGCAGTACATACACAGACCGTCCCAATGATGCGCGTCCCTGTAAATCAACCGATCGACCTGACCGCGGGAGACAGGTTCGGAATCAGCGGAGCCATGGAGCGCGTGCCTCGGCAGACGGACATACCGGCCTCTCGCCTGTCATTCTGGGATGCCGAGTCGTTTGGCAGGGATGCGGCGTGTAGCCTTCTGTCAAAGTTTACAACTTCCCCCGAGCACTTGAGTTTCCTGTCAGTAGCTACAGTCAGAGGTTCTGGGAATCAAATAGATGTTAGCAAGGACTTCAGACCTCACTTCCCCTCCTCATTTAGATGCTATCTGGAACTTTCCAAGCCTGCCCCTTCTTTATTATAGCCGGATATTTGTAAGCAATTTGGGATGAGCGTTATGCTCTGGTGTGTAAAAACAGCCCCCCCCCCCACCCATGCTTCCCATTGACTCCGCGATTGACGTGTACTTCGCTGCTACGTTACTCATTATCCCCAGATGATCTGTTTCCCCTAGTTTTGCACACTGTATTTTATGGTGCTCATATGTCCTCTAGATCCTGCTGTTTATGAAGGAAAATAAATAGCCACAATGCTCAGAAGTATTCCATTGGCCATGGATGGAGTAGGCGTGGCCACATGTGCGTCCATAGCAACGGTGGGTATCTCATCTATGGGTGTCGCAGGGGGTGAGGGGAAGCTTGACGCCTCCATTGAAAGAAGCGGGATGGAATGAATTAGGAAGTCAGCCATCACACGCCTTGCCCTACGGATTGATCTAGAAGAAAAATTTAAGGGAGGGGCCTCATCCTTAATGAGGTGTTCCAATCCACCATCTCAGGAATCAGACGCGGGCCAGCACACAAACGTGGGGGGGGGGGGGGTAAGAGTCACCGTGATGTCCCACAGAAGCGCCCCTCAGTCCTTATGGCATGCGATGGGCTTCATCCCGAGCGATCGCTGTGCCTGCATTACTCGGGAAATTAACAGCTGGGATTTATGGGAGCGCCTTGCTCACGTTCCCTGGCCGCTGACTCGCACAAACAAATAATTGAATTGGTAGAAGTGCATAAAACATCGCAATGGCTAATGTAACAGGCCTAACTGCTTTAACTGGGACAGGAGCACTGAAGCGTGGGCCCCCCCAGCCCTGAGACTGCAGTACCTCCTACAACATCGTAGGTGACAGTTTAAGTCAGGCTGTGAGCAATATATGTGTATATTTAACGCGTATATTACCTGAAAATGGTCTGTAAGTGCGTTTTATCAAAGTAGCCTGAGATTAGCTTGCCTACAGATGGGGTTATTCACTACAAGTATAATAAAAGTGGCCTGGAAATGTAAGCAGAACATAAGACTTTCTGAGTTTGACCTATCCTTTACATATGTCCGCTGCCATTTCAGAGCGTACCATTAGTGCATGCGATGGCTGAGTTACCTTTAGGTAAATGCTCACCTGTACTGTGAAAGTGTGACCTGCAGAAAGTAAAAACACCACTCATCGCTGAGAATCCTGCTTTCTCATCCCTGGCACAGAGACCTTAGTGTGTCCTGTTCCCCGCTGGATTTGTTGATGGTATAGTCCTGGGCCTTCAAAAAGTGTTCAGCTGGCAAAATCAATTTGCAGAACCAGAGACAGGACACCAGCTCTTCTACTGAGTGATATCAATAACGTGTCAGATGGAGTTTTGGTGGAGTGCCGGCTCCATTGTCTGGCGCCGCGTTCTGGCACAGCGCCCCCTCCTGAAATGGTGGAAAATCATTACAGCACAGAATTACACAAAGCCGACGGGCAGGACGGTAGCAGCATCGACAGGAAATGCACATCCGAAGCTGTGAGAACAAAGTTGCTCCTCGGGGTCATTTATTAACATGGCAGCAGAGGAAATATGGCAGCGCTATCGATGTGAAATACACGTCACATAAAACGGAGCCGTGTTTTAGGTTCCTGGATTCTTTTCTGAAATTCCTCACTAATGTGTAGCTTTGGCCACTGTCGTGTTTGAGAGAATTTTGCCCATTCTCGTTCTCGAGTCTGCACTGGCCAGCCAAATGGCGCGCTGTTTTGCCTGAGGAATGGGGCCTGATGCTCATTAAATAAACCGAGGCCTGTGAACTTCAATGGATGTCAAATCTAGAAATTGTTAGGAGAGTCCTACAGTATGCTGACAACAAATCCCCCCCCCCCTTTTGATTATAACTACTGGGACGTAAACAGAAGTAACAAGAAACTCAAAGCAAAAATGTTGTTTTGATGCTAAGATAATTTACAAGGGATTTTTGAAAAGAAAAGGAGAGATGAGAGGATCTTTTGATATTTATAAAACTGCAGCGTACCAAAGAATTCTCCGCGGACTACAAATGTGACAATTATCACAGGTTGTGCTTTGACGCTGTTTCCACGGGCAAGTGGCCAAAGTGCAGCTTCAGTCGAAACATCCCTGCCAGCTAACGAACCCCTTCACTTTCACCGGGGGGGGAACAAAAAGGAAGGAGGGATGAGAGGGGAGTGAGGATGAAGGCAGGGCAACACTCCCCTCTCCAGGTTTGCTAAAGTAACCGGGGACAGTGATGTGGGGGTCATGTAGGGATCTCTTCCAATGCCCAACAGGGGGGCGGGGGTGCAGACGCATTCAGGGGGGCACTCTCCTTCTGTTCCCTGGCCATCACCGAACCTGCACTGGTCATATTACCCACATCAACTCCATCTCTCGTCCAACCGCTACCCCAAAATGGGCTATTAGCCTATCATCTTCCTCTGGCCAGAAATATCAGGTTTAATTAGGTACCTGTTTTTTGACTGGGAGGCATGATAGGTATAGGGGGGCAGGTAGGGTTTTCATAAGGCTCTGGTCTACAAGGGAATCAAGGGGGTCTCTTTCCCCAGGACAAATGATCATCATGCCCACCTCCCTACAATTCATATTTATGCACCAGCTCTCTGTCAGTCCTCCGTCAGGATAGACAGGACGGCCATCACTGTTGCTTCTCTCCCCCCCCCCCCCCCCCCCCCCCCCCCCCCCCCGCAACCGCGCGCCCCCCCCCCCCCCCCCCCCCCCCTCCCCGCCCGGCCCGCCCCCCCCGCTCGTTCCTCTTCTCTTTTGACCCC
>JAAGVU020000095.1:179378-192482 GCA_011763525.2 Mormyrus iriodes | reverse complement strand
CTCAGTCCTGGCTCTCTGTGTGGAGTTTGATTCTCAGTCCTGGCTCTCTGTGTGGAGTTTGATTCTCAGTCCTGGCTGTCTGTGTGGAGTTTGAATCTCAGTCCTGGCTCTCTGTGTGGAGTTTGATTCTCAGTCCTGGCTCTCTGTGTGGAGTTTGATTCTCAGTCCTGGCTGTCTGTGTGGAGTTTGAATCTCAGTCCTGGCTCTCTGTGTGGAGTTTGATTCTCAGTCCTGGCTCTCTGTGTGGAGTTTGAATCTCAGTCCTGGCTCTCTGTGTGGAGTTTGATTCTCAATCCTGGCTGTCCGTGTGGAGTTTGATTCTCAGTCCTGGCCCTCTGACTGAGGTGGAGTGTGAGGGACAGAAGTGACTGACCCAGTCAAAGTGTGCAAAGAACGAAGATTTAAACCCAAAGTGAAGGTTCAGCTGTCTGCAGGGGGAGATTCTGCCTGTAACCAGCTTGTATCCAGAGGCTCCATCTTATTAATCTGGCCATAATGGTTACAGCATTATTTTATGTTCAAGACACAGCTGCTGTTGGACAGGATTTGCCTCATTAATGCGCATATGTGTGGCATGTACAGTTTAAATCATCATTTGGTTATAATCTTACTGATCTACAAAATGGGATGTAAGCATCAGGTTGTCTATAGTGTTGGGTGTTTGGGTAAAATGCCACTAGGTAAGAAACATCACCCAATTGAAGGATTAGTGCCTCAAAGTGCCATCACACCTTTTCTGAGCTGACTGTATGACTGGCATGTCAAGCATTCCAGTATCTTTGACTAAACAAGTGACCCTGCCACTTGAGGGCCCTCTAATGACCCGGCAGATCTATCCTGGAGCACTGCGCTGTCACCACAGCTTCAGATAAAGCATTAGTGACATCTGTATAATCCGTAATCTGCATTACCTCTGCCCCCCCCCCCCACTGCTGAAGGACGGCTCTCCATCTCGTCCCTATTTCCACCATTTAGCATCATGAAAGGCACTGATGACCAAACTACCGAAACTACTGGAAGAATTTTCCAGCGCATTTTTTTCTTCCTTGTTTTGGAACTAACCTTGGAATGTTTTTAAGATACCTCCAGTGAGGGCTATCTCAGGACAATCCCAACGTCATGGTGAATGTTTGTGAAAGCAGTCCATATACCACCAAACAGTAGGGGGCAGCCATCCTGTGATCTGACTTTAGGCAGTGTCGTTAAATTGGAGACACTGCCTTAGTTGTGATTAAATTTGTGAATGCGTCGCTGGTGTATCTCTTTAGTGACAGGAAGGACGCGTGGGCCACTCCGCGGCTAATTCACCTAGCAGCGCTGTCCCTCACAGGACACCTGAAATTGGCGGCTATCTTCGTAGCAACATGCTGCACCATCATAACCTGTCTCTTCCCATTTAGTTTAACCTACAGCTCCCACAAACCGATTCGCCTGTGTGTGGCTCCCCCTCCCCATTGCCCTATATTACTCCACTTGACTCCTGAAATTCTGTTTGCAATTTAAGGCCACAAATGAGAAGCGTAACTCATCTGGTTCCTATAATCCCCCTGTCAGACCCAGCTTGGGTTCAGGACACACCCCCCTTGCCCTCTAGGCTGGCCTGCTGCCTGCCACCCTCAAACATAGTCTCCTTTGGTCTCCATATAAAACAAAATATGAGCCCCCAAAACTTACCTCCCATTACTGTATCAGTCAAACACGTGACACCTTTGCTGCCATTTTAAATAGCCCCCCCCCTCACTCCCAAACAGCTCCTGGCAGAGTGTTCCACAGGGGACTCAAAACGGACAGGTGCGGCTCTGTATTTAAAGTCACCACAAAATTCGGCAGATCATTATCAGCGCAAAGGCACCTATGGTTGTATTTTTTTCATTGCTTTTCAGAACTAAATATCACATCAGAGTATAGTGTGCCTAAGCAGCTTCTAACAGTACGAAACCCGCCGTGGACACCTTTTGACGCACTGTGCCTGAGAGGGAATGAGGCTTTAGTGTATGCCCGTGTGTGACGTCAGAGCACGGCCACACTTCTGTCTCACATCTGTCCGAAATAACGATTAACATATGACTGGCCTCCCTTTGTAGACATTTAGTGGGGCTCAAATGATTTATTTTCCAGTTGCGTCGTTTGTGGGTTTATTGCTTGGCAAGGGGGATACTGGAGGGAAACAAATACTTGATTTTGACGAAAATCCATTGCTTAAATCAGAAGGCACTCATAAATAAAATATGCCTCTCACTCGGTGATGCAAACAAGCAGAGCCGTGGAGAGCAGGCCGGGGGGTACGTGGTGTGGGGCGTCCTGTCGTGTTGGGGACTTAGGTATCTTCGAAGGGGGAGCATGCTGTTATTTATGACAGGCCTCGGAAGCTTACATGGGGAGAGTAAACACATTTCTGGACACACGTTAATAGCATGGTTCACAAAGGGTTCCAACGCTTTCATCTTTTGGCGGAACAGCAAGGTTTGGCTTGGTCCTGGAGCCGGCGTTCATGGTGCCTGCGGTCTCTGATGCTGATGGAGGTAAGACTACACTCCTGATATAGTAGCTGTGTGTAACAAACCAGGTCAATGATGAGAGGATGTGACTCATTAGAGCTAGATAAGCCTGTATGTCCAACTAATCTTGACCATAGCCCTAATACAATCCTAGCTCTAATAGCAATGCTAACCCATGTAGCAGCGCTAACCCAAATCCTAACAGCGATGCTAACCCATATAACAATGCTAACCCAAATCCTAATAGCGATGCTAACCCATATAACAGTGCTAACCCAAATCCTAACAGCGATGCTAACCCATATAACAATACTAACCCAAATCCAAATAGCAATGCTAGCACCATATAAGAGTGCTAACCCAAATCCTAATAACAATGCTAACCCATATAACAGTGCTAACCCAAATCCAAATAGCAATGCTAACCCATATAACAGTGCTAACCCAAATCCAAATAGCAATGCTAACATCATATAACAATGCTAACACCATATAACAGTGCTAACCCAAACGCTCATGGCAATGCTAACCCATATAATGACACTAACTACAATTCTAATACAAATGCTAACACATAAAACAATGCTAACCCATATAACAATGCTAACCCAAATCCTAATAGCAATGCTAACCCATAAAATGACACTAACTCAAATCCTAATAGAAATGCTAACACGTAAAACAATGCTAGCCAAAACCCTGATATATTGTCGAGTGTGTGTGCAGGTAGGGCTTGACCCTGTTATTTTATTCAGTATGTGATTGCTAGCTGGTGTCAGGCCGCCTCCAAAAAGCTTTGATTACACAATCATTTGTGTAAAATTGCTTGAAACGAAGCCGGTGCAGGTCAGCTGCTGTATCACGTGCTACTGATTAACCATTGATTAAGATTTGCATGTAAATTATGCACGGATGCTTGGGAAATCCACTGAAATGGAATTCTAGCGGGAACGGCGGTGCAGGGAAGCAGAGTTTTGTTTCTTGATGGCTGGGGCAGCTGACAATCATCCAAAAGAGCTGTGGTGTGCATGCAAAGCTCAGTGCAAGGCAGATTTTCATAAAAGCTACGGATGACAATAGAGTCCCATGCAGGATCATCCCCCAGCCAAGCTAATCAGCCTTTTACACTCGTAAAAATGGCAACAATTATTCAATTTTAATACACAAACAAATGTTACTATTTCACTCCGATCCAAACAAATTCTTGGTTGTTTCTTTAATTCTTCTTGATGTTATAAATTGGAATTTAAGCTGGTGTTGTCATCTGGTTGCATAGAACCGCAGAATTCTCGCGGTAAGGCCGTATCGCGACGTTCATCCTGCATCCCGGAAGATGCAAGGAAGCATTTGGCAACGTGGTTACAGGTCTCAAAACAATTCAGCAGCTGAACACGACAAAACATGCAGCGCCTTTTTAACACACTCAGTTGCAGAACGGCACATGGCGAACTTCGATCTAACAAAAGGAGACTGAGCCACGATAGCTGCCTTTCTCGCGGACATTCAATCGTCGCTGGCAAGCGCAAGAAGTGAGATTGTTTCTGATGAAGCCCTGTGAAATGCCTCGGGGCCAAATTCTGTCAAAACAGGCATCCATTTATAGTGACATTTGAGTGGCAGCTTGAGACCAACAGCAGGCATCGTGACTCAGATAAATGATGATTCAAACAGCACAAATAAAATTTATTTAAAAAGCAGGGTTTAGTTTTATTTGTGTGAAAGTTTTGCTTCACCAATCCTTCCTTTCAGGCAGATGAGTGCGTTTCACACCTTGTGGAAAGAGTTATGTCATCTGGAGATTCTGAGATGACAAGTTAAATCGGGCCACAGCAATTCCTTATACAACCATTCGGTCACTTAACACTTTCCAAAAAGACGTGTTTTTAAATGTTCTGAATGGGAAGGTGAGTTGTGAAACCCCAACTTGATTTTAATATTTCATGTGAACCAGCGGTATATGATATAGGGCCACTGTGGCCAATATTTCATCTTCCCAGGACAGGCACCCGAGAGCGATCCGAGAAAGCAAGCTGGTTTACTGGAGATGCCGCTCCCACAGACATCATGAAAGGGAATGTGGTTTTGCTTTAATGCGTCTCTCCAAACATTGCGTCAGAATAGCTTGTGAACACACAAGTTTACTTTCAGCGGCTCACAAACGAGCGCACGGTGTTTAATACTGACATGAGGTAACGATGTTAATGACAATAATGATAAGGGCGATGAGTGTGACAATCCCCTCAGGGTCTGGGAATCACAAAGGGACCGTTAAAATGTCACCACGTCACGGTGCGGGAGAGATATCAGACGATCAACTTGATGGTGGAAGAACGTGATTTATGTGTAATCTACTCTTGTCCTGCACCGTTTCGGTCTTAAATTGGTTCAAAGTTTATTCTACAGCATTGTTCTTCAGGAGGGCTGGGAAATTAATCTCTGGAACATAATTTCCTGTTGAATTCAAATCTCGCTGAGCAATTCCCAAACCCATATTCACTGGAAAAGCAGTCCTGTGCCTGGATGGTTCTGAGGAAAAATGAAGATGTCTCTCAGACCGCATCAGATGCTGAGCCTCGCCGCCGCCGCGAAGGCAGGACCACAAGCAGGTGGAGTGTGGTGACTACGCAACACCCCGTGGTTCATGAAACTAAGCCCAGGGCAGATAATGGAAGCTGGGCCACTTAATGGGGAAATCAGGCTGGCCGGCACAGGAAAGCTGAAATCATCACCATGTACATTTGCACTTAATTTATTTAGCAGGTACTTTTGTCCAAAGCAACATACAAGTGAGGCAAATAGCACATAAACATTCATGCTGTCAGGGAGTCGACTAGAAGTAAGGGCAGCGAAGCTAAGCTTCCAATGAAGGCCCAGGTATGAGTGTAAGCAGTCTAGGAGCAGGAGCTACACAACATCATCCAAACAAAGCAAGAACCCCATAACACAGCTATTGAAATGCAATGCTAAGAGACACATTAAGAGCACTCAGGGAACGGTGCAGGCCAGCAGAGCTGTTCCTGGATCAGGTGGGTCTTGGGAACCGGCAGGTTACTGGATGCCCCTTCATGCTGACAGTCTTGTAGAGCATCCTCACCGTCCGCTGGGTCAGGATACACGGATCTCCTGTTTCCCAGCTGCACTGTCAGGGGTATCCCATTGCATTATGTCACGATCCTCGTGTGGAAATATGAGCCGAACTAAAAGTAATGCATAAGGTGACCATAATCACTGCTGTGCGCAGTGAGTTCCGGGGCTTTATTTATATACAGGGGCAGCGTGGAGGCTCATTGGGCAGCTTTGCGGCTTCATACCGCTGGCGGGGGGGTCACTTCCTGCCGATGACCATTTGTGTGAAGTTTGCATGTCCTCCCAACATTTATGCTTATGCCCTGTGCCCTGTGGTGGACAGGCATCCCATCTAGGGTGTCCCCTATTCTATGTCCTGATGGACTAGCAACCCAACCAGGGTGTCCCCTGCTCTGTACTCTCTGGTGGACTGGCATACTGTCCATGGTGTCCCTGCCCTGGGCCCTGTGATGGACCGGCATTTCATTTAGGGTGTCCCCCGCTCTGTGTCCTGATGGACAGGCATCCCATCCAGGGTGTCCCCTGCTCTGTACTCTGTGATAGACTGGAATCCTGTCCAGGGTGTTCTCTGCCCTGTGCCCTGCGATGGACTGGGATCCTGCCCAGGGTGTCCCCTGCCTTATGATGGACTGGTCATCTGAGCTTAGCAGAATAGCCTCCAGGTTCTCCATAACTCTACAGTATGGTAGATGGATGCAAATGTATCTGTAAACGTCTTTCTTGTAAGAAGCGTGAGGTGTGTAATATTTATATAGATTTTTTCCCACTTTATTCACATCATATGTTGAATACGTTGAAGTGAGGAACTGAGTCATAACACTAAAATAACATTCAGCATTGGGTTACTTAACACTGTTATCCAGAAAAAAGTGAGCACTGCCTTTGAGGAATACTCACCTAAAAATAACATGATGTGAGGCCACCCTGAATGTGGGGCCTTTCTCCGTGTTTCTATGAATAAAACAGAAGAGACTCATGTGAGCTGTCACTCAACAACAAAGCTGACAGCTCGTCTAAGCCTCACATATACTCAACATCGCAAGGCTTTCATCTTCATAGACAGTACTGGTTCATAAAATACACCTTCAAACTGCGTATTTAAGGGCTGCTTGGAGTTTGCTTTCCACAGAGAAAGAAGCTTAATACATGCTTATGTGAAAGCAAGCAAAATGTTAGCTAGTTTTGATTAATTACTCTAGGTTAAGGTAAATTATAGCTAAGTTTATCTCAGTTTTACACTGGAATGTGAAAAGGCCCCCCAACTGAAAAGACCTTCATCCAATCAAATTTTTAAAAATATTCCCTAGGTTTGCATTTCATGCTCTGTTAGAGGAAAATGGACATTTCAGAGAAAGAAAAACAAAAATAATCTCAATATTGCTGGCTACCCAATATTCTCCCAGAGCCACAAATGTGTTTTATTTTTGAACCTGAGCATTTGGACTGGAATCCCAAAGCGGCTGATTTTCCATCGATATTTTTTCTTGAGACCCTATTGCTTTTCCTTAACCTGGAGGATATTTCTAAGCCCATTCTTACCTGGTTAGGTGGTTAAAAGCTGTGTGTGTGGATGCAATCCGAGTGAGACAGTATAACCTGAAGACAGTGGAGATCCTGTGAGATGCTGGGACAATTTCGGATTCTGTAACCAGACCCAACGAGTTACATGTCTCTGCCCTCAAAAGGGGGGGGGGGGGTTGGCAAAATAAAGGCAGGGGTGACGTGGTCTACATGCTCGCTGACAGCTTCATGGGCAGAAAGGCGGGGTGTGTGTGTATGTCTGTGGGGGGGAGGTGTTCGGAAAGAGCTGGCGGCAGTCCCAGCCTGTCAGGTAACACGGCAGGATCTGCGCTCAGATTAACTGAAACAAGGTGTCGGCAGGGAGCACGCACCTTGGGCCCGCTCGAGCGGAAAAGTGAAGCCAGAGGCGGCCCAGGGAG
Organism: Mormyrus iriodes; assembly: GCA_011763525.2. Lineage (NCBI taxonomy): Eukaryota > Metazoa > Chordata > Actinopteri > Osteoglossiformes > Mormyridae > Mormyrus > Mormyrus iriodes. Next base: position 184,957 of record JAAGVU020000095.1, on the reverse strand, counting down.
GGAGGGGGAAGTAAGCATGGATCGGCAGCCCACCAGACTATGGCGTCTATTAGCGAGTGCGACGTAGGTGGCGTAAGTGTGTCGTGACCCTGTCACAGACTGGTACTGCAGTGCCAGGCTCCCTGGCAACAGACAGCATCAGTAAGGCATCCGGCATAGTTACACATAAGACGAGCAGCACGGGCTGTCAAATGTGCCCCCGTGCCAGCCCACGCAAGGGTCTTTACCAGGAAGGCCGGCCCAGGACCAGCGTGGCATACATCAGCATCATTTTCTGTCCTTGCCAGCGTCCAGCCGCAAATGAAACTGGAGAGAATGAGGTTAATCTCGACAAGGGCCTGACCCCCACTGCCCTTTATGCGAGATAAAGTCCTTTATTGTAATGGGGTGTCTGCCCAGGCCCCTCCCCCCTCATAACACAATATGTAAATGGTCCTGATTCTGATCGTAAAGGGCATCGGAAAGCAGCGTCATGCGCGACGTGTCATCCCGTTAATCAGCTGGAAGACGCGGCTCGTCATATAACAGCACTAAGGTGATACTCGAAATAATTGCTATATTAAAAGACGAATTCCACACATGACCCCAAGGATCACTGTCCTACATTGTTTTTTAATTTAAGACACCAAGAACAGTCTTTTAACTTCATCACAAGTAATGAAGCAGCAGGGCTGATTAGAGACCTTGTCTGTTACTCTCGCAGTGCTGCCAGCGTGATGGCCAAAATGTTGGATGTGTCACAAAAAGGTTCAAATCTCTTGTCGGGGTCTTACTGTTGCAATCAATTTCACCTAAATCTTATGAACTCCGTTGATGGGGGTGGTGTGTACCTCAGTGGGTTAGGGCACTATGCGTGTGATCAGAAGGTTGCTGGGTCATATCCCCAGGAATCATTTCACCATTGGGTATGGCTCTTAACCCTAATTGCTCGGGGTACTGGCTGACCCTACTTTAGATAAAATGAATAAATATAATGCAATGTGCTGCTGTCTCCTAAGAAATTGATAAATTTTTTAATCCGAACATACACTAGGGGTATGCTTATGTTGCGATGATGCTGGCATGTCAAGTGGTACTGTTCTGCCATACTGTAGTAATTCCCAGACTGCAGAAGGGTTAGCTGTGGATACCAGAGCTGGGAGTTATCATGCCGATTAGATACCTGCAGAAATCCAGGTTGGCCTGGCAAGTCTGGTCTGATAAGCAGTCTCCAAATATGCAGGAAGGTTGCACTCATGCAGAAAGATCTTTCATTAGCAGGGCCTAATGAATGACTTCATATCTAATCTCCGTGACATATGATCGCTGTTATCTCCCGGCTCATACGGGGTTAACTACTTTTTCTGCTCGGTCTTGGCACCATGTGGGCGCTGGTTCATGAAGGGAGAGCGACCGGTCAAACGAAACGTTTGCCGGGAAGCACTCAGGTCTTTTCCCGGAGCGGACCTGGACCAAGCGGCGCCGGGTCCGGCCCGCCTGGGGTCGTCCAGGGAACGTTCCGCGGCACGACTGCCCAGAAAATTCTGGAAGGCCTACTCTTCTGGTGTGCTGTCGGAGCCCACGCCACCCTTTAGAAGTCTGGCCAGTGGGGGGTGGTGCAGCCAGCGTGGGAGGAAGGAAGACCCCTGAAAGTGGTGCCCAGCTGTGTGCGAAGGGGGGAGGGGTCAAGTATGGTGACAGTATGGATGTTATTGCGGGCCTGGAACTCTCGGGCACCTGTGGTCTGTAACCCCGCAACCCCCCACCCCTAACACAAGGGTTAGGGCTTACACCTCAATCTGCTTCTCTATCCACAGCCCCCCAAGGATGAAGTGTATCTCATAAAGACTCAGTGGAATCAGAGCAATACTCTTTCTCCTCACAGTAAAGTATGAAAAACTGCAACTTGCTGTCACTTTAAGTTTATTGATATAATACAAATTGCTCCTGCTTTAATGAGCACAAATGATATGTTTCCCTGAAAGAGAGAGCGACCAAAAATGTCGTTGCTGTCCTTTTCATGAACAACTGCATGGGGATCAGAGAACAATGATGCATTGAGATATCAGGAGCTGTTTCAAACCCCTTGTAAAATACACACAGATCAGCGCAGGCATCCTGAGAAACGCCCATTACATCAGCTGCAGCATTGGTGTAGCCCTCTGCAGACTGCTGGAATGTTATCCTATATGAGTCACCAGCCTGGACGGGGAATCTTCTGAAAAGGAGCACATCTCTCCTGCCTCCCCTGCTTCCCATTATAATTCCACAGGGCAACCGGTAGGCCCAGGAGAGCATCGGGAATGTGTGAGAGGGGCTACGGTGAGTAGTGGGTGGGGCGGGGCAGGGGGCGGTGTTGTTTTTCTACTTATGTGACCGTTGATGAGTCACGGTTTAGCACTCAAGTATTCCTTTGTGTTTTATGACATTTGCTCTGCGGTTGAACCAGCTACCTACTGGCCCCATGCCCACATCACTAACAACCACAGCACCTGCTGCGTTCAGATCGGACCACGAGAGAATCGGCGAGAGGTACACATCGATAACAGACTTGAAAAAGATGCAAAGTGCCCCTGAAAGCACCTGCAAGCTTTCAGCAAAGAAACAGGCACAGAGGCACTCCAGCACCCTCAGGTAGCTGTAAAAACCATGTACTTGGGCATAGAAACCGTGCTGGTGGTGCCAAATATAACAGAGGTGTCACAGAGGCCTTGTCAGCTGAAACAGCTCCAAAGGGTGCCAGAAAAAAATGTAGGCGTGTAAAGAATCCCGGGGCCATGCTAAGGCAGCAGGGACAGGTGGCACATGACATGGGCATCATCCGCACCTGAAAGGCGTCCTCTGCACTCGACACAAGATGCTCGGCCTCTGCTCTCTTTGAGACGGCATCTGATGGAGACGCTGATATGGGCAAAGCCCTCGGATGGCGCTCTTTGTGTGCACCCTGCAATCGCCTAGGTCTCTCTTATAGCATGGAGACAGACAGCCCTGCTTTCATGTCCCACCACAAATGCCTGTCACGGCTTCACCCAAACCACACTCTGCTTTCTCTTGCCAGGATAATGCTTTAAATCCGTAGACATGCTAAGCTTCGCTTGACAATGATTATTTTTTTATTGACGCTATTATCCTTCTGCTTGTACATTTGGTTTATTTATTTATTTCCCCCCCCCTTTTTTTTCCCACATTGGCCATGCCTTAAGTCGCGTTCACCATTACCACGCACAGGGAAGCGTGCACCATCTCATCAGATGGTCTGACGCCATCGTTATCTTTCCCACAAGGTTGCGATGTCCCCTGACCATGTACAGAGAACATCACCCGTGAGTCGCCATGACGCGTGCATGAGGTATGGCACCTCCCACAGTTGTGAGGAGCATTGCGGGAACAGGGCCGTCACAGGTGGGACATACGTGTGGATCGTTTGATTGAGTCTTCAAGGCAAAACACCACTGAGGACTACAGGAACCTTTCTGGTTTGCCATGTGTGCCATCAAACGGGTGCAGGTGGAGTGGGGTGGGGGGAGGGGGGGCACGTGTAGCACCCGTAGCACCCTTGGGCTGCACAGGGGCACCTGCTGTTCTGATGTCTCCCGGTCTGAACCACTTCAGACGGAGCAGACTCTGTGATACCGGGCTGCCCATATGTGTTTGTTTGGCCCACCTGCTCAGCGCGGATCCGCAGGAAGCCGCCGGATCTGGAAACTCGCCTCGGTAGCCTGGATTTGAAGGAAAAAAAAATCCCAAGCACATCCAAATGGCACATGAAGCTGGAGGACCATGAAAGCGTCTGGGGTGCTGTCGCTGTCCGTTTGTCAGATCTGCTTTTTGACTGTCTCGGTATGATTTCCCATGGCCCCCTTCTCTCTTCATCAAATGGATATGCTCAGACTGATATGTGGGTTAAAAAAGTGCGGGACTAACAAAGAGAACAAGGAACACGGTGCATTTAAGCATCCTGCAGATAAATCACAACATTAAAATATCTGTATATATCATTTACAAAAAATCAGATGGCCGATAATGAAGATCTTCAGTGACATTGGTGACTCGACATCAGAGCGAGACGTCTGCAGGCATTTAAAGACCCCAGAGTGCGCAGTGGTGGTGAGGGACCCCAACCCATTGCAGTGTGACAAGCCAATGCACTTGTGGCCCGGAGGAGTATTTCCATACGCTCTGAAAAATAAAACTAAAACTCTATTATGAGCATTTTTAATCCACTTGGAACACCCCATGACCTTTTCAGTGCAAAAAAAGTGATTCAATACTAGGGCGGGTGAGCCCGATGCACCCTGACTCAGTTCTAATGTGACTGTGACACATATAACAATGCAAATTTGGGAAACAACAGTTTCCTGTTTACAGTGACCAGAATTTACGAGAGACAAAACTATGTCTTTGAGACTATTAAAAGCAGACTATTGTGGTTTGTAAAATATAGCATTAAATCCCTCCATGTGTCCTGCCCAGCTGTGAAAAAGCCTCCTTTCCCAACAAACCAGTTGCTGCACTGCCCCTCCCAGCCAAAAATTTGGTTAACTGGGTGTATAAAGGAGGATGGATCATGTCAACAGGAAGTGACATCACACAACTGAAAGGGATTTCGCGCAGAAGAAACACTTGTATTTCACCTTTTCTAGATCAGCAATAAAGACAAGAGAACTATGATTATGATATTGCTGTGGTGTAACATGTTTATAGTTATAGTAAAACCGTTTCTCATAATATGGTGACTTTCAGAGATTAATTTGGATTGTGCTATTTTTTTCCATGTCTTGTTGTTCTTTTAAACAGCCAGTTTGTATGGTCTTATGTCATCTTGTTGTATGAATGTAGAGAGAGGAAACCTTTGAGAATTTTAGCATGACTTTAATAACCGTTGAACTGTCACCTAAGTGCATCCTGCCTGCAGACCCTAAACAATGATGCCAGTCCTTTGAAAGCCCCTTCCGACGGGGCCAAGTAAATTAATACGAGGCTTCATGTGACCACTTTAATCTTGAAAAAGAAAACAGGACAATTTGTTTCCTTTTCCTACCACCTTCTGTCTGTTTATACGCCCCCAGTCTGAGGAAGACTCAGACACATCGGTGGTTTTTGGTTAGTCTTCCTAACCACCACATAGTTAGAAATTGGACTATCGAGTCATGGAGTCATTGTGATCTGTATTTTTAAGTTCGGTGACTCATTTTGGTTCAAGATTAGTTTTTAATTCTCTCTCAAACTTTGTGTTTTTTCAAAATAGCCTCCCTTGCTGATTTCAACGTATTGGCTTTGAGTGCCAAAGCTGGCGTCTCACTCCGAATCATCGTTTCTGTCCTACAGAGGACTTCATCGTGTTTTCTGCAGCAGGCTCCCGCCCCGCTGGTGGAGCCTTTCAGAGGAGCTGCGTTAATGGGGTCGGGAAGGTAGTTTACAGCCATCTGTGATGCAACAAGCTGTTTTTTAATGTATAACGTTAAACTGTCATTACTTGCAGAGACGCTGAGGGGCCCTCCACCTCACGATGGCCCCCCCCCCCCCCCCCCCCCCCCCCCCCCACGCCCCCCCACCCCCACCCCCGCTGCGTTATACACACCCCCACCCCCCTCGAAGAC
>JAAGVU020000095.1:140354-158688 GCA_011763525.2 Mormyrus iriodes | reverse complement strand
TAACTTTACTTTTACAGTAATTAATAGTGTAAAAATAATACGTACAACCACACCCTTTAATTTAATAAAACGCCTGTAGCGGTGCTCACCTATGTTTCTCGCAATATGTAACTCGCACGTGCACGTGAGGTCACCATGTACAGGTGAAATATATAAAATTACATTTATTTTGCATATTTGTATCTTCCCCCAAATACATTCAAATTTTGACATAAGCACTATCGAGCAATTAATTAATAAGGGTACCACGGAACCCTTACCTCAGTCATACGCACTCAAATTCTGGTATGGCTAACAAAACACAACACAACAAAACAAAATAAAACAAAACAAAAAAGTAATCATCAAAATGTGAAACAAGAGAAAAGGGAAATACGTCACATCTAGTTTCAGTTTGCAAAAAGCGCGAAAATGTAACTCGTTACATAAAATTAAAATAATAAAATCAACAATAAATATAAATAAATAAACAAATAGACAAATAATTAAATAGAAGCAGACGCAAACGAATACAGAGGTACAAATAAAAACGGCGGTGTTACAGTAAGTGGTGTGCAATAAAAAATGAATGTGTTCGTATGAGCGAATGAATAATCATACACACGCGCTGGCAGACACACTCAGACGTAAGTAAGCAGATATTTCGGCGCTCTGGACGCTGAGGGTCACCAGCCGCTGCGGCATGATTTCCGCTCGATCCCCCTTTGTCGTGACGGCTCTGGAGGCTGGGGCAGGACTGGGGGAGCTCCAACTTCCTCCAAATATTATCCTTGCTTGGATTGCAAGGTAATCCGACTCAGCTCATTTCTCCCGGATCATAAAAAAGAAGAGAGAGAGAGGGAAAAAAAAACTTGATCACGTTTTCCAGAGGATGCTCACGTTTGGTGCGCCTCAATTATCCCTCCCCGTGAAGATAGGTGGCGTGTGATGTAGGGTCTCTCCTCTGTATTACAGAAAAGAAAAAGAAAAAAATGTCATTAGAAGAGGCGTAACACGTCAGTCCGTCCCCAGGTCTGTTTCCTGGAGTGGCTGAAAGAAATCAGTCCTAACCTGCCCAGCAGGAATAACGGTCCTTCTTCCAACTATTTCCAAGGCTTATAATAATCTCGCAAGGATCCTCTTTTCTCGAAATTACTGCTGCTTCGCTCCGGCTTCCTCAAACGAACTATTTTTAAAGCACAAATAATCAGGTAGGTGCGATTTGTTTGCTTTTTCTTCGTTTCGGCGGCGTTTTCGCTGATAAAACGCTTGTCTTCTCTCACCGTTAGTAAAAGGCAGTTTTGAGCGTCGTCTTTTTCACTAAAAACTTTGTCCACCTGCGCAGGTAAAAAAAAGGTGTGCGTTTACTCAATCGCAGAAAAGCCTGTACTGGATCCCACACGTTTTTTTAATCCTGCGAGTTTTTTTATGCCGCACGGTTTTTCGAGCAATTTTCTACTTGATTATTTTGGATCCTCAAACTTCACTGAAAAAAATCGCGTTTTGGGATTTTATTTGATAACATGTAGTTTAGCCACGCTAATTTCCTTGTTATTTTTTAATATACAATGCTTGATAACATAGAATTAAATGTTTTTAAATCGTCGGTTACACGAGGTTTATGAGCGTACGTTTTTCGATTAGGGTAAATGTGGCGAAAACTGCATTTACTTTTTATTTTCGAAAATGCACGCATTTTATTGCTACAGTTATTGATCTTGTTTTTGTTGATACATGTTTTACACCATTGCGAGATACGCATCATTTGTTTGTGTTCTTAAGTGTTTCTAAGTGTTGCTTTTCTCTCCACTGTTCCTCTCGCATTGTATCATCACAACAAGCAAATCCACTCGCTACCAAGGGCTCATCTGTTTTTTTCCCCCGCATACACTTTAATTACATATTGATCCCTTTATCAACTCAGTCTTTTATCAAACGGAGATTTAACAGTGGTAGTGACCCCACGACGAAACTTTTCTCCGCTTCCCAGTGTAGTCGTGTCTGTGACTAGTACACAAATTATTTTATAAGCTGTATTTAGGGTGATGCTGGTACACATTTGTGAAACCATATCAAGTTGCATTCTTTACACTTACATAATAATTATACTTGAACTTGTCATTTGCGGAATATATTAAAACGACTTAAAGCCGTTATGGCCCCACATAACTTTTTACGGCAAAGCTTAACATTGAAATACTTGGTTTGAATGGATGCAACGCTGTGGTGTCATGACACACACTATGTTGTGGTTTCGAGGGACGGTAAGAATAGGACTCCTTTTGAAATATCGGGCACTGTAAGTCAACACTTAAGTTCAACTCGCCGGTTTCCTGAGTACACGCTGGATCTCTCTTTTGAGTCCTTTTTGCTTTGCGGCTAAAGGCAGTAAAGCACGGCTCCCCCATCCCATAAGCAGTCACACTGAATTAATAGTGAATTATGTGAGTCATATCTGAGGTGTAATGCGCCTATCCTTTTCTGCGCTCTTTGCGCACTTTACTGAAAGACGGACGCTGTGAGATCTCTGTATTGAGTCCTTTTGCATTGAGGTTAAAGGCTGCCCCCCCCCATTCCATAAGCAGTCATAGTGAATTATATGAGTCATATCGGAGGTGTAACGCGCCCTCTCCTTTTCTGCGCTCTTTGCGCACTTTACTGAAGACGGACGCGTCTTTTCTTTTTAGCGCTGCTTACAAACTTGTCCCGTCCGAGGGTGCCGGCTCGTCATTAATACCCCTAAATCCGCCGTGCCGGTGCATTTTCAATGGGGATCGCCCACCACACTGTCGCTGTGTTTGGTTGTTAGATATTGCTGCCGATCCGAGGAGCCGAGTCCATGCGAGCCGCCTGCCATCCGATCCCCTCTTATCAATGAAGCAGCAGCAGATCATGGCGGATGGCCCCAGGTGTAAGAGGCGAAAGCAAGCCAACCCGAGGAGGAAAAACGGTAAGAGCCCTGCCATTTTCTCCAGAAAGGGGCTTTGCGAGTCCGTTTAAATGATAGGCGTGCTGTGTTTTCCTGGGGGGGGGACGTCGCCTTATAGCTCCGGGCACTGTACTACCCCAGCGTTTAATTATTCCGAAAAAGCCAGTGCTTTCTTATTGCATTTACATTTTTAATCTGTGTCAACGCATGTTAAAAATAAGTTGGAGGCAGTTTAGGGAGGGCTGTGTGGGAATGTGGGGGATGTTTAAAACTTTAGCAGATAAATGACGCCTCTGTCCCGTAATCTTAGTCCCCGCGAGGTGAAAACCGTTACACGACTTTGTCCCTGTTTTACTTTAGCTTTGCTTGTTGAACAGAAACAGGATACGTGTTCTCCTCTGATCATTATTTGTGTACAATTGTGGCTTCTTCAGTGTATCGTATTGTCCGGATCACTACATTCGTACGGCGTACTTTTTACTTTTTTTGAAGATTAATTTTAATTCATTCTCATATGGTAAATAAGTACGTGTGATGTATATCAAGGCAAGTGATCTGTGTTATCAAACCTCATTTATATGGGCATAGAAACGCACATCGATCCGTGTGCACATATATATTTTTCTTTAAATTCGTTTCTTACTGACTCTGAAATTAGTCGGATGAGTAATGACTAATTTGAGGGTGGCGATGATTTATCCTGCTCTAACAGACACACACACGAGTTGCTGACAGTAAGGGAGGCACTTTCAGGCCGGCCCGTTTATCTGTATAATAACGGGACCATGCCGCCCATGCGAGCGCTCCGTGCGCGTCCCCGCGTCCCGAAGTCACTGAACCGTACGGGGGAGTGACTGCCGGCCCGTTTTTATACAAGCAGCCTTTCGTGTCTGTTTTTCTTTTGTGCCTCGTTTAAAGCGACACTTTCAGGGACGCAAATGCGCAGTGCAACCTACGCTGTCCATCTGTAGAGCTGTTTCGGTGTGAAATACTACCGATTTCAATACACATTTTCTTTTTTTATACATAATTGTCAGTAAGATTTTTTTAAAAAAAACCTCTGCGTCCTGCTTGTATTATAATTATTGTATTTATCTCATCCCCTTATTTGCGATGCGTGAGGACATTAGCAGCCTTGTAGAAACACATTGATTTGCATGCGAAGTGCTTTTCCTGCGCTCGCTTTTAACGGGGCAGATTAAATGCCATATTCCTACTCTTCTTTTATGTCGACTTTCTTTTCTTTATTAAATGCTGGGTATCGATTTGTTAAAATCAATGTCAGCAGTTGAGGGTCTTTTCTGTTAAGAAGCAGCTTGGAGCACGTTGCTGATCTATTGAATAACAAAGGCTTGAACTAAAGTAGCCCTTTTTAAAGTGTGCTGAGCCGGGCTTAAGAGGACTGTGAAATATAATAAACAAGAATGTAGTCGCTGTTGTTTTGCTTTGTTTTTAAGTGAAATGCACGTCAAACGTACAGAAATGTGAAATATATATACTATTATATAATATATAAACTAACGCAGCTAAGATAAAGGATTCTTCTATTTTAACAAGTGCATGCAAAGTGCAGTCAAATTATTATGCCTTACTAGGTACACTGGTGGCAAAAATACTGCCCGTATTTTGATTAAGGTTTAATTAAATCCACTAGCATGCATGCGTGTGTGTATGTGTGTGTCTGTATTTTTCTTTCTTTTTTGCGGTAGGTTGTGTTTTAATTGTACGGCTGAATAAACACGGCGGTCCGTCCGTTTGTTCCCCCTTTTTGCCCTGTAACGCAATGCATCCAACAGCTTTTCCTCTGGGAATAGCCTGGATTTATCCGAGCTGAGGGATTTTTTTTCAAGGCTGACTTTGTGTCTTGACCGCTCGTACAAAATATGACAGTGTTTATCTGTCTAATAAAGTCACGCAAAGCGGGAAGCAGTCTATATAGACAGAAACCGAAAATCTGAAAACAAAAAAGTTAATCGGTAAATCGGTTACATAGGTAAACTGCTGCGTTTTTCTTGTGGACTCCAAGCAAAGTATGTTTGGGGCCACGGAAAATAATAAAAAGACTAACAATTAACGCACTTAACGGCCCAGTGACCAAATGTTTAATCCAGACAGAGATAGTAAAATAAAATCGAATATATACATGTGTATTTTAATATGACCGCAAACACATTCAGGCAGAAAAGCTGGTTGTCAGTTTTTATGAGGTAAATCAAGTGATGAGGGTAGCCTGGCTTTCTTTGTAACTCTGTTACTCTTTTACTGGAAAAGGAAAAAGTACATTTTAACTACGGACACCCAAAACACTGGCCTTCATGTCAGATCATCGGGGTTATGTTACCTACTGTACGTCTGCTGGCATGTTCTGATATCTGCTGAAACCTTTGGTGTGCTACATATTATGACATTCATTTCAATTGATAAAATGTATTAGGTTATAAAGGAAAATATATGTCATTTAATTTCTGTGCAGATGTATGCAAATATGACTTATTCATAATCTAAGATTTCTCGTGTGATTCTGAGCATGAGGGCGGCCTGTTGACCCCTTTATGGAGGCAGTTAATATTTGATCAGAACAAGCTCGACATTAAGTGCTTTTATTTTTCCAGACCTATGCATGTTTTATCAATGGCAGTTGGTGGGCTTGCCGTCGCCTTTGCGTGGGAGGTCATGTCTTCATCGCAGAATTAACACTGCTCCTCTGCAATTTGATCTTTTCCTATTCCGATTTCGTTGTGATGGCTGTGGATGACTCCCCCATTGCTGCGTGCGTTTCTTATTTGGCTTTTTAAATGATTCTTTTTTTATTAGTCCTCATTCGTTCAGATCGATCGATACCCCGGGCCCCCCAGGATGAATCCTCACCGCCCTCAGGACCCGAGGAATAGCATGTACCTCCATCCAGTAACCCCACACCTGTATCTGTAAAGTGCATGAGTTGCGTGTTAAAGCCAGCTGCATGGGGGCCAGTCTGTGTATTTGTTAAGACAGTGTTGTTCAAACTTTATACCTTTAAGCAGTGGAATAGAAGAGGGTTTGATATTGGGGAGGGGGGGCACAACTTAATAATATAAAAGGTAAGGTATATTTATTGGGGGGGGGGGGTGAATGAAGCCAAATTAAATATTGGGGGGTACAACTCCCCCTGTCCTCCCCGGTTCCTACGCCCCTGCTTTTAAGCTGATAATTCAACCTGGATTGGTGTTTCCTTTCGAAAAATGATTCATTGTATATTTTTTTTCCCTGTGGTATTTAAGGGTACAGTGTCGCTCTGCTGAAATGATTTTTGAATTACGTTAAACGATGTTCCTCTCGCATCGCACTGTCTGGCCACACTCTTTTTCCGTCTCCCGGCTTTCATAACAATCGGAAGCTCACAGAAACTTTAGCTTTATCGAATGCCCCCCCCCCCTCCTTTCTAGAATGCCGAAATTTCACAGACCCCTCGCTTTTATGGCATTAGTGAAATTTGTCTTCTGTTTGATACGCATTCTCGCTGCAGTTAAAGTTTTTTTTTTAAGATTTCCTGTTACACAAAGAGCTATTCACTTTCAATCAACACAAAGCCATTTAATTATAGATTTTCCCACTAGAATATATTGATTACATAATATAAAGTAAAAAAGAGAGAGAGAGAGAGAGAGAGAGAGAGAAAGAGAGAGAGAGGGATGGATGGAGAGTGAGAGTTAGCCGTTTCTCTCTGGCTCTGGGAGTGGAGTACAATGCTGGGGATGTGATTGTAAAAGCCCTGAATTCATCCTGGAGGTATCACAGCGGCCTCCTCATTCTCCTGCTTTGGCCCGCCTTTCAGCCGCTAACAATGGCAGGTTTCTTCCAGTCTAAACATTTTGTCCATCTCTATTATTCATTTGCTTTTAAGGTGCATTCGCTCCCCCGCAGAGAGAAAAGACCCCCCCCCGGCCCCCACCCTCTTCCTTTTTTTTCCTCCCTGTAAATTCAGCCTCCAAAGGTGGACGGCATTCCGAGGGCGAGAGGGTCTGGGACCCGAGGGCGAGTGGCCGTGGGTCGCAGCGAGCGGCTTGTGCCCAGCCGTCCACGCCGCAGACCACAGCACAATCGTGCACCTTTCTGGGGGCTGGTCCCCGTAGCTGGGGAGATAGAGACGCTCCGCTGTGTTTGGAGAAGGATTATTTGGTTTAAGCAACTGAAATAATTAGTGCCGGTGTCACGGGCCGGCGAGGGGTAATCTCTGCCGAGCAGCGCCTCCGTCGCTGCGGCCCCACGCTCGCGCCTTTAACCGAGGTGCTCAGCGGCTGTGGCGCAAACTCCATTCAATTAATCTCCCGCTTCCTGCGTGTGATGATAATGTTTTTATTAGGCCCATAAAGGGGTCCGACGGCCGGCCTGCCAGATTGCGTCTCCCTGGACCCCCCCCCCCCCCGCGCCACATACACCTCTTCTGCTCTGTTTCTTGACAATCCAGAATGCCCTCCCCCTTTAAAATTTCTGCTCACTTGATGTTTATTTTTTAGCGTGTCAACGTTGCCAGTGCATACCTTAGGATAACGGTAATTATGTGACGGAGACACACGCCTGACAGTGCCCCCCCGCCTCTCTGTCACAGTGCATGTGACGTCTACGGCTGTGACGTGGGCCAGGATGGGGCTGGTGGTGCTTTATTACCTGTTTTACTTGTTGTAAAACTTACTATTGTAAGACTCTGAACAGTAGGTTTTTTTGGGTGCCTTTGTCAGGTCATGATCCCCCCAGGTACAGGCATGTGTCTGGAGCCAGTAGTCTAAAACTTGTCTTCTGCTGATGTAACAATTTTTTCTCCCGTAGCAAAACAAATAAAACTATTTTTGATATATATATCCATCCATCCATCCATCCATTTTCCAGAACAGAATTTATATATATATATATATATATATAAATACTCAATACTCAAATAATTACAAATACTGAAACTAATTCATGTGACATCAGCAGAAGACATATACATATATATATATATATATGTACATGATATATACACGTATATACATATGTGAATTTTTAAAATATATTGATTTGTTAATGGAAATGAGAGTTTGGCTCTGTACGTGGTTGTTCAATGTCAGGGCCATGATGCTGACGGCGTGTTTTGCGACACCAAACCTTGAGGTGGTGCAGCTCACCATAGCTCATTGCAGTTTGGGCCTTATTGGATCCCTCACCCAGCTCCAGAGGCGTCGTCCGGATTGCAAAAGTCGGTTGTCGGCGGCCGAACTGGATGCCATGAACCGATCGGCACCGGTCCGTTGATCTCTGAGCTTCGGGATGACATCTAACAAGGCTGTGATTATGCCAGCAAAGCGAAGGTAGTGCATGGATCACGGAATACCGTGCGGTCCCTGCCCCGTCAGAGGCACATTGGGAGGTAATTTTTGTAAATTGTGGATGGTGTTTTTTTCCCTCCATTTTCCCCACTGTTTTTTTAATTTTATTTTTCTCTGCATCGCCTGGCCTGTGAAGATATTTTTGCCTCACGGGGAGAACACACACAGTACGGGCACCGTCAGCAGAAGCCCGGCATGGCGTCCCGGGGTCTCCGGGATGCCTTAGGTATGATTTCACTTTCGCTCACATCACCGCTGACCTGAGTGCCTTTCATATCTGATCCGCCGCTCTCCCCCAGTAAACATCCCCCGGGGGCAGAACAAAGACAGGGCTCTTCTTTTTCTTAATCACAATTCAGCCCTTTCAGCGCCGGCAGGCTGCATTAGCATTCAGCATCAGAAAAGGGCCGAGATGAAAAGGGGAGAGCAAGGGAGGAGAGGAGAGGAGTAAGAGAAGAATAAGAAGGGAGGGCGCAAGAAGGGGTGGGCAGCGAGCAAAATAACTTAGGTGTTTGTGGCTGTTTGTTGAGCGTCCCCTGGTTACAGGCCTTATATAGCTGCCGGTGGCGCGGGGCGCGGCCCTCCTGACTGGCAGATAGTGTTACGAGGTGGCATGTCACTACTATTCATGGGCGCTCACTCACGCGAAACTCTCGACAGCACACTCTTTGCTCTGCAAGGGATCTCGTCCTCCGTGGGGCCCTAATCGCTCAAGACAGGTGTGTCCAAACAGCCTGCATTGTTTCTGCTTTTTTGTTTGTTTTCAATTTTTATTAGATTTTTTTAATTTGTTTTGCTACGAGAGAAAAAATTGTGTGTGACTTGGTGCTCTCACCTCTGAAGATGATGATGACAATAATAATAATAATAATAATAATAATAATAACAACAACATTAGTTGTTGTTGTTTTTGTTGCCTGTAAGAGAGGCCACTCGTTCATTCGCTGTTTCCTAATGGCGGTATCAGTGGAGCCGCCCCCTGAATGTCCCGTGACCTTTGTGTCTGATTCGGCTCGCCGCCGTACTTTCTCACTGACTTTCACACTCGTGTCTTTTTTGCTTTCTCCACGTCTGGATTTTTTGCCGAATCCTTCAGCCTCTGAAAGTTTTTTTTTTCTCATTTCTTCAGGATCCGGATTAAACGCGACAGAGTTCCGACGGCAGGCTAAATCCCGTTCTTATCGATTTATAGGCAGACATCTTCATTGTGTACGTCCTTTCAGTCAGTCTGAAATCTCATATGCAAATCCGCTAGCGGCCCTAAAGCAGTGCCTGCTACAACTTTAAATGGATCATGTGATATGAACCCCCCCCCCCCCCAGCACCATCACAGCCCCTCCGAACTTTTTGTTAAGAAAAAGGATTATCTGCACACCTTCTCCCCCCCCCCCAAGCTGTGTGGGATTTACACAGATTTACTTCGGCAAACACCTTTGGACACTGGGCAAAGTCGGGTTTGTTTGCAGAAGGGGCCTTTTGTTCCTGGGGGTTGGTTGAGGGAATGGTTTACGAGGCGGCTGTGATATTAACCCACCCCAGCAAGGCTGGTTAACTCTTTGCACACGCACTTTCTCTCTCGCTCCTCCTCCAGCACTGCGATGCCTCGTCTCGGTGCTGCATGGGTAGGAGAGGGGCAGCTGGCCCTGGCTGCGTGCACTTGCCGGGGGGGATAACACAGCGGGCCGCAGATTGGGCCGAGGGGTACACCATGACCCTGCCCTTAATTATGGAGTGTTGGTGCCCCAGCCTCACCGGTTCTCGCTGCCACACAGCTGACTGAGGCCACCTTCCGACCTGCCCCCCCACCCACCCAGCTGCATAAAAATTAAGGGAACCTTCCTGGAAGGACAGGTAGCTGAGCCGAGGTTGGCTGGAAATTTGCCTGCTTTCGGGGGCGTTTTGATTTGTCTGCATATGAGCTTACCTGGACATCGGAATTGGTTTCTGAGTCACTGGAAGCTCAACTCGGCCAAAGCCCCACCCCCCACCCCCGGATGTGGATGCATCTTTGCTGTCAGTGGAGCTGGGGCCCCGTGTGCATGTTGTCAGGAGTCCCAGTTGCTGTGGCTTTTGGAGTGTGAACGAACAAATGAATGAACGAATGAACAAGCGAGGTGATGGCATTAAAGGCACGGTTGCCACACTGCTTGTGAGACCCTGTGACACGGCCATGTCTAACCCCCCACCCCCCAGGCATCCTTTCCTGTTGTTTCTGAAAAAGCCAGTGAAAGTTGAAACAGTTTGATCCTGATCCTGTACAAAATGTCAGCGATCAATGTTTACTGCTCTGACTTTCTCCTTCACTCGAGAAAATTTAGCTGGGCGAATTTTCTGAATTACCCAGCTTTACGTCTGTGTTATGGGTGCCGATGGGTTTGGACAGCTGCCTCGGTGAGCATTGTTGTCTTTTTTCTTTTCTTAGCAAGGTGAGAGGAGTGCATCAGGATGGCGGATATCTGCCCTGGCTTAGCGCTGCTTTTTGGTACTGAGACACAACACAGATGACACACGAGACATGAGGGATGTCAGCCGCAAACCTGTTAACAATGCAGGGGTATAATTGGCTGTTTTTTAAAAAATCTGCGTCCATCGGCACGTGGAAAGCTGCCTCTGTGGGCTCTGTCTGTGAAGCATGGCTGACGCCTTCTGTATTTTATTTGTGATTTAAATGATAGCGACCTGCAGTCTGGTTCTGTGCTGGCGTCAGAGTGTGAGGAGTTAAGCTATAGGAACAAACACAGAGGCCTGTCAGTCACATGACTGCAGCACTGAATATGTTTTTTTAATAAATATATTTAAATATACAAACACTATAGAGATGGTGACATGTTGTTTATTCAACAAAAGCAAAATCACATGTCTCATTTGATAGAGAAGAGACACAGGCACAGACATGCGTACACACACACTGACCTGCATACACATGCATACACACACGTACACACGCACACACACACACACACACACACACACACACAAACACACACACACAAACTGACCTGCATACACATACACACACACGACCTGCTTTGATGTAGACTTGATTGCCAGCTGTAAGAGCACCACTGGCAAGGTCAGGGACACATGGAAGAATCAATAGCAGATTGGCAGATTTTGGTGCCCTGACATCCGGAATGCCCGGCGGACTCCAATTGCTTGTGGGGCGAGTATCTCCCTGCCGCTGTCATCCTCACCGCTGTCTCATGTCAGAACCCGTTTTCATTAGTTTATCGAATCGTTTACTAGCTGGAACCATTTCTCGTGGGGTGTGGAATCAGAGTCGTTGGGTTAACATCATGCTGACACGACATCGAAGGGCCCTGAACCCCACTCTGCCGGGTCCTAATTGGCTGAAAATGCTGGCTGTCCCTGGCAGGGGCCGTGTGGAACCTGGCCACTCCCCTGGCTCCTGTCGCGCGTGGTGCCGGCACAAACCGTGCAGGGGCCTGTCAGGCCTCGTCAGGAGTCAGAGGGCGATTCTTGTGCTAATTGGAGCTGACTGAGGATGGGGGGGGTTCACGGGCAATGTCAGACGGACACATCCTTGGGTACCAGCGGTGGAATTGTGGTGATGTGCCGTGTGCTTGCCCGTGTACCAGAGTCACCATCGACTGTCCTCTGACCCCACAAGGTTTTGGGGATGTCGTATTGCTGTCTTTCTCAAACGCAGGATCTGCTGCATCAGATTCAGCCAAAGCGAAGTCTTGCTCTGTGGTTCCGGCTTGTCCCCGCGTCCCCGGGATCTCCCGTTATTACCGTTTCCATGTTTTAGTGGGTTGCACTCATAATTAGTTACAGCGGCACTCGTTTTGAGACAGGCGGAAAGGAGAATTCCTCCGTAATTAAAGTAATGAAATATTCATTTCTGCTACCTTTTCAGCGCCTCGCAAATGAGACAGCCATCGTTACTGTCCGTATTGTGATGGCAGCTCGGCACGTCTGCAATTAGTACCTCGGCTGACAGTAACGTTTTTGCCGTCCTTAACCTCACCGTCTGCAGCCCCTCCCTCTGACGCCGAGGTTAACTTATCCTCACGGTACAAAATCGACCTGACATGACGCCCACCCCCCTCGGAGGTGTCTGCCATCAGGTCAGCCCAGTCAGGCTTTGAGTCAGAATCGGCAGCCTGAGGTGGGGGGGACAGGCAGTGAGCTGACAGCGGCGGGCCAGAAGGGCCGCATGGGGCCTTGCAGCAGCGATTCGGGTCAGAGGGGTAATGCTTACAGAGTTAGCAGGACAGTGGAGCGGTACTGAAAATCGCCCCAGATCAGAAGCACCACTGCTCAGTGTCTCTAGGACGATGCCAGTACATACGGATCTTTAATTCAATTCAACCTTTATTTTAACTTGGAAGTACATTGAGGTCGAGACCTCATTTACAATATAACTAAATAATGGATCATAGGCACCAAAAAGGAGCTTGTCTCCAAACAGGAGGCGGTGTGAGGCCATGCACTCCTCTCGGGATGGTGCTCCTCTTCGAATGGCGCTCCTGTTGGGGTGGTGCTCCTCTTTGGTTGGCACTTCTCTCAGGGCGGTGGTCCTCTTGGGGTAGCTCTCCTCTGCAGGTGATGCTCCTTTTCAGGTGGTGCTCCTTCCTGGAGGGTGCTCCTCTGAGGGTGGTGCTCCTTTTCAGGTGGTGCTCCTCTTGGGACAGCACTCCTCTCCGGCAGCTGGGCCTCTGCAGGTCTGAGTGTGAGCAGTTTGGCTGTGTGACCCCCACTGGATGCATTTACACCTCCGGTGCTGTTATAACTTGTTATGGATTTTCTAATTACAGTAACATATGTTTCCTGGAGTTCGGTGCATGTCGGCTATTTTGGTCAACAGACGGTTCCAGCTGGAGCCGTGTGCAGGACAGTGAGCAGTGCCTTCCCTCCTCCTCCTCACACAAGCAGGTCCCTCACACAGGAACCCCACACGCGGGAGTTCCATGCGCAGGAACCCCACACACGGCTATTGTGTTTATTCACCCCCCCCCCCCACCCCACACACACACACACACACACACACACTGAGGCCTAATACAAGGTGCTGCTGTTACTGGACTGTAAGGAGGCCACTGTGTCTGACACCCCCCTCCATCCCAGCTGCACAGGGGTGAGATAGCACCCTCATCGGTGACATGTGGCCCCCTCTGGAGCCCCTGGGGCTGGGCACCACGCTGGAGCGGCTGTTTTAAATCGTGGCCCCTCAATGCCCCTGGGGCCATGATGACAGCCATTTTTGCCACTCCCGCCCACCCACCCCCGCAAACACTCAACCCAGACAACTCGAGTTCAGGAGCGTCTGAGATATTTATAATCGGGGGCCAGGGGTGTTATGATACCACAAGGAAGAGGGGTGGGAGCTATTTATAGGGCATGCATTACTCGTCTGTTTAGGGGATGGAGGGGCAGGCTGCGACGCTGCCCCCCCCAGGGTCCGTCGGGACGAGGCTCCCAGGGTTGTCTTCCAAAGCACTGGTATTTTTACGAGCCTTTAAAGATTATGACTTTGCTCTCCTAGTAGGCGACCGTGATCCCATGCGCAGAAATAAAGCGTCGAAAGGGTCAGAGACTTTGATTTTCTTAAAAGGTTTACCTGGCGTGTGCCACAGCTAGGCCGGTCTAGCCTCCATTGGTGTGGCCAGATATACTCGCCGTAAGAATGGTGGCTTGACAGGAATCAACCCTGCAAACGCGTGTGCCAAGTTGAATATGACGCAAGGATGATGGTCAATATGTAAGGTTTGTGTGCTAATAGACACGAGGTATTCAAGGGCACCGCTGGCTAGTTTTGCGCTGGTTCAAGCTCTCCTGCTTGCAGCCTGTGGCGGGGTTATGGCTAATACGAGGTGGCTATGCTGCTAGGCCCAGGCTGTAATGATCCTCTGAAACAGCACGGCGCTTTTAAAGTGAGGTGGAACTTCAGAGTCGTCATCTTCAGCGGGACTCGCCGTAGATGTTCAGAAACGCCCGGGCGTTTTACAGGGAGTCCTGCTCCACATCTGCATAGGTTGTTTATGTATTTGTTTAGATCTGAGACTGCATCCTTCATTCAACGGCAAGAAAAAAAACAGAAGAATCACACAGTTGTTGTGCGAATGGAACTTATTAAATTCATATATAAAACCAATTACAGGGTTAACGAAATTAGGCAATTTGTAAACAGAGGAACTGGAGTCAATCGGAAACATTCCTGGCAAAAATAATTACAGAACTACAGTAGATAGGAATTGTACTTTGCACATATTTATGCAATCAACAAAACGAAGAAACAAAACAGTCTAATGTGGAAAAATCATCATTCATCTGCATTATAATTGCTTCTTTCTCACATCTACGGGGCGGTTAATTAAAATTGTGATTAAATGGGGCTGGGCCGGCGCGAGCAGCTCCCTCTAAACAGGTGGTACACGGTTTAACAGTAAAGAGAAAAACATAATTAGCATTGGAAATTGAGAAATTGCCTGCGAGAAGCTGTGTTAATTTCCGCCTCTGATGAGGCAGAGGCTTCGAGAGTGTCCGGTCGCTGTCTTCCCGTCCCGCCCCCTTACTGCCCCCCTTCTTGTCCCTGAAACGCAGGTGAGGGAATCTGCGTTCCATTTTGTACCATGATGCTCCTTGGAGGCATTATAAGGGTCCATACCTCTCTCCTTCCTCAGAGGTGCATCCATATCATTCCGACAAACATTTCAGGGAGAAGGCCAGCATACCTCCAAACGCACGGTGCTTTAATTAATATAGCGCTCATTGTGTGCCCCGATTAAGTCAGCGGCGGCGTCAGACAGAGCCAAACGCTCCAGACTTCAAAGAATTTCATTAATGAGTACCAGGATATGTGATCACGCCATTTAAAACGGCATTCTGCTCGCCCCGCGTGTATTAATGCCGTGTCATTTCCTGTTGTGGATATCAAAATATCAAAAATATTCGCGAGGCGAAACACTGTTTTACGCAGCACAAACACAAAGAGCTCTAATCAGCTTTAATTAATCGCAATGAAAATTAAACGGTTAAAAATAAAGGATTTTGTGGGGGAAAAATGTATGTGGTTGAATATTACTTTCATACATAATTTTTTTTTTTAATTATCTGAAAAGCGTAAAATGTTCTGAAATGATTTTGCCCTCATCCTGGCATTTTCTTGGTGACGTATCAGTTAGAATAGTATAGATGTCATCACTAATGAAGCTTCATATGTGGTATTGGAGAGCCACGCTGGCGTTTAGTGGTGGTTATGTGTCACTTAAACCCTCGGGACGTGCCGTCATTTTAAAAGGCTGATTATTCTCATCAAACTCGTGTGTCTGGCAGAAGGTCACGCAGCACGTTTTGCTCACCTGCGTTCGTCCTCCTGGTGAGGAACCCCCACCCCCATCTAAGACAGCCCAAACCCCCCTTACTTCTTATTGTAAAATTCTGAATGTAAGTAAACGGCATGGGGGCTGAGCAACTGTCAGTGTTATTCAGTCCCCTCCCTCTGTACGTGCACTGGAGCAAACCTGCCTGGCAGCCAGTGAGGCCCAAACGTTTTACAGGTATGTGACAAATTGCCATGTGCTCCCCCGTGCTTGACGTTGGCGCGTCACCATGTCACACACACACGGGGGGGGCCGGCCTTGGGGGCGGTGCGGTGACTGCCTTTGTGGAGCATGTCAAACACGGTTACGGTGCAGCCGCCGGGTGGGCAGGAGGGAGGGGTGCGCAGCCTGATTGTGGGGTGCGCTGGAGCGGAGCCACCCTCCCAACACACCTTCCCGACGCCCCCCCTCCCCCCAGCGTGTCGTTTCATTACTGTTTCATGTTATTGTTTGCCGAGTCACTCTGCTGAGCAGGTTCAGCCGGGCGTGTTTCGGGGGGGCGGGGTGGGATTACCGAGCAGCTTCTATCCCAGTGGGCCGTGCGGTGGGCCCCACCTGCACCATGACGGCCAGTAAGGCGGCCCCGGAACGCACCAACCTGCTGGAGCGTGATTTCATCAACAGCGCACCCCCCCACCCCATTCTGGCAAGTCTGAGTCGGTGCGTCTCCTGTGAGGGTGTCAGAAGCAGCACTTTAGAGTCATATGAGGTTATAGGTGTTTATGAACCGGGTGCTGGGGCAGTCTTCAGGGACCTCATGGGGGTGTAGACGGTGGGTGGGGGCACCTTTACCGGAGTAGAAGTGGCCATGTCCGACCATGTACTCCACATACGTGTATTCCTGAGGGGGGGGCCGGGGGAGGGGACACTCATCACCGTGTCAGGGCCAGTACAGGAGATGCTCGGGCTTGTTTGTGGACTTGTAACGTGGTCCTTGTGCCTGGAAACTGCCACCAGTGGGGAAGTATGTGTGTATTTCACAGGTAACAGGATTACGTAGGCCATGAGCGATCCATTGTAGATCTTGGGGGGGGGGGGGGGACTCTGTTGGGGCTCGAGCTTTGGGAATGGAGTTTATGAAACAAGCATTCGTAAATTCAGAAGAATCAATATGTCAATTTTACTACATCTCCAGGCCAGATGGCCTTTAAAGGCCCCACCCTGTGTGTGTGTGTGTGTGTGTGTGTGTGTGTGTGTGTGTGTGTGAGACAGCCTGCTGCCACAAAGGAACCTTCCGGAGCGATGGGATTATGGGATTGGGCTGGGGCCCCCAGTTGACATGAATGTCCATTCAGATCAGTGTGGGGGACATGGCGGCCGCCAGCGTGTTTGTGGCCCTACGATAAGTCAACTCAAAATAAGCGATTTAGCCGAACCCAGGGAAACAATGGGCCATTTCAGCCCCCCCCCCCACGCCGCCTCTTTATAAGAGGAAACCAGATTAGCGGTGTTCCACATTCCCGTTGCCTAAATATTCACATTTCATTTAAATACGACAGCGGCACTGGTGAGATTTAATTACCCGACGAGGCTACGATGTAAATGAATTATGCAGTAAATACTGATGCAAACGCATAGAAATAAAAGCACACCGGGCGGGGATGGGGGGGGGTGGTAGTTCACGACAGGTGGGGTAATCTGGGAGGGGGGGGTGCCTTGTTAGTTGCCATTTGTTGTCGGTGTTCAGCACCACTGCTGTTCGGTAATCAGGGCCCAGCGGCGACCGCATGTTTCATCTTGCTGTTCCACCCTCCCGGCCGGCTCACTGACTGGCATCAGCTATCGACACCCTGCAGGTATGCCCATGTAAACACACGTGCCCCATTCGCTGCCTCCACAGGTACATTTACGTGAGGCCACCACCGATGTCCATAGCCTGCCACTGGGAAGAGCCGGCAACCCGGTACCTAGCATAATACATGACAGAAATTAGGCGGGGGGGGCCTGTTTTTTTTATTTGATTTATCCCGTGAGGCGTAGGCTCCTCTGCGTCCCGCACACCTCGTTACCACCTCCTCTCCCAGTACTTTATTTGGATGCGGACGGGCAGTGCAAAATGTGCCTTCGGCCCTGGAGTGCGGGAACCACAGCAGACTGTAGAAAGAAGTTTTATTTGTTTTGGTGGACGGGTCCTGAAATACAAGCCTGCTGAGATGGGCGTGGTGTCGGAGAAAAATAAAACCCAGAGTGTTCGGAAGCACTGCATGTAATGGGGGGTGCATTGGATTCTCCGCCCCCCCTGCATGGATTCCCTCTCCGGGGGATCGGATGCCGCGGCCTGGCGGCCCTTATGCGCGCCGGGGGAACCTCGAAGGCAGCTCAGATGGCCCTTCCCCATAGCGACCCACCACAGGCTCTGCTGTTTTCCATTTCTTTGGTGTACGCCACGTCTTCTGTTTCCTGGTGGGGAAGTCAACGTTGTGCATTACGTGGTATGACTTCCCCCGTGCCCCCCACCCCCTGCAGGGAAACCTTCCTCTCGCTCTGTCCCCCTCGGATATGTGGTAATGAGGCGGGAAGGGCTTGTGTGGAGGGGGGCCATGTCCCTACCACTCCAGTGTCCGGTGTGAGCATGGCAGTCTGCCTGGCTGTCTGTAAGACACAATCTCGGACTCCCGGCCAGATGGGGCTCCTCTCCTGTCCTCTGCTGTGGCTGTGCGGGCTTTACTCCCTCAGTTACTGCAGTCAGGGGTCTTTGGTACATTCTTTGTCTCTAAGGGAATTGCCACAGCACC
>JAAGVU020000095.1:117267-130924 GCA_011763525.2 Mormyrus iriodes | reverse complement strand
GGAGTATAGAGTACAGGCACATGGAGTATGGGAGTGTGAAGTACGGGAGAATACAGTACAGGGGCGTGGAGTACAGGAGCGTGGAGTATGGGAGTGTGGAGTACGGGAGAATACAGTACAGGAGCGTGGAGTACGGGAGTATAGAGTACAGGCACATGGAGTATGGGAGTGTGAAGTACGGGAGAATACAGTACAGGGGCGTGGAGTACAGGGGCATGGAGTACAGGAGCGTGGAGTACGGGAGTATAGAGTACAGGCACGTGGAGTATGGGAATGTGGAGTACAGGCACGTGGAGTATGGCAGGGTGGAGAATACGCCCGTGGAGTACGGGAGCATAGAGTACAGGAGTGTGGAGTACAGGAGAATAGAGTACAGGAGCGTAGAGTATAGGTGCATGGAGTACAGGAGTATAGAGTACAGGCACGTGGAGAATGGGAAGAGAGAGCACAGGCACGTGGAGTAGTGGATCTGGGCCCAGCACGTCATTCTGGTCTGATGTTCACTGCACCTGCGTTCTCCTCAAACTGGACCACAGGGCTCTCGCGTTTTGGGACCTGCAGTTTCCTGGTTTAGTGTGGAGTTTGGTCATCCGTGTCCCTTGTCTTGGAACAGGACCCTCAGAATGAGATCGACCTGGACGCCGGAGGGAGACTTGAGCCAAGAGGACAGTGCGGCCTGATAGCGAGAAGGACCCCCGAGGATAGTTTATTTCTTTAGGTTTTTTTAAAATAAGGAAATTAAACAAATGACACCAGTGGTATTAAAAGTACACTTGTATCATGGTACAAGTACACAGTCAGGCCCCACCCCCAGCCAGTGCCAAAGCAGTGTTTTGCACACCGCGATAGTTAGCGAGGGAGAAAACCCTTGATATTAACGTGTTTGTATTTATCGGGAGAGTTAGACAAAAATGATTGCCTTGGGGTTTCGAGTGTGAAATAAAGGGTTAGATCTGGAAGTGGCCCGTAGGGCACCTTGTGTAGTAAAACACAGCACAGAGGGTACTCCAAACATGGGCGGGGCCTACGCCCCCACCCCCCACAACGTACCTCCTCCAAGGGGCTCGAAAAACCCCACAATTATTTCACTGACCTTCATTATCACTTGGTGGGGAAAATATGTAATTTGCGCACGTCGGCGAGGCGAGAGCACCTGCAGCAGAGGCCCAGGGTATAATGTCCACTTTCAGGACACGGCGCCCCGTCACCGGCTGTCACCGAGGAGGGGGGAAAAACAGCGATGGTGGAAAACCACAGTGGCATTCTTGAGAAATCTCGGGCTGGCCCAGAGCCGGGCCCGTGTGGAGCGAAGAAGCGGCCATTTAGGGGCCCGCACAATGAAGGCTACACGCCGGCAACACAGCGGCCATTATGCGACGCCCACCGCCAGCCGCTGAGCTCTACTCACTACTGCTCCTCTTTGTTGGGCCACAATGGCGCCCAGGAATTTCTGAAATTCCCTCATTATTCAGATGATTACGGCCGCAGCGACCCGACAGACCGCCAATGGGAGCCGTGCCGGATTTACCGTAACTGAGGGGCGGTGGTGCGCGGGGGCCGGCCAGGTCGTCTCGGTGAACGTGGGACGTGTGCTTCTTTCTTTCGGCTGATGGCATACTCCGGGGTTCTTCGTCTTGTTCCGTTGGCGTGTTGAAAAACTGGACCGATGTAGAGGGCGGTAACGACCCACCATGTTGGATAAGCAAGAAAAGCAACATGGTGGATTTTATTTTGTTATTGTCCTTTCAGCCTGAACACGGCGTAGGTGAAACATTCTGACGATGTAGGAAATGCCCTTAAGACGAGCCCAGATAGGCCATGTGCTCACCTGTAATCCGACATGCTCCCCTCAGTCATGTGGCCGGTGGGCTCTTTGTGTGTTTCCCGTCAGAACCGCTGCTCCCCGATAGCCATGCAGTCTGCATAATGCCCCTGCAGGACAGGGTGTAACTGGGACAGAATAGTAACTCTACCATCCAGACTTTTGCAAATATTCTTTTAAGGACCTCTGTGTAATTAGAGCCTGAACCCTTGTGTATTTTACTTCTTCCGTTCTAAATTTTAGATTCTATAGAATTTATCCTCATTTTGAAAATGGACTGGGGTCACTTCAACCTCAAAAATAACACAGGGGTTAAATCAGCATATCCTGGATAATAATTGAGGGTGTAAATCATAAGTTTTGCCATGAAACAATTAAATTTTGATTTTGCAAGGCAGCAATTCGCTATCTGGCGATATCTGAAATATTACTGCGGTACAATTTGATTCGATTCAGTAATACAATATTCAATATTTTCAATGCAGTGAAACATAAGCTGATTTTGGAGGAATTTATTTGAATTCAAAAAGATTTCACATTGATTTTTCATTTTGTAGGCAGAATATGTTGAAAAAAAATCTCTGCACAAGAAACATTTTGTATTTTATTTAAACTTTAACAACAGAAAACTATTTCTGGATCTGTATAGCTCTCTGAAAACGTAGAATTGTTGGTGACTAAACTACATAAAATGTACTATAATGCATTGGTCTCTGCTCTCTGGTGTGATGAGTCTCTGTGAGATTGCTTTGTGTGAGAGATGGCAGGGTTTAATGATATGAACTGATATTTGCTAATTGAGTCGATTAAAATGTATTGTAACCTTAACAATCAATATATGGATTAGAATCAATGAATTGTTACACCCCTAATAATAACTTGGTCACTGAACAATATTTGTGTCTTGGAGTCCAGGTTGCAATGAGTTAAAGGTGCTTTGGTGCCAGAGTTTTTGCTATGTGATGTGATGACATACATATAAAGAAGAGAAAAATTAACAGGCAATTAAGTGATGCACCTCCAGAAGAAGACAAAAGCCATTTGGTTGCATTGGAGGAGCCAGCCTGTGCGCGACTAATGAAGCCCTGTTGACTATTCATCAGCGATATCCAGTCTGCTGATCCACTTGACTGGAAAGTTCTGCCCTGGAGACCTGGTGCTGTCAGTTTCCCTCACCTCACAGAGCCATGAGATCGACGGTGCACCACGCCGGCGAGAAATGACCCGGCTGGAGCTCATGGCGCTCTCAGGTCACACGCGGGGGCTCGCATCTGCCACATGTTCCATGCCACGGGGGACAGCCGTCAGCCCAGGAGTAAATACATTACATTGACAGGCGAGGGCACCTATTTTTTCCGTGACTGTTCCGTGAATGTTTGTTCCCCGACTGCGGTCCTTTTCTTGTCCCTGATCCTGCATGATGTGTTTCTTCTCGCTGAGGTCGAGCAGAGATATCCTGTAGGGGTAGAGGGATTCTCAGAATCTGAAGGACTGACACAGTGATTAAGCAAAGGAGTCCCCCATGACCTGTCTCCGGGCGAGAGCAGAGTTGTCCACTTCTTCCCCCCGGGAGGTGATTTTGGACCAGCCTGCTATGCGTGAGCGTGTTCTCTCTTAAAGGGGCCGCAACCTCATAATACTTTGAATTGGTTCGGGGTTTCTTGTTACTATGACTCTGCCTTCGGTGGTATCTCGGAGTAACCGTTGAGTAGTGGAAAGTGTGAGGGGATTAACAGAAAAGTAAAAGTGGCTCTGCAAACCTCGACTGTTCAAACAGCCCCCATCTGGGCTATGAGGCACTCGTCTTATCTTAGGTAAACACCATGGCATTGCGATTGGGGCCGTCTCAAAGACACTTGGCTGTGATGTTTGCCCAGGCGTGTATCGGCGAGGCCTGCGGGACGTACACACAATCTCATATTGGCTCATGGTCAGGGGTTTGAGGGCCGGACCAGGGCAGCCATTGTCCGCCATGTATTCCCCGCCCGCCTCACGGAGGGGACGAGGCCTCTGAGGCAGGTGTCTTTATTGGGCCCGCTTTCCCTGTAATGCGGAGGTTCTGGCAGAATTTACGGGCTTGACTTTTTATGGGCACAGCACTACTCACAAACGCCATCTTAGGCCTCCGTTGAAACGTCGGGATCTCGAAGGCAAAAGCACAGATTTTTATGGAATCTTATAAAACCCAGAGCTTTTTAAAGATGTTGTTAAAAAAAGCGCTCGGACGAGCCGCGCCCGGTCATTCATACGGCGTCACTCACAGCATAGACGTCAGACACACGACAGAGAGGGGTGTAGCTGGCTGGTCGTGGCCTGTGGGACCCTACCCTAGAGGTCCCTGTAAGGGCCCACCAGTTCTTCTTTTCGTGTGCATGTGTGACATTCCAGAGAAGACCACAAAAACATTTTTGGCCACCGTGCACCTTGGCGTATCGCACCGGTGTCACTGCCAGCCCGAGCACGTCCCGCGAGGTCGATTCGACCTCATCAGCAGAACTCGGGGCCACTTTCACAGCTATAAAATGTGGCCGGAAATGCACCAGTAGGTGGACTGAGATAACACAGGCTTGTAAGGTGCCATGCCAGTCATCCGAGAGGTACGTGAGCGAGGGTGCGGCATAAATCCATGTGTAGCCACATGAGTGCGTAACGCGCTATAATCAGTTTAAAAGTGTATCATCATTAATGTGTATCAGCCGGATTGTATATGAGCACGGTCTGGTCTTAACGCGTGTCTGTACCGACTGTGTGTACGAGAGCCTTGAGGTCCAAAGACAGCCCAATTGTGTGTGTCAGCAGGGCAGGCAATGAACCCTATTCCGATCAATAACCACGCGAAGTCTTGCACATTCCCCTATCCGTATATAACGTTCCAGTACATTGTCGGCTGCCCTCCTCCCGTCCTCCCTCTTCATCGCCGCCATCCGGGTCACCGTAGAGATTGCACGAGGAGCAGCTACAACCGCCCCCTCCCCGACCCCCCCTCGAGACAGCAGGACGTCACGTGCTGCAGCAGCATCTATCAGATGCGATACTTAATTAGCAGCGGTGCAGCACATTAGGCCCAGAGAGTAGCCAAGCTAAAATATTTATAAGCTTGAGTATATTTATTATCTGTGTCATGAGTCTTCCTCGGAAGATTGCAAATATGCCTCACCCCCCCCCCCCCCACTCCGTGCCCATCCCTCATCCCCGTGAGGAAGGCGGAAGGACACTCCCGTGGCCCCGCGTCATAATTTCTCATTTACGAAACAACTTGATTCTATTTCAGTTCTGGGGAGCAGCACGGCTTCACGTGCCCGCGAGAGGCTCTTTGGGGAGCCAGCTGCCGTCAGCGGCAACCTGGGCGTGATGAAGCCGCGCGCCCCTTTGTTAACCAGCGGGCTCTCAAACACCGCCGCCCTTTGCCTTGGGAGAATCCACCAGGGTCATGTTTATTTAACAAAAAAAAATGCCTGTCCTTGTCCTCAAAATTTCTTCCTTCAAGAGGAAGACTGAGGAGGAGGGAAAGGTCTCCTTACAGCACTCTAAATTGAAATCACCTTTTTTCTCTTGACGACAGCTGGTGAAAGAAATAGACCTAATAAATGCAGATTCGAATGGGAATGTGAGACTTACAGCAGATAAGGTTGTGGTTTTTTTTTAAAAGCTCGATAGTTTGAAGGAATCTGCCGCACTCAGCTAATCAGAGTTGCAGATAATCGGAAACTCTGACAGCAGAGATTAAAGTCTCCTAAGAGATGAGGAGATACAACGAAGTACGGCTCACAGCTGTGGCATCTCCACAGACCGATTGCGAGCCCTGGCTAATGCTAGCCGCTATGCTGTTTCTGTAAGCATTAGCGCTGAACGGCACACCATCGACCTGAACCTTCTGGAGTTGTTCCCACACATCCTGGGTCCGGGTCCCGTATGGGTGGGCCCCAGTACTGCTCCAGATTATTGCTCAACACATCTGGCTGATCCTAGAGCAGACCCTGCACAGAAATGTCCCGAAAACCCCTCACTGTGAGACATTAATGGCAGCTGCGTGTCAGCAAGGGATGCCAGGTCAGTTGCAGTGATCTCATTTGTTCAACGTTGGAGGTGGGGCTTAACGGCACTACGGACGCAAGTTGGCCCACATGGGATGAGGGGACGCGTAGCCAAGGGGTTTTCCTGGACGCCTCTTCAGGCTAGATACCCAGTTTGTCGTCATGTTTATTGGGTCTTTCATTTAGGAAACGGGAAATCGCTTGGAACAGGGCGGACACAGAGAGCTTACCTTCCAGAAAACCCTGGAAAACCCCTGACAATCATGGGGGCGGGGCTACTCGCCGGGGTCGGAGTGAGGGGGCAGTAGGCCGTGAGGTTTCTTTTTGGGAGAAAGTCTGCCGGATGTGCGGGCCAGTGGGGGCGGAGGCCACAGGGGGAGAGAGGGGCTGCAGCGGAGCTGGCGTCCGGACCAGTCCGTGGGATGGTGCACTGTTTTCATGGCCTTGCCGGGGCTGAGGGCCCTGCCCCACGTTGGCGGAGAAAGCCTGCTGGAGGCCAGATTAATACAGTGTGCATAGCACTGACATCGGGGGGGACTCCCGCTTTAGCTATTTTTAGTACTTTTCACAACATCCCTCTTTGTTTACACACTAAGGACAATTAATACCATGTGGACAGCATGCGGCTGTCACTGTAGTGCAGGTAGCCTGAGCCTCGCACCAACTGCGTTGTGATATTTATCCCCTTTATAATTAGTGATGCCCTTCCTTGCTGAGGTACAAAGTAGTACGTGACTGCCCATTCCTGGTCGCTTCTGGTTTTCAGTAGGCCTGGGTCTGCACTGGCTCGATTGTCCACAGGCCCCCTTCTGTGCCGGCCCGGTTCTAGGCTGGCCCGGTTCTGCACGGGCACGGTTCTGAGCTAGTACGCTCCGATGGGGCCGCCCATCTTGGATTTCGAGCCTGGCTTTTCATTTCATAGGCTGATGTCACTCATCTCTCCCCTATACCCCTGGGAGCTCTGTCTTGCCCATGGCAGCCGCAGAGGGGCAGGGGTGCCTTCCCTGAGCCTCGCAAAAACACCTCCAGACACCTTTGCCCTCCTTGTTTCCTGCATGCAGCACAAGGGGCGAAGAGTAATCCTAACACATCACCACAGATTTGCGAAGGGGAATGCAAGTTCCCCTCTGCCACATATTGAAAGCTGACATAAGGCCAGCAGCATGTTGACTCAGAATGCCATTTTTACCCAAGTCTGGGCCAGCAGCTCCAGCAGCCGTGCAGACCGGGGAGGTACCCCGATGTGACCTTCTCCTGTTACCACACTTTTGTTTCCACCACATCAGGCTTTTTTTTTACTTCAACACTCTTATTTTCTTTAACTGTGAATCAGCGTAGCGGAATCTCCATCCCGGGCTGCCGTGGAATTACAGTATATATCCAAATTTAAATTCTGAAAAGTAAATACAAGCATCTGTGAAGCACATCGAGAGATGATTTCCTGTTTAAGCAAAGATTTATAAATCCATCCATCTCCCTGACTGCTTTATCCAGGACAGGGATAACGTGCACGTTTATAAATATCATTTTATTATTATTAAGGACAGTCTATGAGAGCCAATCCTAATTTTCTCTGCCTTAAATAGCCGGCGATCTTGGAGAGTTTCTGCCTTGGTGTCTGAATTATGCATCCATTTAGTGTGCAAATGCTAAAAGGGCTCCATCCCCCTAAGTAAGAGCACGCAAGAATTATTTACTTAAAGTTAACCCCTGTGTTATTTTTGGGTTCAATGTGACCCCAGTCCATCTTAAAAATGAGGATAAATTCTATATAATCTAGAATTTTGAATGGAAGAAGTAAAATACACAAGGGTTAAGGAAACAGATTCTTCAAGAATGTGCCCGCCACCTTGACTTCCAGAGTGTGAACTGTTTCATTTGTGTACCAATAATCGAGTAAATGTTTATATAGATGGAGATATGCTCTTAATACGTAAACAGCCGTGAGGGGGAAAAGAGAATTTGGTTCGCTTTTGAAAAGGCGCCCCTGAAAGCGGCCTGTGATTTACTAGGCCTGAGTCGAGTGAGGCGGATCCTCTGTGTAACAGAGGCCCTCGTGTGTATGGAATCGCAAACGCAAGGGCATGATGTGCGCTGGGTTGCTGAAGCCTGGACCTGCAGGGGCCTGGACAGGCAGTTTCATAGCTCCATGCTAGCGGTTTAGTGCTGACGTGTCCTTTGAAACAACTGACTCATTTCTTTCAGATAAGATATTTTACATGCCTGGCCTTCCCCCTTCTCCCTGGCTTACCCCTCACAGATTTTCTCAGGCCCTCCATCTAGAGGATTTCAGGGCTTGAGGGTCTTATCATAAATAAGCAGAGTTTCAGTGATGGTACCTTCTTCATGGTACCTGAAGACATCACTCCAGTCTGTCCCTGATGTTCAATTGGTAATCCAAAATAAAAAAAGCTCTCTTTGGCACGTAGCTAAATGCTGAACTAAATGCATTAGCATGATGGTGAATCACTAATATTGCAATGTTTCTTCTCTGGTGCGGTCATTCCCGCAATATGCATGATGATGTTAAGCAGGGCCGGCAGCTATGTTTCGCTAGCGTAGGGGATTTTTTTTTTGTTTAATCTTAAATAACCTTTGCTAATACGGAAGTTTGTTTGGGTGTTACGGAACAAAACGCGAGGCTAATGGCTCACATGTCCGTGTCATCGAGCAACTGTGTACGAAGGTGGCATGTGACACAGTGTGACACGCAAGTCCCACTGATTCCACTTTGAGAGGGTGGCAGCAAAACACTCTGTGGCCTGAGGTGGCACCCCGGCACACGCTTCCTAAGGCCTGGGGTCACAGAGTGTCAGTCCACCGCGACTGCTTGTTGAAGTCAGCCACCCCAGTGCACCGCGGAGAGCGAAGGGGAGGCGTCATGGAATGTGATATCCCCCACCTGACGTGTGGAATTAAGTGGAGGGCTGCACCCCAGCAATCATGGCGAAATTGCTTCTCAGGGTGACGGATGATTAGCTGGTATCTCTGGCCAGGTTTGATTCCCACAGAAGCCGAGTCAGGTAGTCGCTTGCAGGGCCTTTGACAGGAAATGAAGTCGGCTCCCCCAGTTGCACCAAGACAAAATATAATCCTCTGAATCACACCGAGATTTTGGCTGTGTCTAACAGGAGATGGAGTTCCCTTGGCAGGTTTGTTTACCCGCTGACACAGGTGTTTGTTTTCATCCATACTGCCTTTATTTGTTATTTTTCTAACAAGTGGAATTAACATTCAGACACTGGTATGAAAAAGTGTGCATCACAGAATAAAGACGTTGTTCATAAAAACAGAACTGGGTGCCTTGGAGGACTGAACCGAGCCTTTTGATCACACTTTGAAGGGAGAATCTAGACTGCAACGCGACTTCCTCCTGAGAGCGGCGGGACGTGATCGGAGGATGAAAAACACAAAAATATTTGTGTAACGTGAATGCTTCCTGAAAAGAAAAGAGACGGTGGGATGAAATTGATACCATAGTTACAGCAAAACAAGCTCTCAAGGAGCGTTTCCTCCAAGGCAAACCGCTTGAGGCTCGTGCACATGAACTGGAGCACTGTCTGATGGCGCTCGTTGGGGTATTTCACCAATGAGAGGCCAGGCTACTCGTGGTTGGCACTCTTCTCAAGCAGCTCAAGGTGTAAATGCCTGATTAGCTTTTTTCTGCAATGTATTAGCAGCACTGACGCTGTAACTGTGCTAGAAAGGGGAACTTCTCTCTCAGCTCCAGTCACACCTAACACCCAGACTGATAAGAGTTTAGAAGAAGAAGAAGAAGAAGAAGAGCTACTGAGCATGACAGCAAAAAATATGAGCACCTGATGGAGCAGCTCCCCCTTCCGTCGCTGTATCGGGGCCTTCGCAAATGTCTGCCCCTTCCCGTCCGACACCTGGCTGTAATGTTAGAGGACCACCCACACGAGTCCCTAGGCAGTTCTTCTTTGAGATGCATTGTTACCCTGTTTTTCTACATGTGTGGATCCACGTGCTTCTCCTCTGTTAAGCGTCTCTGTGATATGTCGAAAGACCTGGACAGTATTTGTTGCATCTGTTTAATTTCACAGTGCAATAAAAACAGGACAGATTTATGGGTGTGCGAAAGTAGTACGCTGATATGCTATTGGTCGAAAAGGCAGATGACAGCGGAGATTAGTTTCCTGTCAGGGAGAGCAGGCAGAGGGGTCATTGCGTGCATCCCTGCAAGTGGGCACTGGGTGGGCCTTCGTTGAGGTCGCAGGCATTCATGTGCATTGGGAGACCAAAAAAAAATGTTTTTAGAAGTCATTTCTGAAAGTGCTTCAGACATCCTGTTTAGATGATAAGATAGGTGAGAAACCAACATTCCACCTCTCATGATTGGTTCAGATTCTGGAGGTTGCTTAGCCAAGGGTGTGGGGCTTAGCAACAGCCCAAACATTACAGCTAATGCAGTTGGCTGGTGATGATAGCTATGTCGGTAAGGCTGACGACTATAACTACCCTGATAGGACAGACGGTAATGTCTGTAGCTCTGGGGTTAATAACAATGGGTACAGTGGTAGCACTAGCTACAGAGATAGGCTAAACAATGATAGCTTCTGGGGTAGGAGCAACGGTTATAGCTGGGGAGATAGGGCAAAAGATGATAGTGGCAAAAGTAGGGCCAGTGATGATAGGTACAGGGATAAGACAGCTGATAGCTACAGAGATAGGAGAAACAATTATACCTCTAACGATAAGGTGGAGAATGATAGCGGTCCGAAGCGGCACTGGTAGGAGCTGACTGACTCTCCAAAGCCTGTGTTCTCGGTACATTATGTGTCTGTCCTGAGCGTTCCCTGTGTTTCCGATACGTATCGTATCTGTCCCGAGCGTTCCCTGTGTTCCCAGTACATGACATGTCTGTCCCAAACATGTTCTGTGTTCCCGGTATATATCGTGCCTGTCCTGATCATTCCCTGTGTTTCTAATACATCACATATCACATATCTGTTCTGAGCATCCTCTATGTTCCCTGTATGTAACCTGTCTGTTCTGAGCATTCCCTGTGTTCCCGATACATAACGTGTCAGTCCCGAGCATTCCCTGTGTCCATGGGTCTGTCCCAAGTGTTGAATGTATTCTCAGTACATGATGGGTCTGTCCCAAGTGTTGCCTGTATTCCCGGTACATGACGTGTTTGTCCTGAGCGTTCTCTGTGTTCCTGGTACGTATCGTGTCTGTCCCATGTGTTCCCTGTGCTCCTGGTGCATGACATGTCTGTCCTGAGCATTCCCTGTGTTCCCAATACATGACCTGTGTCCCAGAGTTCCCTGTGTTCCTGGTATGTGACCTGTCTGTCCCAGCATTCCCTGTGTTTCTGGTACGTGACCTGTCTGTCTCAGTGCTCCCTGTGTTCCCAGTACATGACCTCTCTGTCCCAGCGTTTCCAGTGTTCCCAGTACATGATTTATCTGTATCAGCGTTGCCTGTTTTTCTGCGTGACCTGTCTGTCCCTGCGTGCCCTGTGGTTCCAGTACATGACCTGCCTGTCCCACTGTTCCCTGTGTTTCTGGTATGTGACCTGTCTGTCGTAAGTGTTCCCTGTGTTCCCAGTGCATGATCCATCTGTCCATGCGTTCCCTCTGTTTCCGGGATGTGACCTGTCTGTCCCTGCGTGCCCTGTAGTTCCAGTACATGACCTGCCTGTCCTAAGCATTCCCTGTGTTCCCAGTATGTGACCTGTCTGCCTCAGTGTTCCCTGTGTTCCCAGTACGTGACCTGTCTGTCGTAAGTGTTCCCTGTTTTCCCAGTACATGATCTGTAAGTCCCTGCATTCCCTGTGTTCCCAGTATGTGACTTGTCTGTCTCAGCATGCCCTGTGTTCCCAGTACATGATCAGTTTTTTCCTGGATTCCCTGTGTTACCGGACGTAACCTGTCTGTCCCTGCCTTCCCTATGTTTCCAGAATGTGACCTGTCTGTCCCTGCGTTCCTTGTGTTCCCAGTATGTGACCTGTCTGTCCCAGCATTCCCGGTATTCCCAGTATGTGACCTGTCTGTCCCTGCATTCCCTGTGTTTCTGGGATGTGACTTGTCTGTCCTAAGCGTTCCCTCCCTCCTCTTTTTATCGGCAATGTAGATCTGCTTAGCCGGAGATGCGTTGCGGCCCTAATTACCTGTTTTAAATTCGAGATAATAGCCAAAGGAAGCAGTTTAGCGAGGATGAAAGGAGCTGCGCCGCGCATCCGTAGGGGTAACGGCCTAAACCCCGAGCAGGGGACACTTTATCCCGCTCACTATACAGAGCAGGTCGCTTTTCAGGTGGAGAGTTAAAACGAAATTCTCAATCTTGGAAGATGAAAGGTTGTTTTTTTTCCTCAGTTTTTCCGGTGAAACGCTAGGTTGGGTTCAGGTTTCCTGGGCCCACCCTCTCCCCTGCCGCTCCGCCCCTCCTCCTGACTCCTCACACATGTCGTCTTGGAGGGGGAAGGCAGACCCCCATGGCAGCCTGCCGGTGTTAGATTAAATACTGAGATGGCGACAGGAAGCGGGCGGGGAGGGAGAACAGGAGGCCGGCTGGGTGAGGGATGTAGGGAGATTTATCAGGTTGGCGACGGAAACCGCCAGTTTGTCTGTCTTCTAATTTTACAGCTAACCAAACAGCCCCCCCCCCAAAAAAAATACTGCCCAAAAAACTGGGCATAGAGTCTGCAAACCCATTTTGTGACTGTTCCCATTATTATTGGAGACATTCACAGAAGGCTAAAATGTGTATAAAATGATGGCCATCTTTTTGCTTAGCTTGGTGCATGTCTGACTGTACTTTAATTATTTAAATTTTGATATTTACAGATGTTAGAACATGTAACAGGCAGATGATTCAGGTCACAGGAGGTGTTAGACTACACTCCACGTCGGCTCGTATAGCCTCTGCTATGGGGGCTTAATGGGCTGCCTGGAAGTGTTTCCCCTCCACATTTCCGCCAGTTTAAGTCGCGCAAATCATTTTGCCTGGGAGAGCACTGACATGCTACAGTGAATTAATGTGACTTCCGGTCTGGAGGAGAATTTGATACTTGCTTAGTCACCTTCGGGGGGGCATTTCTTGAGTCAGAAGATGAGGCTTCCAGCGAGCATTAATGAATCAATGCTGCTGAGGTGGAGATGGAGATCTGCATGCGGGTGGGGGGGGGTCCGTTTGAGTTTGTGTGTCATTCTGTGGGTGCGTGTGGCCCTGACAGGGAATTCCTCTGAGAGGCTGCTACGCACCACAGCCACTGCAGATTAACGCGGTTCTAATTGCCTCACGTTTAACTTCTGCGGCTGCCGGGGGCGGGGGCCATTCTCAGGGCCTCGCCCCGCTCCCTCGCCTCCCTGGCGCCCCAGTGGGTGCACTCACGTCCCTATGCAGCCCTGGATGGATGGCCCTGTCTCCACACCTTTGTCTCCCCTTAATTCCATTTCCTAAATAAAGGAGAAGCCATTAGTTTATTACCAACTTCATTTTTTTCCATAAATGAGTTTACTGATATTCAGTTGTTAATGAAGCAGTTTATACCCATTGAGTGTACTCGCAGCTGTAAGCTCCTGCCTAATAATGGCTTCCCAAAGACAAAAGATTAAGGAAGCAAGCAGAGGGCTCACAATGGGGCCCAGAGCAGCGCGGACGGCCTTTTTTCTGCTGCGTTTCCTTTCCAAATTCCACTTGCTCGTTGTGCCCTCCTGACGGGGCTTTTTTGTTTGTGCTGGACCCCCAACCGGTAGGGAGTCTCACAGAGGCTGGGGAGGGGGGCACACGGGGGGGAAGGGGGGGGGGGGCCGGGACCCTTCTGGAGCAGACC
>JAAGVU020000095.1:100462-117167 GCA_011763525.2 Mormyrus iriodes | reverse complement strand
CCCCAGGGGGGGGAGGGGGGGGGGGGTCCAGGACCCTTCTAGAGCAGACCCTGACTTTTATGAGCACATGAGGGATTTCCATCCTCAGCTTAAAAAAGGTGGGTAAGTATTTTGGAGATGTCGGGGAGCAGGGATGCGGAATCAGAAAAATGGAGGGGGGTGCTTTGTTCCTATCATAATCAGCACATCAATTAGCTCCAGCGTGCTAATTAGCACCTTTCTGTGCCCCAGGTAGCTAAACGTCCGGGTTCATGGCCCTTTCATGCTCCTGATCAAAAAAGGAGCAGGTTGGTAAAAGTGTGGGGGAGTGCTAACTTGGGGTGGGGCTAACAACAACAACAGCAATAATAATCATTATTATTTAATAATAATAAATGAGGGGGACCTGAGCGGACCTTAGATCTCTGTGTGCTCAGCATGTGACTTTCCGCTCCCTCCTCTTCCTCAGGAGCCACCCGTGTCCCTGTTGTGGTGTTTGGGGAGCGGACTTACGTCCCACAAAAGTGGCAGGACACATGGTGGCTCTCGGGCAGGGAGATTGGGCAGGGAGGGAGGACATGCACACGTGCGCTGTTTCGTCACGTTTTGGGTGTTTCGTGAAATGGCCCCAGGTAATTTCAGCATTTCTCAAAGTTACTGAGGAGGTACTGAGGTCTCTGTCAGTATCATTAAGACAGACTTGACAGAATGTCAACAAAACATGATTTGTTTTTGTTCTGTGTATCCTGGGTAATTTGTTGTACATGAATCGTACCTGCATCTGTGTTCCCTGTCCTGGCACTGAGTTGAAGACACACCCAACAGCTCTCCTTCAGACTGCCATCCACCAGCAGGTTTGCGCAGCTTTTAAAGGCAACACTTAACTTTTAAAAGAGGAAGGCCATCCAAGCCCTCGTGGATTTTTAATCCTTCCATTTTCCTAAAATGACTCTGTTTGGGTGGGAGAGAGAACCCTGTCGAAAGCCTTTCCACGCGCCAACAGACCCCAACGCCTCACTAGTTCTTCCAGTCCGACTGTCCTACTGGGGGAAGCAGATATGAACTCCCAGAAGTGAGTAGAGCTCGTCTTAAACCAAAAAAAGAGGCAGTAATGTATAGGGAGGTGGAATGAGCTCCAGAAGGGCCCTTCGAACGAGAGCCTTAATTAGGAAGGGGTCCCGGGTCATCCTGAGCGCCCCCCGAAGGCCATCAAGGGTGGCTTGCTTGCCAATTGGCAAGCCAAGGTGGCGATGATGAAAAAGGGGTCTGTTTCCCTTTCTGGTGACAAAGATGCGCCCCCTGGGGGTGGGGCAGATGTGATTTGCATGCTCGTGAGATGTGAATAAAACCCATGGGGTGCTGCTCCTTACCTGGACCCCCTGCATGGATGTTTACCCAGAATCCTCCTTCCTACCAGCCACCCCCACTCTGACTCCTTTAAACCCCCCCACCCCCAACCACCCTGCTGGTCGCTGGCAGAGTTTTATGACACTGAGCGTTTATTCCGCAGCCCGGAGCACAGATGCTTCTCCGAAAACGTGCCTTCACACCGATTTCGGCCTCATTGTGTTTAACGTGCATCAGGAACCCCTCCTCCGTGAGGCCGGCCCCCACTCGCTCGCTTGGGCGTTCTCTGATACACCGCTGCTGACAGCCCTCGGCTATCCACTCCAGTAAATTCTAGCTAGAAGTAGCTTTCTTAATGCTTTTTTTGTTTGACTCACATGTAGAAAAGCTTGCATATTTTTAGGCTCGAAAATGAAAAATGGATTTTGAATGTTACAAACATATTTTGGGGGAAATTGTTTTTGCTGATATTCTTGTTTCATGATTAGCATTTGTCCTTTGGGATTTATTCGTATTGTAAGATGTATTGTGGTGACGGACACAGAGAACGTGCAAGGATGCTTTTGGCCATTTTGTTCGATTCGTGTCCGGTCTGGGCTGGGAACCGGCCGTGTATTTCCCGTGATTAGTGATTTTTACCTTCGGAGGCACCGGCTTTGAGCCACGGTGGCCCGCAGAAGCAGGGAGTGCAGCCTTGAGAGGATCAAACTGTTTTCGTTGGGCTGTGTTATCTCAGGCTCTGCCGATAGTTTTGGCGAGTCGGAAAGGTGGAAGGAATTTGCGGGAATGTGAGCAGGACGTTTCTCCGAGATACAGGTCTCCTCCGGGGAGCGTTCCCCCTGCTTCTTTCGGAGTTTTCCCATTTTCTCGTCTCATGTACCACTTACAGTAAAAATTCAGTGTAACACAGCCTCCTTACCGTGTATAATTATAACCCAGGTTCTGCTTAACTATTATTAACAAAAAGGCCCGCTAATCTGTTTTGGCAGAGTGGTGTGTTATTGTAGCATTCTAATTAATCATACAGAAAGTGTAATACATTTACGGTGTATATAGATTTATTAATGCTTTTAATCAGTTCTGGCAAAATTAATTTTGCTCTGATTACTTACATTTGAATTTGCATATACTTAGAGCGAGTAATTTATTTTTAAGGATTCTGCTTTATTAAAATGTGGCGTGTGGGCCTTGAGCCGCAAAGCCGGCGCTGCTGATTCGCCTCTGAGTGTGTATTTAAGGACGTGTTATGCTGCAGCAGCTCTTCCTTTGTGTGTTTGCGTGTTCGTTAGTGTCAGTGTTAGTGTTAGTGTCAGTGTTAGTGTTTGAGTAAATCATGCTTATTCATACATCTTTACAGGAATCCCTGTTGCTTGTACGCCGACAGCCATGTCCGATGAAGTTTGATTTTGCAGTTCTCTGAAACAGGCTGTTTTATAAATAAAAGTGTCTTTGTAGAGGTGTTTATGAAAGCGCGAGGGACCCCCCCCCTCCTTTGATGGTGACATCAGTAACCAAGGGCCGTCAGTAGGGGTGCTGTTTGGAGGGTTTGGCTCCGCCTCTCACTCTGATGATGGCAGAGGATAAAAATACAGGGGGGATCCGTGCCGATACAGTATTCCTGGGGTGGGGGGGCAGCTGATAGTGCCCACCTGTGCCTGTTAGCGCAACCTCGCCCCCCCCCCCGCCTTCTCCCGCAGCAGAACCACAGCCCAGCCATAATGCCGCATCAGCAGATTCCAGTACCTGAAACGCCATGCTGGCCTCACGCGTAAGCCGTTGTGTCTGTATGTTTGTGTGGGTGTGTCTGTGTTTGTGTATGTATACATGTGTGCATGTATGTGTGTGTATGCGTGTGCATGTATGTGTGTACATGTATGAGTACAGAGCTGCGTGTTTGTGCGCGTATGTGCGTGTGCGTGTGTGTGTGCGTATGTGTGTGTGTGTGGAGTCAGGTGGTAGGAGGGGGGAGCAGGTCATGCAAGTACCTTGGCAGCTGGCCAGGGTGCCCCTCTGTGGCAGTTCTCGGGGAGGGGGGGGTACGGGGGAGGGAGAGCGAGCCCGATAAGGGTGTCAGCTTACAGCCGATGTAAGGGTGTGTGCGTGTGCACGTGGGGGGGGGGGGGTGGCACGGGCGTGATCCCGCTCACACCATCCCGCAGAGTGTCCCGCTAGTGATAATAACAATATCACCCAAAAACAATGTGCCATAACAAACGGGAGGGGCTCCCAGTCCTTCATCCCACCATGTTCATAATGTAGGCACCCTGGCATGTTAATATTTAGATATGCTAAAAATGAGCAGACCCCCCTTCTTGTAAGTGGAAGGCCTTCTTTACAGGTCGGCTTGAATGCCTTTTTGGAGCGAGCTCCCCCCTGCACGGCACCCTAACAACACTGCTTCATATATAGCCCTGCTCTATTATTATTTATTTTTGAAGTCCCTTGAATATGAAGCGGCCAGATTCCTGATCGTAAGGCTCTATCTAAAACCCCTTTTGATCTCTCATCACGGAACGTCAAATTATCCATCTGGCCCATTCGAAAAATCGTGATGCACGTTTGGCCAGTGTCCATGCACGGAGAGGTAAGGAAGGATCTCCCCAGGGTTAAGGGAAATCGACTTACGGGGGCCCCGGCCGCCAGGTCTGCGTTTCTCGTTTTGCATTTCAGAACCGGAACAAAAGGTGTGCGAGACTGACATGATTTATTTAGTTTGCTGCCTTCATTGGAGGGCTGAGACACATATACACACACACATAGACTGAAAGCCTTTTATACCCCAAGAAAATAAGGAATTGTCCCCTTTTGTGTGGCAAAAGCAGTAGTTTGAGGCGGCTGCTTGTGGAGCGGTTAGATTCAGGGCCGTTTCACGTGTATTTGCTTAGTTACAGTAATTATCGCCAGTAACTGACAGGCGGAATCGCGCTGCTCAAAGTCTCAGGCTGTTTTCTCGCGCGAGGGCCCACTGCAGAACATCTGCTGAGAGATTTGCATATTAATTAACCCATATTAACTCTAATTATTCTGGGAAATTATCAAATAAATTAAATTTTCTAATTTTAACCTTTCTTTTGCTTGCCGGGTGTCGGGCGGCCGGGTCCTGCGGATGGTTCCGGCCTCACCTGAGCTTGGCGGCAGTGGCATTGCACACGAGGGTGGGGGCTTTTTTCCTGTTTTCTGCCGCGTTTTGTTTTCACCCCTCCCTCCCTGTTTTTGTCTTCACAAGTCCTGAGGGCAGCCCAGGGAACCTTTGTGTGCTTGCTCTTTTCTCCCCCGTGCCACCCCCATTTTTGGCTCCCGTGCACGGCAGAGGGGGGGGCGGGTAGCGGGGGGGGGGAGTGATGAACATTTGTCGAGAGGCTGCACATGTGTGCACAGGGGCACAGATGGTGGAGTTGTACCGAGGCACAGAAAGGTGGATCCTCAGAGGGCGGGGGGAAATCAGGCGGCCCACCCCCCCAGTCCTGCCTGTTGCTCCGGCCCCCGCAAATAAATGGGAGTTTAATTCAATTATGGGGGGAAGGGACTGAATGTGACCCCCCCCCCTTGCTCCCCCGCCCCCCCTTCCTGATACACGCGTTGGAAGAACATGCATGCACAAGCACACAGACATGGACACCCGGGCAGTTTACAGACTGCTGATGCCCCACCTGCAGCCCCTGCGTCCGTACCCTGGTGCCCTCCCTGCCACTGGCTCCTTCTGCCTCCTGTA
The DNA here is from genome assembly GCA_011763525.2 of Mormyrus iriodes. NCBI lineage: Eukaryota > Metazoa > Chordata > Actinopteri > Osteoglossiformes > Mormyridae > Mormyrus > Mormyrus iriodes. The sequence goes on along the minus strand of JAAGVU020000095.1, from coordinate 112,129 downwards.
CAGCATGGGGCCTCACTGCCAGCGTATAATAATTTTTGTTTCATTTTTTAAGATTATACTGTTTTTGCTTGAAAAACTGCAAATGAAAAAGGGCACTGTAGGTATTGTGCACCAAGCAGCTGGAAAGTGGATGTTAGGGTTGTACGATAATGAAAAAATTTCAAACATTGTGATGTGAATATTTTGCTATAAGTTGAAAATTTACAAAAAATAAACTATAGCCCAAGTTGGTGGTTTTTCTGCGAGTTGTGGTGACGTTTCACTTGCTTTTGCTCAATATCGTCTCTATGGAATCCAAAATACCCACACAGAGGAAGGCTAATGTCTTTTACTGAACAGTTTTTGTTTGTTTGTTATCTTCCTCACTCATTTTGTTAAATTTCTCACCAAAGCTCCACGCTGTCTATCAGTGAGTCAAACTGCAAAGACAAGACTGATTATGATTGGCTCGGAGAGCGCATGCAAAGCTTGTGTAAAAGCAGAGGTGGTGAACGTTAAACAGATTTTTAACATATACTAGGTAATCTTGAAAAGTAGCAATCATTACAGTTCCAAAGTTTGCTAAGTTTTGTTTCTGATGACAGAGTATAAATGTTTTATGAAATGTATTGATGGGCTCTGCTCGGCATATTTTATCATGGGAACCCCACCTTGCTTAGGGAATTTTATTGGCAAGATTTCAAAATAACGGAACTGTATTGCATGATAGTGTTGCTTTTGAAAATGCTGTCAATGCTGTACCCTATACCGCGGTATAATGTCTGGACTGTACAACAGTATGGAAAATTAGATACTGCCCAAGCCTAGCACCCCCTCCCTATATATTATGAAGCGTGAGGGCGCTTCCCGAAAAACTGAACCAGATGACATGGTGTCTGCTTACCCATGTGACACGCGACATGCCTTTTGTCGCTGCTGGTGTTTCGATGATGTCCATGGCATCCACGACGGTGTTCAGTAGCACCTGGTACTTCTCTGGGGTCCAGGGTCCATCTGCTCCATGCTCAGAGATATAAACTGGCTGGTATTTAGATGCTTTTTTCCCCGGGAAGGAAGCTCGTCTGGGAGAGTCGTGGTGCCCATTCTTCTAGGATGAAAATACTTCCAGAAGCCGTTGCACTCTGGCTTCCTTGGAGCCAAAATGATTTTATGATCGTTTTTATTTGTCCTGAGGTGTCACGGAAGAAACTCGGCCCCAGCATTTCTGTAAATGCAGAAAGGCCTGATGGGTATTTCATTGCCCCTTCACCCCATGTTCTGTCTCTTCAGTACATCTGTAGGCATTAAAAAGATGACTCACCCCCCCCCCCACACACACACACACACACACACACACCTTGTTCTGCAGTCATCCTGGAAGGTGTTACTCGCGGTAATCAATACAATACACATCGTCAACGATGGCGGCTGCCTGCCCGCAAACTGACAGCGCAGTGTCGCTCAGTGAAAGGCCGAGCTACGGAAGCATTACGCACCGCGTCAGGCAGCCCTCAGCAATTATGAATGCCATCCTAATTATCTCTGGCAGTCAAATAAAAGACGTCCCTTTTATTTACTTGAGACCCAGTGGGGGAGGGGGGGGTAGCACATGAAATCAAACAGGTAGCATCAGTCAGAAAATGTCAGCAGTAATTGCCTTTGTTATGTGTGACACTTAAACTAAGGAAGGAAAAATAGCGCATGTCATCTGGAGAAAGCGTAGCTGCGAAGTAAACATTATCACCCCCCGCCGCCCCCCGCCTTCCGTACTGCACCCCCCCCCCCATGCTTGAATGAACACAAAAGATTGATTAGCGATGAGTAGAGCGAACAAAAAACTGGCCCGGTGACATTAGCAGGTTAGAATTATTGTGAAGAGGCATACAAAGCGAGAGCAGCCTTGAAAGCAGGCGTGTCATTCCCACAGCACAGACCAGCTCCCTCCTGTGCCTCGTGCCTCTTGCACCCATCTCCCGGTCTGCCATGCTCTTTTATTTTTTATCCGTTCCTTGTTTTTGTCTTCAGCCATCTTACGAGAGATTTCTGTGTGCCGGAATCCAGTCACATGGCAGTGTGCGGACCTGTGACTGAACCCTCGCTTGGGAGGGGGTGGTGTTTCGTAGAGTTACTACGGTGAATCACGCGGCTGTCGCTATGGCGAAAGTGTAAAACTGCCCGAACGAGAGAGGGTGCAGCACGCAGGCAGACGCGCCCCCCGTCCCAACTGCAGCTTTAACATGGCGGCCTCCGTGTCAAGGATGCAGGGTGGGTAGATTTACGGTGACGAGAAAGGTCGAGCACCCTCAAAGCATACCCCTTTCATAAACCGCCACCCTGTCCGGACCCCTCAGGCCCAATAGCGAGCCGCGCTCACATAGGCGGCCACTGGCTCATTACGGCGAGGTCGTATGCGATTGGCTGACCTTCCTGGAGGACACTTGGTTCGAAAAAAAGAAAACAGAAGTACACAAAATCATGGTAATCTTGAGCAGCATGTGGACAGAGGCACAGCGGCCAGTGTGGGTGTGGTTCTGAATGAGTATTGCTTTTCTGTGAGCGTCCTTACAGGAGGTCTGGGCCTTTTTCACTACGCCCGCAGCCGACAGCTCATCCCTGTATGGCAGCATTTTGTCATCCTTTTACCGCATCACTTGTTCTCACGGAGTAGCTCTTCATGCCGGGGCTTGTTGACGTCACGTTCGTCACACAGAGGGCCCCCACTGCTGTGGTTGCTTCTTGATCCCAGACCACAGCTGGCTCAGTCAGTGAGTCTGGTCCACCCCCCACCCCCCATAATGAGGAATAGATTAACGCTGAAGTAGTGTGGAAGGTGATGATGTCGCCGCTGACCCGTCCGACTGGGTCCCCACCCCCGCCAGCCCACCCTCTCTGCTACCTTCCCTCTGCCTTTTAGCTCCCAGATATTGAGGCCTGCTCCCCGTTCAGGCGTTGTCCCGCACGTTATGGGGGGCAGGGGGGGGGGGTGCGGTCCAAAAGGCATGATTTTTAGAATAATGGCCTTTTAAAACCTGTCCAGCCTGAGATAATTTCTTTCAGGCCTTCTGCTCCGCCATTCTTCTTGTCTCGTCCCCAGATCAGTTTTTCGGGCGGGGCGGGGGTGGAATGGTGGGGTGGGGGGGGGATTGATCTCTTCCCAGGCCTCCTGCTCCTTTGTTGTGGCCCGCAGTGAGGACACCTATAGAAAGCCTGGAGAAAGGGGAGTTTTCCCTACGTTGCTAGGAAGTGGTTAAAGCGTTGTAGCTGCTGTGGGGGGGCCTTTGGGGGGCAACGGGACCGAGAGTGAAAAATTAAAATAAAAGCGCATTATCAATTGTGCCTAGGTATATGTGGACCACACAGCGAGTTGAAATGTCTCACTTTCCTGTTTTTTTATCTCGGGGGCATTACCCGGCCTGAACTTGCCCAAAGCCTTGTGGTCACACCTCTTGAAAAAGGTTTTGTTTCCCCCGTCAATTGGTATTCAGCCCAGGTCAGCGGATTGTGCCCCCCCCCCCGCTCCCACCCCCAGGGCCGTTCTCATTTTAATTTGCACCTGTTGTGCAGTTGTTCGGAAGGCGAGTGCAGGCCCGTGGATTATACAAAGATCATATTATGGACAGATATGCGCAGTGTAATCTTTTTGTTCCTGGCAGAGCCTGGAAAAAAAATGTCTGGCCTCTTTCTTCTCTTGCCCCTCCCTCCTCTTCCTTGGGAATCTGTCGGGAAAAAATGCAGATACGACAGGGTAGGGTTAATGTCTTTAAGCCAGCCAGGGAGGGAGGAAAGAAATATAAAGAAGGATGATGAGCGGGCCACGGGAACACAACCCTAGCTGTACTCTGCGGAGATGAAACTTCCCAAAATTACTTCATTAGACAGCTCTAAACAAACGTGAGGGTTGTTCGCACATTTGTTTGGTTTCTGATTTTGTTCGCTTCTATGTTTCTTTCTTCCTCCCTCGTTCTTTTGATGCCAGCACCTGTGGGCCTGGTCCGCGTGGCATCCCTCACAAGCAACGCCCGGTCTTTAAGGCACTGATGTTTCTGTCGAGCTGGGTTGAAGTGAGAGATTAATATCCTCGCATGCAGGTGCAGGGGCACACTGGACTCACTTTTTGTCAAGCCACCACCATCGATTAAGTTTGCGCACTTCATTTACAGGCCGTCCACTCCACTGAAACTCGGTATGCATTAGGTCCCGCTGAGCGAGCCTGGGCCCTCGAACCTCAGCCGAGTCCCAGTCAAGGCACGCTCTCCATGCGCCATTTTCCTGCAACGATGCCAAGGATCTGCTTTAGATCTTAATTAGTGACCGATGCTACGAACCACAAGTTTGTTGTATTTTTTCTTAGCTAGGAACATCTGGTGCTGGTGACCAGCCTGGCACATCCAGCATGGGCCACGCACTCCCAGCTGGGATGCCCGGAAAGGTGCCGCTCGGCTGGCATCCGAGGAACTGGGAGCGAGAGGCTTGTAGGGAGCCACCCGCATTGTTCCTGCCGGGTCAGCTTGGGAGGGGCTGCGAAATCCAGTCACTGTTTGGCAATGCATAAATGGATGTGATGGTAGCAAACAGCAAGCATAATAATGGCCATCATTTTTCCCACCTTGTCTGCAGTGCTGAATTACGAGAATGTGGTGGAGACTGGCTCGGAGACGGACGAGGATGACAGGCCGCTTGTCTCTGAGGAGGACGGCCTGCTCAACGGTGACGGGAGCCCGGCAGGCCTGGCCCCCCGTGAGGCCTCGCCACCATCCGCCAAGGAGGACGACAATGACGGAAGGGACGAGGGGGCGGAGCATGCGTGGCATAATGGTGACCTGCTAAGAGCATCGCTCAATGGAACTGGTGAGTGTCCCGCCCCCCCAAGCCCTGTCCCCAAGTGACCCCAAATATCAGACCAGCTTCTCATGAGCATACAGGCTGAAAAGTGAAGCAGCCCCCACCCTCTCCAACAGCCAACAGCCTCTCTGTCTCTGGCATGGAGACCGAGGGCTGTGATATGGCATCACTGTGCAAACAGAGAAATGGGGGGGTTCCCTGTTTGCACGGTGACGCTACATCACTGCCGTTGGATCCTCAAGCTTTTGGGTCCCAGTTCTAGCAGCCAAGTTGAGCTTGAGCGTGATGCTGATCTCGAATGATTTCCTCATCGACCGTACAAATAATACCGTGAATCACTTCAGGTGAAGGAGTCAGATAAGCAGCCACATGAAATTTTGCACGTGGATCTAAATAAGTAAATGCGAACCACCTGACAGCATCGCCCAGGATCGTCTGCAGGGGGCGTGTTGCTTCCTTGGACGCTCATTACCGATAACGTCACCACGGTCGAGAAGGTGAAGCCTCACAGACGTCTTTATGTAACCATATTCCCCCCCCAAACACATGGTCCCTGATAGAGGAGGCCAGGATTCGGATGCTTGAAAGATAAATACTTTTAATTAGGGGCAGAGGATAATCATTAAAGGAAGGCCGGCTGCTGCTGAAGTCATTAACAATCTTAAATGAAATTTTTATTTTTATGATAGCCATTTACATGTATAATAAGAGCCGATGATTGTGGGAGCCGTGTGACGGAGATGGAGTGCACGGAGAGCTCATGTACGACAGGTCATTTAAACGAACCGCAGCCGCTATTCATCCCGGCTAATGAACCAGCCGCACGCGTGCCGCTGAAGGCGCTCACTACTTTAAAAATTCAACACTGTCAAAAGAGAAATGCGCGTTTAGCGAGGGCTGCTTGATTCTCGCCGCCACGGGGGAACCGCCAAGGCCGATCGATGTCAGAAGGGGCCGGTTCTGGGAATCGTATCCAAAAAACGCATGGATTTTAGAAAAGTTGGTTTCTGTGAAATGTGGCAATGCGAGTGTCAGCTGGAGAAGACGGGCACTCTGCATGGCGAGGAGAGGCAGTGCCTGCAAGAGGAACACGCTTTTGGTGTGGAAAATTATCGATGGTGTTCCGTAGAGCGCCACGTGTGCGAGCGGGATCCTGGGAAGTTCGATCCACCTTTTGGGCACCATGTCTTCCTCCCATCTCTGCCCATCTGCCGTGGCACCCTCGTGCATAACCTCTTTGTGCAGTAAGCTTCTCCTCACCCCACCCCATCTGCCTGCGGGACACCCCTCCCAAACTGAAGTTCCCTTCCCGCCACTGGCTGTTCTGGCCCCAGCCCAGTTGAAGGTTCTGCCCTGGGAATTATCGCCGATGTTCTTTCGGCCTGCGATAGCATGAACTCACAGCAGCGTTATCCCAGATTTACGTTTTGATTTCATTTTTATTTATATTTATGTTTGGAAAGAGCCAAAATGATGTAGCCTCTCTAAGCACAGTATTAAACAGCTTCCGGTTAGGGAAGGCTTCCAGCAGCTTTCCAGATCTTTCCCAGCCTGCTAAAGAGACCTAGTGATTTCCAGCGGCAGGTCTGCTCCTCGTTTGTTGGCTGGTTGGCCATCATCCCTCGTGTGTGACAGAAGGGCTCCGTTGCACTGTCCAGAGCAGGAGGCCGGCTTTCTTAAATGACCTCTCAGGTGGAGAGGCCCCGCACTCCTGACCTCGCCTGTGCCCTGACCGGTGAGACTGTGAGGGGGGAGCAAAGGCGAAGCCTGTCTACTTGTGCGACTCAGGTCGTCGTTTTAATACGCAGAGCGTAAAATTGGATTACTGTTGGCAAAACTTGATGCTAATTTTCCTGCCGTCTTAGCTTCCCTTCCGATTGCAGTGCAGTGAATTATATGGCAGCTGAGCAGTAAGCTGGGCATGGGGGGAGTTCACATTCCCAGGTGCGAGGGAGGCGGCGGCCAGGATGTAGGGGTCAAAACAGACCCCCTCCTCGCACCCTTCGGGGCCGGGGTCGAGTCTGGCCGAATCGAGGAATGGCTCGGTACTTACAGAGTCCGTTTTTTATGCCACTGGATGTTTTTTTTTATCTGCTTGATGCAGAAGGCAACTGTTTCGCCTCAAGTGTAGGCCAGCGTAAGCCTTCCCAGAATGCCACACAAACAACAAAAGTATTTATAGCCTTCCTTTGTTTTCTCTCTTATGCAAATTTAAAGTCTGCCTTTAAATAACTGCTCAATTCAGAAGAGAGGATCGTACCATCCCAAATGGGCTCTGTTTTACTCTTAATACTATGGACTGTTCTTTGATTGAGTCTTTATAAATAGCAGTATAGACTGTATCACCGTACTGCTTGGAAGTAAAGACTTTAACAACTTTTAATCTAAAGACATCACCAGTGATGAGCAGGGTGCAAGAACGCGGTGCACATGGGGGGGCTTTGTACAGCCGTGTTCTGGACGACTGTGCTGGTATTCATAAATGCCAATAGGTCGTATTCATAACTGGGACTCTATCTCCTCCCAGAACGAGCACTCCCTGAGATGGCCTGTGTGCCGCCCCACGTGAGTCGCCTTGCGTGAGCCCCCCCAGCACCCGGCCGTGTTACCGCGTCTCTCCCTTATTTGTTTATGATGCGGCCGGTCTGTCCGCTGGGGGCTCTCTGTTTACTCGGGTCTGCATCTCTGCTGTGGTGCTAGTACAGCTTGCTGGGCACGACAATCATGACGGAAAGGTCAGGTGATAAAGACTCCCTTCGCTGTCTGCCCATGGGGGGGAGCAGCGGGGGCACCATTGTGTGATCACTCAGGTGCACGGCTACTCCTTGAATAATTCCCTCTGTTTGCCCCCCCGCCCCCCCCGCCCTGGGCTTGCTCCCATGTTTAAGGTAAACAAGCCTCTGTCTGCCGCGCATGATAGCATCCATCACCGAGCCGAACAAAGGGACCGCATGTGCCGCACACAGCGGGCCCTTCATGGCGCCGTACCTTCCCCCGCCGCTGTCATTGTGGCCCCGTCCCCATGCCGCCTGGTACGCTCTTCTCCTCCTCACCCCACTCTGTTTTTCTCCGTAGATGAAATGAAGGACGAGTTTGACACTATGGGACCGGAGGCTGTGCTCCACGCCGTCGGAAATGGTGCAGGTGAGTCCAGCCCACGCACCTGCTCTGGCTCTGCCCCCTGCACACCGCGGCCCGGCCAGACCCGGAGGCTTCGGCCCTAGTTGGCACTTTTGGCCTGTATAGTTGACATCCCTCCCTGTCCTCCAAGGACCGAGCCTCTCCTCACGTGACCCCCCTGAACCCCTGTGCTCCTGTATTCCTCTGGCCCTGTTTGGTTTTCGGTTTGGAACGGTGCGGACGTGCTCCGACGCATCTCCCTCACCATGGGGGCCAAGGAGTTTTCAGGATTTGATCTCTACAAATCTCAGGTCCTGTCCTATAATTAAAAATAAAGTTGCAAAATCCAACATAATAAATATCTGCCTCTTCTGATTACTTTAAAGGTTCATAATTTAAGCAGAGTAATCAAATTTCAGTTCATTTAAAGTACGATTAGGGAAAGAAGAAGTGAAACCGGCAAGCCAAGCATTTGTGGCATAGCTTACGATACATTTTAAGTAAAAATGTTGATCTTTAAAAGCTATTCCACTATTCAGGATGGTACCTTTCTAAGATTAACTCATCATTTTTATTTTGAAGACCGCTATGTGACAGAACAGTAGGGTGACTCAGATATATACTTCCCAAACTGATACCTCTCGCAGGGTGCTGGGGGGGGTGGGGGGGCAGCTTTATTCACCCGGGTTACTTGCCGCCCCCGTCTCCACAGTGAAGGGCATAGACTGCAGCCCAGAGTTTGAGGACTTCTTTGGCAAGCAGAAGCTGCACGAGGCCGAGAATCACATGGGCAGCATCGCAGAGTACCTGCACCGCGCAGACACCGCCGTCATCTACCCCGAGGCCCCCGAGGAGCTGTGCCGCCTGGGCACGCCCGAGGCCACCGGGCCCGAGGAAAATGGTAAGAATGTGGGGAACGGGCCGGTCGCCCTGGTGATGCCGCCAGCTGTCAGCTACGCGGATTCGTCGGATGCCTCTGCGTTTACCTTCGGGCCCCGGGCCGCAGCTGTTGCGCCGCAGAATAGTATCGCGTACCTTCAGGGCCCGACAAGTGAAAAAAACGGGCCGGACTTTTAATATACGCTCGGTGTGGAATGTGTGGAAAATGTTGAATGCAGGTCCATTTATAACACCAACGGAGCCTGTTACAGTTATTACGGCCCTCGCATGTAGAGGAGGGTTTAAAATATTTATATATAGGCCGGATTCCTTTAAAAGACATATTTAATTCACGCTCGGATTATTAAAAACACACTGCGTAAATAAGCCTTCCCTGCTATGTAAAAATATGAAAGTATTTTTGGTTGGAATATGAAAGTAATGACCATAACATCAACAACAACACCAACAATAGTACCAGTAGCAGTGATGGTAGTGATGCGGCCACGTTGGCCTGAATGCACCCCCCGCCCCCCCTTCTGTGGCCATCGTACAGCATACCCTACATTGATCGGAGTGACGGGTTCAGCCTTGTAGGATCATGTGACCATGCAGGTGTCAGGGGACATGGATGGCACTCCACATGGCAGATTGTGGAGACCCATCCTGTCCAGGCAACACGCCCATTGGCTAACCCCCCCCCCCACCCATGTGCCCTCCACAGACCTGCCACCTGGAACCCCAGATGCGTTCGCCCAGCTGCTGACGTGCCCGTACTGCGACCGTGGCTACAAGCGATTGACGTCGCTGAAGGAGCACATCAAATACCGGCATGAGAAGAATGAGGAGAGCTTCTCCTGCCCCCTGTGCAGCTACACGTTCGCCTACCGCACCCAACTGGAGCGGCACATGGCCACGCACAAACCCCCCCGTGACCAGGTGAGTCCTCTTCCTCCCGGGCCCTCCTCCCTCTCCCTAAAGCGCAATAAACCCTTGGAGAAAAGATATCATTTTGATTGGCAATCATTATTAATTTTTGATGGCATTTTGAAGATGCAGCTCTTTTAATGCTAATAGCTTTAATTGAGGCCCAAATGGTTTTTTGATGGTCTCCTCTGATATGATTTAGGTGCCTTGTGTTCACGATCCAATGATTGTGTTAATTTCCAATTTAGGAATTCTATCTGGTCTTTAACTTCAATTTACTCTTAAGCTTTTATGTTTAATACAACTGGACAAAATCAGACTGTTCTTTCCCGCACTGCGCATTTGCTGGCTGTTTATGAATCGTCGTTTATTAAAAACGGAAGAGGTTGGTTTCGCCTGCCACTCTGACTGCCTGAGCTCTCGCAGCTGGGAAGAGCAGAGAGATTGCGTGTTGCCTTCCGAAGTCTGCTCTGAAGAAATATACCACCCCCCCACCCCCCCTCCACCACACTCGCAGAAAGCCATGACTCAAGTGAATCAAATAGATCAGGACAACACATGGACAAAAATACCATTGTGCCTGAATTGGTGACCGGCAACAGTTTACTGTGAGATTTAGGGGCACCTGGGGGGGTGGGAGTGGGGGGGCACGCCCACTACAGTGTCCTTCGCATGCCATGCAAAGCCTGTTCCCTGCGTCTCAGGGGTTCAAAGTAATGATGCCTCACCCCCCTCCCTGCACTGTCCATTTAAGCGCTCCATATTCTGTTTATGCCGCTTTTATCGGCATCCCATGGATTTGTTTCTGTAACCAAACAGCCTGCAGGACACACACACAGATATACACACACACACATACACAGATATACACACACACACATACACACACACACACACACACACATATGTTTGCATTCATGTCTTTGTGGGGACTGTCCAATCATGGAAAATGTGGGGATATTTGGTTCCCACAATGTAATATATACATGACCCACATACACATGCACACACACACAAACTCTCAATGACCTTCAGTCATCTGCTGTCCCCCCCCCACTTTACCTAGGCCTTTTACTTCGGGCCCTCCTTCCCTCCTTGGCCTGGTCCCATGATCGCCCCCCCCCCCATGTGACCGCGATGTGCGCCCCTGAATCCACCCCCCCGGTGAGACGCGTGAGAGCCCCATGCTGGACCACTTCTGCAAAAAGGCAGTTCCTCTACGGGGTTCTTCCCCTCTCTGTATCGCATGTGACCAAAACCTGCCGAGAGGGGACTCGGACACACCCCTGTCCGGCCCAGCACGGGCAGCTCCGCCCTCCTCAGGAGTTGCTAATGCGCTGTGCGAGCGCAACCTGTTACTTGATTTTATGAAATACAGTAAGTTTGGAAACAGGGCAGAATGAAACTCGCTCAATTCCAAACAAAAACAAATGCCATAATGCACAGGCAGTCACATTTTATAGATAGGTATTACGTTTCGCAACGTTACTTTAATGTTCATTCCTCCAACAGGTGTGTGTGTGTGTGTGTGTGTGTGTGTGTATGTATATATATATATATATATATATATATATATATATGAATGATTTAGCAGCAAGGAGTGGTGGAGGGTTACCCCGAATGTTGGTGGGACAAATTGCAGAGGGGAGCTGCTGTTTGACCTTTGGATGCGGTAAACCTGACCAGCTTCAGTGAAATATTCAGCTGAGTATTTGGGCAGTATTGTAAGCCCCTTTGGATGGAAGCGACAGATTTATAGTAAGTAGGTTAAAATGAAAAGACAATTGCCTCTATACAGACCAGTCAGATATTGTGCCATTGTGCCCCCCACCCTGAAAAATCTGCCCCATTTGCTGGTAGCATCAGCAATTAGCAAAGGTAAATGATTGTATCATATTAACAATGGCACAATTAAGATTT
>JAAGVU020000095.1:66833-78440 GCA_011763525.2 Mormyrus iriodes | reverse complement strand
GTTTTGTCACTTCTCCTTACCCCGCGGGAAAAAAACCTCCTGGGGCACAATGGACTGGGGGACTCCCTCAACCGTTAGGGCCCCCCCCCCCCCCCCCCCCGAACACCACAGAGTCGCAGCTCATTTGAAGGAACTTAGGGGTCATTTAGCATTTTTCGAAAAGGTAAGGAATTTTTAAGTCTGACTGATTGAGTTGTCAGAGGCCACCGAAGAAACCAAATCTGCAGAGAAAGTGAGTTGAGTGGCTGAATAGCGCCGAGGATAATGAAGCAGGGAAGATATGCTTCACTAATGCCCAGTGTGGCGGCCCGCTCAGAGGGGAGACCCTAAAGAGGCTGGGGTTCCAGTAGAGGTAGGCAGTGATTAGGCCACGATGCCTAATTCTAATTCCTTTAATATGCAAATTTTAGGTATGCAGCGGTCTGCTGCTTTTATTTAAGAAATATGTCCTCGGGCGATAGGGATGTGCTTGGGGGAGATTTCTGTTTTAGTGTGAAATAAATAGTTGTTAAAAGGATCACATGAGTTTGTGTCTTAGAAGATGAAAAGCTAATTGACATGAATTATTTATGGTGATGCGATATTTTATAGAAATCAAACAGTGGAGAAAATAAAACAAAGTTCAAACATTCCGTCTGAAAAACGCATGCCATTATAAAGAGCCTTGGAATATTCATAAGAAATGCTCTCATCTGGATTATTAATGCTGCTTGTGACACTTGTCCAAAGGTCACTGAACTGTAATTACCAAACCACTGCCATAGGAATATTCATGTGAGGTTGGAATATATTACAGATTATGGTCACACATGGAAAACGGACAGCAGCCAGAACCGAAACGGGCAGAACACTGACCAGCAAGCTGGTAAAACAGTGCTGTTACACTATTATGATACGTACGGTAAACATGGCTTACTCTGTTACTGTAATCAAGTGCTCTCTCAGCACCTCGGGCCCAGTCTTCTTGTGAATCGAAGCGAGGATGTATCACTGGGTGCATTACATCATCATTCAGGGGCCCTGAATGTCATTTGTTTTCTGTGATATTGATGAGATTTTGTTTTGATGACCCTCAGTATGGTACGCCTGCAGCCCTTGTCCAGTAGGAAAAAAGAGATGTTAAATATGGTTTATTCTAAAGACTGTTTTTCATGTCTCACCTGTTTCAAACCTAATTTCCCTTAAGAATGTTCCTAGTATTAGCCCTTATAAGATTAACCCTTTCGTAGTCTCTGAGCGATCAGGTGGCATTTATGGCAACTAATTAAGGTATTTATGGGGATCATTGAGGCTCATCAGGTTAGGACTCAGTGCCCATGATCAGTAGGTCACTGGATCAAATCCCAGGGTCCATTGAGTGGTTTTATCATTGGACCCCTGAACAAGGCCCTTAACCCCCAACTATCCCAGGAACTGGCTGACCCAGCTTTGGACAGAACTCTCGGCTAAATAAATGGGATGCTATTTCTCATTTAATCCCGAAGGCTGAGCTGCAGCTGGCAGGTTTGGTGATGGCTTAGGAATGATGAGTCAAGGAAGTGACATCGTCTGTGGAACTGCCTCGCCAGGAAGTCTGTTGCTAGTGAAAGACTTCCCTCGTCACGGACACAACACTAGCATTGGCATGGCTGCCAGGAGGGTGGTGTGCTGTTCATTGGGTCAGGCCTTGGTGCCAGTGATCAGAAGGTTGCTGCTTTGAATGCCATGGTCACTGAAGCAGCTAGGTCTCTGTTGGGCCCTTGAGCAAGGCCTTTAGCCCCCCAAAAAATGCTCCTGGGGTGCCGGATAAATGGCTGGTCCTGTGCTCCAACCTCCAAGCTTTGTTCTCACCTGACGGAACGCATTATGAGAAATATGAAAACAAGCACATTCCAATGTACCTGTATTCATACAAATGGTACATAGAAAGCATGATGGGCTGTGGACGTGAACTCGCCGTTTTTCTCTTGCCGCTTCCCTGTAAGCTGAACGCTCCCCTCAGGTAAATTCTTCAGCCCACGCCGAGCTCGAGCCGTTACTAAAGGCCCTCCGGCTTCGGGGAGCTTTGATACCTGCAATTGTCTTGGTCACATGTCTGTTTCTCGAAGACTCCCATGTGCAGGGGATCCCCGGAGCGTGGGAGCGTGCTGTCACTGCGACCTTCTCCCCCACCTCCGCTTTCGGAGCCATACAGTATCGATGAGCTGAAGAATTGCTCTCAGATGATACAGTGGGGGGTGTTCGAGTCGCCTGCTTCTGCGTCACCGGTGCTGATGCGTGGGGGAGTTCCCAAGGCTGCCATACTTTCCTAAAATATCAGATGCAAACTGCCTGTTGACATAATATTTTCTGACAGATCTTAAAGGTTGGCAATTTCTCTGAACGAACACACTGTGTATTTTTGGTTGGTGGTTGATTTAATATTTTCTTTTATTTTAAGGTCATTTTAAGCAGCGTCACTGTTCAGTTGTGTCCGTTCTTGTACCCCGCCTTGCTTTGGCTGTAATTTTATTATTAATCTTTGCTGGGTTTCCGTAGATAGAGGTTGTTTAGGGTGCATGTGTAATTGTGAAACCTATCACATGAAAACAGCTTCCCATTCACATGCAGCATCTAGACCATTTTCTGATGAGTGTAAGTGTGGGTTTTAAAGCTATTAAAAACAAGACTAAATCCCCATAAATGTTTTATCAGTTTAACAATACAATTTGTACTTTAGCAAAGGCTTTCTATAGAAGTAATGCTACTCCTTTTTTTGCTTTGATTACTTGAGAAACTGCTTTTTGCAAAAACGACTGAAATGTAGAAACTGCATTTAGAGGCACAGTAGGCATGTGGTGAATTTGAGCTCCGCTGTAAGCGTACACTTGTTTACTCACTGATTATTGATTCAGTAAGAAAGGAATGTTTTTGCAAAAAATGGTCCAAAAACATCAGTATGACCCTATAAAGAAAGGAGCTTGCTTAAAAGAAATATCGATTATGCCTTCAGTTGAAGCAGCTTGATTTATCTACTCATTTGCTAACTTAGTCCCCAGATAAATATAATTGTGCTTCAGATTTGTTTTCTGTTGGGTGCCTGACTGAGTAATTAGCCTTGCAGATGACAGTTTGTGAGGGTTTAACACTATGATCCCTGCTTCCTCTAGCTGTCATTTTACCAGCACGTGGAGGACCTGGGAGGTTGTCCTTCTCCTTTTATCTGCGTGCCCCTCTCTGTTTTTTGGGAAACCGGGATCAGCTAGTGCCTGAAAAAACTGGGGGTTAAGGGCCTTGCTCAAAGACTTGACGCAGAAATCACTCTGATGACCCTGGGATTTGAGCCTGTAACCTTCTGATCATAGGTACTGTGCCCTAACTCACTGAGCCACACACTACCCTGTATAGCAGTCTAGTTCCTCTCTCGAGGAGGCTGCTATCTAGGACTTGACCATGTAACCTCCTGTTCACAGGCCCAGTCCCTCAATCTCCCATCTTCCGTCTCAGATCTGACCCGCCCTTGAGATTGGACCCTAAGCTTCAGTTTCTCTTAGCCACCACTGAAGATCCACCCATGAGCATCCTCCTGGTGGAGCCCTTCTATGGGGGCTCCCACAAGCAGCTGGCCGACCTCCTGCAGGAAGAGCTGGCTGACTGTGTCCTGCACACACTGCCCGCCAAGAAGTGGCACTGGCGCGCGCGGACAGCAGCAGTGCATTTCATGCAGGCCATCCCGGCCAGCACTGCGTACAGGTGAGTGTGCCATTCCACCGCCACCCGCTTACCACCACGGCTTTCCCTGCTGTCTGCCAGCCCACGGCATGATGCTTTTGTCTGATTACCGAGAAACAGCGGGTGAGACTGGGGCTTTGGTGAACGTGGGGGAACCCCGGTGACTGCAAGGCTCTGACTCAGCCGTCTGTCTGATAAGTGCTTTCATTCTGCTGGTTATTGATCATGGGTCAAGCAGCTCGCACACTACGCCACACGCACGCACACACGCACTCTCTCGGCACCCTTTTAGGGGAGTTCAGTGAGCCACGACCCTCGTTTGGCGTGAACGAGGCTCAGTGGCTCTGGGACCGCCTGCCTGTCCCGATTCATCAGATCCTCACTGTGTAACCAGAACGAGGTCACACTGCTCACACAGAGGCGCCGCCCTGCTGAATGGTGCACAGGCCATCTTCATTACCACCCCCCGCCCCCCTATATCCATCCCCAGTCCTGTTCCCAGCGACACCACCGCCCCCCATCATTGTTATTAAAAAAAGAAAAAAAAAACAGTGAGGCCAATTTGGTTTTCCCTGAAGCTCCTTAGCATTCAGTGAAACACTCCAAGTGGAATTAAAGTTAAAAAAAAATGTAAAAATAAAAGTTTGTGAGTGATAAACCCATCAAGAAGGTCCCCTTGGGACTCTGTTATGGCAAATTCAGGAGTTTATTTCTTTGAAGTAGAGTGACTTTGGTCTGATTTTCATTGCGAGTGTTTTAAATATTTGCTCATGGACAGCATGACAGTTACATGCCTGGGGGGTGTCTGTGAAGGTGCTTCTACATTGGGAACATCTATGCGTTTCATTCTTGGATGTGTTGGTGTAGAACCCTGCCCTCTGTTGCGGGGGTGCCCTCCCCCATCCCATATCTCCTGGGACTGACCCTTGCCCAGGATGAGAGGTGGCTATGCAGGGATGTGGCTCAGCACCTAATTGACATTTATGTGCCTTCACCTGCTCAGCTAGCCAAATTGAGGGCCCCCTTTAGACAGAAAACGTTTGACAGCCCTGCAAACGGCAGATGTTGGGATGTGGCCCCTCACAGGGTCATGTGCTTTTCTGTGAAGCACATTCATGCTCCATCCAGCTCTTCGTATGTCCGTGGCACTCACCGACTCTTCTTGGTATTCCCGAGCGGGAGACCCAGTGTGCACGGCACGGTAAACTTTCAGCGGCAGGCGAGCGGGCGGGCCACAGAGCGGGGGAGGGCTTTCCTTTTTCATCATCCGAGACAAATTATATCGCGAGGGGAAAATTCAGACGTTTGAATCCTTTGTAGCAAAATGTGTTAAAATGGAAAACAGAAGCACTATATCACCTCCAAAACACGAAAACCGAGAACTCTCAGTTATATTCTGATCACTGTGGTGGCAACTGCAAATGCAGGGCAGCCATTGAGAGCCAGTGTTACCGCAAATGTCAGGGGAAACATCCTGCAAAGGACAGCAGAGCGTTGACTGTGCGACAGCGTTGCTGGCCAGGATCACGGCCGCCGCCTTCACCGCCGTCATGTTCCCCTGTGCCCCCCGTGCCCCTGCCGCTCCTTTACCTGCCTTGTGGGCAATTCTGCTCCCTTCTGGAGATGAGCCTTAACTGGACAAAAGACACAATAAAGACAAAAAGTTAATGTTCATTTGTTGCTGAGCTGCCTGCGAACATTAGGGGCCGTTAGGTACAGTATATGGGTGGTCGCTATAAATTTAAGCACGGGTTTAGAAGAAGTATAGTGCCGAGGAGTTGTGGGAACGGTATATATGGAGGTGTCCCCATTCCTGTCCCGCTGGGTGACCCCGTGACATAATGAGTCTTAGTGGGTGTTTACTGAAAGACCTGCTATGGGGCGTAAAAATGTTTTTGTGTTTAGTTGGCATTTTTCACTCAAAGCTGTTAATTTCCTTTTTGTACACGTACAGACGGAAATGGAATCGGCGAATGAACCCGCCACAGTTTACAGGAAACACTGCTTGTGAAATTCAGGATTGGCAGTCTGACGAAGGAGTGCTTCGAGAGCAGTGAAGTCATGGACAGCAGGGGAAACCCACACATTATTTCAGTGAGGCGTGGGGACACCTGCAGGTTTTGTCCGATGCGGAGGTAGTGCTGACCTAGAAAGCCGCTTGCTGAAGGCAGCATCCCGCCTTCCCGCAGAACGAGAGAGAGAAGTTTCTGGGTGTGGGCCGCTTACAGGAACCTGGGGAATAGACGGGGCCCGGGGAGTCGGCCTCCCACACGCGGAGCTGGCTCGCCACTGACGGCCTCCTCTGTACCCGCATGTCTGCCTCAGATCCTCGCCGCTGCCCCCCAAAGCCAGCGGGCGATAATTACCGCACACAAATCCGCCCGTATCATGTCAACACGCCGGCGTGTTTACTGGGGACTCTCCACGCCGGCGCCATGTTTACCCCGGCTCGAGCCACGCGGGAATCACTCGCGCTTGTTTGTCCTGTCTTTTCCAGAAGCTTCTCCACATGGGAACGTGGGGTCGGATGCGCCCTCCCCGGTTGTGGGATATTCCCAGCAATCTGTCACACGCTGCTGCCCTAAATAAACCGGGATGCTGGTTCAGGATGTAGACTGTATGTTGTGTGTCCGGTGCCAATGTCCTCAGAACATCAGTCTGGGTCAGAGTGTTCAGTGTGTTGAGGGCTTTCATTATATTATTTGCTGCGTCAAAGAGCCCATGGAAATTAAAAGACCCTCAGCAGTGAATGGGGGGGCGGATTTGGGTGTAATGGGTTAGGGGAACAGGGCCAGGGGGGTCAGGGGTGTCCAGGAAGATTTGTGATTGAAACATCATCTCATAACCTTCATTAAAATCAGATTTACAAACTGCTGATTACAAACTGCTGATTTCAAACTGCTGATTTTCTGCGCTTGTTTGAAATCCATGGTGGCCAAGACTGAATTAGTGTAACTTTTAATTTTTTTTTTTCTCTCTAAAACCCAGATTTCCTTTGCAAATGATACTAAATTATATATATTTAAACCATGCCCCTTGGCTATGGCTTGCCCTGAAATGTCGTTAATAAGGATCCGAGTGTTAATGCCTGGTATAGCTCCAGTTTTAAATTAGAAATAACCCAGAACACTTCTTGACTTATAGAAAAGGTTAGAATTAAGTACAATGAATTAATCTCAATTTCCCGTTGGTATGTACGAATCCTCCAAGAGCCAAGGACCAGCTGATCGACCCGGTTGGAGGAAGGAAGCCAGTGGACATCGTACGTGCCAGGGGCTGTTTTGGGGGATGCTCTGAGAACCTTGTTTTTTGGGGCAAAGCATTGGTGATGCCGCTCGCAACCTGCAGGGTGGCGCCATTTACCGGTGGGTGAAATATCAGAGGATGACGACTTAGCAACTTGGCAGCGCATGCAACAGGGCCCAAATGGGACAGGTCAGATGCTGGCACATAGTAGGGAGAGAGCAGCGTGGAAGTTTGAGGTCACAGACCAGGTCATTTGTAAAATTACACCATGAGGGTGCGTAGCACAGAAACTGCAGTGGCGTGGGCATTATGTTGGCTGCCTCTTGACCTTACCTCTTTTATCTTTTCTGTGACACATTGCCCCAGTTAATCAATTTAAAGCATTCATCATCAGCGGCATGGCATCGTGCAGCTCTTTCTCTTCATCTTGGTGCACAGGATACACTGTAACAGTCGCTAAGTCATCCTGCCCTGATTTGTCACTCACTAGACTTGTTTTGGTGACACCCCATTGCCTCTAAACGGCACCACCCTGCAGCTTGTGTGCAGTATCTCCAGTGCTCTTCCACAGAAATAAAGGCCCTCGGAGCATCCGCCACCCCAGCCCCTGGCATCTGGGATGCCCATGGATTTCTCCTGCCACGAGCGGGAGCATCTCTGCAAGTAAAAAGATATGGATATGGCTTGGGATGCCAGTCCTGGAAGTGCTGGAGGACCCCAGATGATTCCACAAAGACGGATGAGCTGCAGGCCGTTGTGTCAGGAGAGAATCTTGGGGAACACTTTTCTGGAGGTTTTCTCATCAGATTTTACCGTGTCCGAGGAAGCAAAGTAACCCTTTATTTGTACCTTCTGTTGTTGGCAGTGTTTCTTAAATGGTTGAGTTATATTTTTGTCTTTCTGTGAAAGACTTTGAAAGTGTAGCGTAAACGCCTCTCCCGCATCTCCCGTTCCGCAATTTCCCTATTTCTGTGCACTTGGAGCTATAGCCTTTGTTCTCGACAATCGGCCGGGCCGAGGATCTCGCAGACGTTGGGCTCTCATATCAGACGCGCCGCAAAAACATCTTTTTTGATTTTCTCTTTGCGCCGTTCTCCCAGGGCCGTGGCTTTAATCAGATTTAAATCACGAATTCTGATGGCTATCAGCTCTGTTCACGCAGCATTGATCTGCTTCTCATTTGCTGGGGGGTGGGGTGGGGGGGCGGTTCGGTCGTTACCCACTTGGAAGCACTTAAAAAGACCGTCCCCTGAAAGCTCACAGGTGTGGGGTCTCTGGGGCAGAGCTGAGCAGCAGCAGAGACGCCTGGGACGGCATACATCTAAAATCCAGGCGCTTCAAGCTTATTGATGGTCCATAGCACAGGTCAACCCATTAAGGGTCATCGGCGCCACCTAGGGCCCATCTCCTCACGCGGTGCTGGGTTCATTTAGTCTCAGGTGATCTCCTCACAGGTTACCGCCAGCGGTGAAGGTCTGAGCACTCCTTGAAGTCAGACCATAACATACCCGCATGCTGAAAGCTCCCAGCTGGTCCGCACCCGAAATGCACAGGATGTCCCTAAGACTATTCTTGGCAAGGAAAGGTAAAAATAGAGAACTTCCATCTGGTTCGAGTTAAGCGCCGTTTGGCTCGCGGTGGGGGGGTGGTTGGCGTCTTTGTTCGCATCCCCGCAGGCGGGGAGGGCGAGCGTGCTCCTCTGGGCAGGTGGGCGGGCGGGCGGGCGGACAGCAGCGCGATTGTGCAGGGGGCTGTGGCTGGGTGGGCTAGCCACATTAAAGGCATCAGTACGGCGATAGATGAGCAGAGTTGGGGGGGTCTTCAAAGCCTCACGAATCCCCCCCCCCCCATCTCCCACTTCACAGGCACGGGGTGTGTGTTTTATTAGTGGGCCGTGTGGCTTTCAGCCATGCTGCGGAGCCGGCATGTAACGGCAGGGGTGAGGTGAAGTGTTAAAGCGATCTCGAGGAATATATGACATGCAGTACCTGGGAAACGGGCTGGGCTCCCCAGGGCCGCCTGAGGTCACGCTGCTTTTAATTAATTAGCATGACAGAGACGGAACGAGCTGAAATGAGCATAACCTACTGCTCAGAAATTTACCTGGCTAGTAATGCTGACACTGTTGTGCTTTTGGGTCACTAGCTACTTATGGTAAGGAGGATGCGGAAATTGCCGGAATCGGGCGTCCTGAACTGCAACTCTCCAGAGCTGAGCCGAGCCGTTGTGCTATTCTGCAGATTTATATTATTGTTTACAGAAATCCGCAAACTTCAACTGCGGGAAGGAACATTCTGGCATTCCTCCCCGCTCATGGTAATACTCTTAAAATAACGGAGCAGAACATGAAAACACTCAATTATCTTAGCATTATTTTGCCTTTTAATGCTCCATTTTCATCCTTTGTGACACGAAAGTTCACCCCCGTTTCAGAGGGCGATTAGCATATTATTATGTTGTAAATAGTGCCCATCATTCCACTACACACTAAAAATATAAAGCTGTCTCTCACTCACTTCCCCTTTCAGAAAATCATGATTTAACTGTAATGATGTCTCCTAAACCGACTTCCACTTGGCTTTTGAAGACTTCTGAAGGTTTGAATGTGATTGGCTCTGGCCCAGAACACAATTCAGCATAAATCTTTGTCAATCCAGATTCACTGTTCCATATTATTGTACTAACACACAGTGAAATATGCTGTGCCTTAATGAAAATGCAGTAATTGACTCTGTAGAGGGACTTTATCATCCGTTCTGGCTTGATTTGAAGACATAATCTGCTTTGGCTGGTTTCTGCTCCTTTACTGGTGGGTATGGGTGTTAATAACCCCCCTCCCTCACCACCACCACGGGCATTAATGCTCATCTAATGTGCTTGTAATGATAATGTTTGAAAGTTGCCGTCTTATTGTCGCAATGCAAAAGAGTTGAAGAATCTTAAACCCTTTTTATGAAAAAATAATTAGTATCTGTTTATATTTTTGAATGTTGACCGTGGTGTTAGCACAGCGCTAAGCTTATTAAGCCGGGCTGTTGGCGTTGTCGCTCCTGTTCCCCCGAGGGGTAACAAAAGGGTCATTACGTGGTAATTGATTGTCATTGATTCCAGGTTTCCACATGGACACTCAGATCGCCCGCGCTGACCGCGCCATGCTAAATGTAGCACTGTGTTCTTGCTGATGGCCACCTTAATGCTCGTATCTCTTCCTTAATGTCTTCATATAGTTTAATGTTGTAAATCAGGTCAACCTTTTTAAGACTTATGAAGAAAAAAAAATTAATGGTATGCTATTTTTACACAGGAGATATTCTGTTAATTAGGTATGACCTTAGTCAGTCAAAGGCGGATCGTCAACAAACTCAGCCTTCACCCCGTTGCTTGTTCCGGTTTTGGTGGTGCGATGGGATCTGGGACAGCTCAGCCACATGGTCAGCATGAGTGTCAGTGTCAGGGAAGCAGCCATATGGGCTCCAACATTGCTCAGTTTCAAAATGTGCCTTCTCATTACTCTGATGTGTTCAGTGTTTATCTGTAAATTGTGTTCCACAAAGAGTATATGCAATAAAGCTTTAAATCTTGAATCATTGTTCCTGGGGTCAACTGACCAAAAAGCTTTTCCCAGAGCTGACCTCCTTGCTGTGGGGAATCAAGGCATTACATGTGATGAGGGAGTAATATATTGGTGATCAGCATCAGAAGGGGCTGGTTGTGAGGCGAGTCAGAGCCGCGAGACCTGGGCAGCAGTGATGGAGTCAGAGCCCCGACACCCAGGCAGCAGTGATGGAGTCAGAGCCCCGACACCCAGGCAGCAGTGATGGAGTCAGAGCCCCGACACCCAGTCAGCGGGGATGTGAGTCAGAGCTCCGACACCCAGGCAGCGGGGACCAAGTCAGGGCCTTGATACTCCCATGCAAGACTTTATTTTGCCTCAATGCTGTTGTCATGTGTCACTGAGACTCACAGGCATAAGTAAGGATTCATGGGTCTCAGTGAT
The DNA here is from genome assembly GCA_011763525.2 of Mormyrus iriodes. Lineage (NCBI taxonomy): Eukaryota > Metazoa > Chordata > Actinopteri > Osteoglossiformes > Mormyridae > Mormyrus > Mormyrus iriodes. The sequence goes on along the minus strand of JAAGVU020000095.1, from coordinate 67,507 downwards.
AAAGGGCTTCTGTCCCCAACTCTGAAGGGCACCATTTTCCATTGGTCTCCCTCCAGTGTCACACTTTAGTCAGAAAGTTCCATCCAGCCACCCCTGCAGCTTAGCAGCGTAATGTGCACCTATGTACACCTATCTCCCCCCCGAAGGCCGTAGCGTCCCACGCATTTATGTTACATCTCACAGGCGGTGCTGTGCAACCTCTGTCTGTTTAAACTCGTAATTGTTCCTCAAATCTTTCATTGCAGTGGGATTGTACGTGTGTTTTACTTTCCAGGAGGGGTGGGGGACTTGCATTCCTCCTTTGATGTGGGAAGGAAGGCTTGGACACCGAGGGGCCCCTGAAGGGTCTGAGTAACAGTGAGGCCCCACTGAGCCTGAAAGAAGAGCAAAACACAGGCTGGCGCCCGTTACTCACATCAAACCACAGCAGGCCCAGAAACTGTGCTGGGTGGTGCTTCTCTGGGGTTGTCCGGGGAGGCTGTCTACACTGGCTGGGAGGGGTTGCTGGTCTGGGGGTGTCTCGGCTGTCTACACTGGCTGGAAGAGGGTGCGGCTTTGGTGGTGTCTTGGCTGTCTAAACTGGCTGGGAGGGGGTGTTGGTCTGGGGGTGTCCCGGCTGTCTACACTGGCTGGGAGGGGGTGTTGGTCTGGGGGTGTCCCGGCTGTCTACACTG
>JAAGVU020000095.1:52502-66733 GCA_011763525.2 Mormyrus iriodes | reverse complement strand
TTGGTCTGGGGGTGTCCCGGCTGTCTACCCTGGCTGGGAGGGGGTGTTGGTCTGGGGGTGTCCCGGCTGTCTACCCTGGCTGGGAGGGGGTGTTGGTCTGGAGGTGTCCTGGCTGTCTATACTGGCTGGGAGGGGTTGCTGGTCTGGGGGTGTCCCGGCTGTCTACACTGGCTGGGAGGGGGTGTTGGTCTGGGGGTGTCCCGGCTGTCTATACTGGCTGGGAGGGGGTGCGGCTCTGGGTGTGTCCCTGCTGTCTACACTGGCCAGGGGGGATGTGGCTCTGGAGGTGCCCCGGCTGTCTACACTGACCCTTTTGTTCTTTCAGAGTGATCTTCTCCAGCTCTGTGCTCAACCTAGCCGAGCTGATCGCCCTGCGACCCGACCTCAGTCGTCTGCGGAAGGTCCTGTATTTCCACGAGAACCAGCTGGTCTACCCAGTCCGGAAGTGCCAGGAGCGTGACTTCCAGTTCGGATATAATCAGATCCTCTCATGGTACCGGTGTCGCCCGCCACCTCCCCACCAACACTCTGTATTTATATCCTATTGACATGACCCTTAGACTGGCTCAGAACAGCGTGTGGCTCACAGGATAGGCTGCTGTGTCCCTGATTGGAACATTACTGGGTCAAATCTCAGAGTCCGCAGTTCGATGTCACCATTGGGCTCCTGAGCGAGACCCTTTACCCCAATTGCTCCAAGAGCTGTCTGACCCTGCTTTCTCAGTTGTATATCACTTCGGATAAAAGCACCTGCCTAATAAGTGTAAATCCATCGTAACACTTGGCGGAGTTGGTCTAGTCGTCTCACATGCGCCACCTTTAATGACAGAGGGATCCCCATTCTTTGTACACAGTGCTTCCTCCAGTTTATTCCACAATTATACTTTGGTTAAACGTGTATGATTAGGGTTAATTGTGTCACTCAGGCAGCATTTGAACTCACTCTTACAGCATAATGATCTCAGAAAAGGTAGAGCGGAATGTTCCGGATACTGTGTTTTCGTTGGCTTGCATTGTAGACATTTGTATCGGAGGTTAAGCGATTGTTTGTTTAGCTTCATTTGTTTTCAGGTAACATCCCGTTTCAGAGGTGTAGCTTTTTTCGCCAGTCTGAAATGCTGAATGCCAGCAAGCTTAGTCTGACATCAGGGGATTATTAAACTTTATCTTGTTTTCGCCACTGGGAGTCTGTTCTATATCCTGTATGGTACGGAAATGTATATTTTGCATCGAGCAGACGGATTTGGCAGAAGCCAGGGGTCACTCTGCCATTAATGATGTACCCCCCGATATGGGACGTTCTGGGAGAAATTGCTCCTAATTGAATGAATGGCTTCAAAATGTGATTGTTTATTACTATTTTTGCATGTCAGGAATTTTCATTTTCCAACATAAAGTTGGCTTTATGAATGAAACTTTAGAAAATAAATGTGTGATTAAGAATTTTGCTGGCTAATTTGGCAAAATGTTTTATCACTGAAATATTTTTTTCAAGTGCATTGTAATTGGACATTTTTTTAAATGTTGTGAGTGCGTCCCCGCTGTTGTGGATATTGCTTGCTGCAAGGGCAGAAGGTCATTCTAGTTAGCTCGTCCCTGTGAGGGTAGCCTGTCTGTTTTGAGGTTGTCAGTAATCACATGCCATTAACATGCCCTATGAGTTGTGGTGTTCATGTTCCCTCTGACATCATCCTGGCACCACGACCTACTGGATGCCAAATTACTGGGTATATTTAGTTAGCCTGAATTAATCTAGAGTGCTGTGTAGGTTACTAGGTGAGGGATCTGTATCCAGATGGTTGTGGGTTTCAAATCTGGTGGCTGGCAGAGTAATCGTCTCGCCTTTAGGCCCTTCGGCAAGGCTCTCATGCTGAGCTGTCCCCAGGGTTCCGGAAGCTTCCTGACCCTGCTCTCTAACCCAAAGCTCTCCTAACTCCTACACTGCTTTGGACAAAAGCGTCTGCTGAATATGTAAATGTAATATTTCTAACAGAGTAGCCAAACGAACAAATGAATCTTAGCAGCAGCATCCTCCTCGTTGTCAGAATTATTATTTGTTCCAGGTCACTTGCTTCAGTGCTTAATCCACCCCAGGGTGAAACCCCATCACCTGTCCTGAGAAGGAGAGCAGAGGACTGGGGCAGGAGCACTGAGGCGACTCCGCTCTGCCAAGCCCAGCTAATTATGCTCATCAAAGGCCAAACTTCTCTTTCTTAATGAGCCCCCCCCATCTTTGCATGCCACTCTGTAGTTTATAATTGAAAAACCGGAAGCTTCTGCAAAACAGCTTTGCAGCCACTCCGTGGCTAAATCTGTTTTAAATGTCGGTTTTTGTAAATACGCCGTGTCACATTGTGCATTTCCCTGCTGAAAAGCCTTGTGATAAACGCCGGCGTGGCGCTGTAGCGGACACCACAGTGGTATTTTGTATCTCATATTTAATTCACACAGATTAGCTCGCCACGCTATTGTGCCGTTAATCCTGTGCTTCGGTCCTCCTCCATTCCTGCAGCCTGGTGGCAGATGTCGTGCTCTTTAACTCATCCTTCAACATGGAGTCCTTCCTCACTTCCATCCCCACATTCCTGAAGCTGATGCCTGACCACCGACCCGTGGGCCTGGATTCCCTCATTCGCCCAAAGTGCAGCGTCCTCTATTTCCCCCTCCGGTTCCCGGACGTCAGCAGGTTGGTCCTTTTCGTCATGGCGATGGTAGGCAGACCGCATGCTGATTGTGTGGCTCAGTGCGTTAGATTGCCATGTCTGCAATCAGAAGGGTGGCGGTTCAAATCCCGGGGTCGGCAGAGCAATATCCTTGTTAGGCCCCTGAGCACGGCCCTTAATACCCAGTCGCTCCAGGGAATGGCTGATCCCGCTTCCTTGAGAAAATGTTGTTGTTTTGTATAAATGTCGTGTAGCTCTCTCTGTCACTTCTGTTCAGTCTCAGCGGGCTGAAAAGGTTCAGGTATATCTCGAATGGTGTACAGATGCTGTTTCAGAGCCCAGCACGCGTTTGTGACTTGTTTTTGCAATTTGTGGTTCACTATAGATCTCATTTTTTTAAAATGTTAATCTTTAGCACTTTCCCAGCACTTTTTGATCGATGTGCTTGGAAAAGTCCAGTGGAGATAGTTTTGACTCCCTCAGAAGTGCCCCGGGAATTTTACTTTGCTTCTGTATCATGTTACAAGCAGGCGCCACAATTTCCTTCAACCTGATGACATCACAGCATCAGTAGTGAACTAAATAAATTATTTCCATCTCATAGCTGAAGCAGAGTGTGAGAGTATTATAAAGGTGGAGAATGAAAAAATGGTATCAGTTTGAATTTGAGACACTTTTCCCACCAGTTTTTTTTTTACATTTCTTTTTAACGTTTCAAGAAATCCCTGCTCTTTATAGTTAATAACTTCCAATGTCTTTGTCTGTGGAAACACAACTTACTTAGACTCAGGAAAGGCACTTTCACTTCACTCATTTCATCCATTTTTGCCGACTGTCACTGTATCATAAATATTTCACCATTCTGGCTGCTCTGGTTTGAGAATCTCTGCAGATTTGTGTCTACTTCTGTGAAATTCCTGCTGAAAGTCTGACAGCGAAGTCGGTATCTAATGTTTATGGCCTGGATATGGATGGTAAGATCAAGAGGGAAGCTGTGAGTTGTAGCTGATACTCAGTGACGATTTCGATTGAAGGTACTCACTGGAAATAGTGTCCCAGCCAGCACCAGCCTGGGAGAGTGTGTGTGCCTGCGTGCTCCATGTAAGGAGAAGAGCTCAGGTTCAGGATGTAAGCACCTTGCCTGCAGTGTTCCCAGGCTCATCTTCAGCAATGTGCCTTATCCAAGGCAAACTCACAGAGTGTAAGTAAGTGTTTATTTGCATGGCTGACAATCATTTTACACGCCTGCGGTATTTGGGAAAAAAAAAGCTATCCAGTTTGTCCAGTCTGTAGGAGGGAAAAAAGCGAGGTTATTAATAGTTTTTTTCACTTTGAAGTTTGCATTCATCTGTCGCTCGCGTTCCCAAGCGCTCGTGTGGACGTGACAGTTGTCACCCGCCTCCAACTTTTAGCATTTTTGTTTGACAGTTATGTAAAGAAAATTACGTGTAAATGGTATGAGGGAAACAAAGCGACAGTTAGTAGGTTAATGTCGTTTTGGGATGATGATGATTATGAGTGCCGCTTCCCAAATGCACACACACCGGTGACCTTTCTGAAAATGCTTCCTTTCTGCGTAAGCTGGAGACGGCCTGAGGTGGGATGGCAGGCACGCTGCAGGGTCGCTGCGCTGCGTAGTCACTGGGACAGCAGCGCTGCGGGGCGTGGCTTAGTAGCTACAGTTGCTAACTCATTAGGTTCAGTAACTGACGTCCCCCTGCCCTCCCCATGCTTACGTCTGGACAGATACATATTTAAATTCTTGTCTGCGTGCATAAATAAGTCCAGGGCTGGACAGCTGTGTGACATGATCAAAGGCACATGCTGGTAAGTTGGTGAAACTTAATGGCGCCTGAATACAGGTTATTGATTGGGAACATCAAGCCCATTAGGGTTAATAAAGCGGCAGCATTAGGTTTTCAATCTACGGCACACTTGGAAAGTTCAAAGCCACCCAGACCTAGTATCATTTTTCTGAAATGCTCCATTTCCTCGGAGGCCTAGAGAATATTCTTTTGAAAAGAGTATAATATTTGCACAAAGGGGACCGCATTAAATCTGCAGCAATGTAGTGCTTTGCCATGTCGTCATCTGTGAACGTGTTTCTTGGGTGAACGTGCGTCTTGGGTGGTGTTGATGTTCTATACTTACTCTTGGAGAAGGAGCCCTCTGTCTTGGCGAGCTCGTTTATCAATCGATGAGAGAGACATTGACGAGTTGTAATTTAATCGGGTTTGACTGGGCTAGCCGGAAGCTGCGGACATAGACAGTGTTTATCACTGGGGAGCTCCGGAGAATTGAAGGCAGGGCCGGACACGGATAACGCAGGTATAAGAATGACTGGGAGTGGCAGCGACGTTCCTGCCACCTCTACTCTGGATTGTCCGATGGGATCAGGAAAAAGATCCAGCTACTTCGAGGCGCGTGAGTGCGGTTCGGTAATGTGGCCCAGGCCTGGAAGGGTGTGAAAGTGACTAATGCATGTGCGCCCTGCAGCCAGCAGAACGTCCTGCAGGAGGCACGGAGAGGTGCAGCTCCGAGCCCCTGCACTTGTTCATTTTGTCATTGGTGAATAATGCAGGGCCCATGGCTCTCGCCAAATCAGAGGCTTTTCATGCAACATCCACTAGGCCGAATTGGGCAATGGGGGGCCAGACCCAGAGGTGATTTTAAACACGGTTCCCCTTCCCTAAGTGGGACTGTAACCTTAAGCCCCTGGTGCTGCGGGGTGTGGCTTGTAAGCAGCATATATCTGCTACATGCAGCACTGGGGCTCTAATTCAGTTCTGAAATAGCCGAATTGTGTCAGCTGGCATATTTAAAGCTGTCGTCGGCCTACCATCCATCCCATCGCCGGTTTTTCCGGCTGCTAATCCGAGGCTGGCTTGTCACCCTCGATGGCCTGCCGCTTGCATGCCCCCCTGTGCTGTCAAACGCCGTGTGATTGAAATGCTGGAGGGCTGAGGTCAAATCAGCTGAAAAAGGGCATCCTCCTGTTGTTTTTTGTGTGCCCCCCCCCCCCGTCTCTACTGCCAGTTGCATCCATATCCTGCCATTGAGGCTTTACCGTCTCATGGAGATGCAGGCCTCTGAGTAACTTTCAGTTGCTCACCGTCAGTGTTTCATTTTCATAGGTCAAGTATTTGAAAGCGTTTTTTGAGCCTGTTTTGGTGCCTGCATCTCTGAACCAATTGAATTCAGCCTGCACTGACCTGATTCCCTCCCAAATACTGATCTTCTCATTTTAACGTTTATGTCCGTGTTTCCCAACCCAGTCCTCGGAAACCTGCAAACAGTCCACGTTTTTCCTCCCTCCCAGCTCCCTGGAAGGCAGTCCACGTTCTGGCAGGGAGCAAAAACACGGACTGTCTGCAGGTCCCCCTAGGACCAGATTGGGAAACACTGATTTATGTATTTCCACTGTATAACTCTCACTCCTTTTGAAAAATCAACATAGACAGAGTTGTTTGTGACTCTGTAGGACACGATTGCAGTGATGGCATCACAGAATCAAATCATCTCTTCTTTGAAATATAATTGAATTTGGTATTTACAGCATGACGGAGGTGGGTATCTAAAAGCAGCTTCACATCCTATCAGTCGCCACGGCTTTGATGTGGAATCGATGCGCGCTGATTAGGCGGGTCATTCTTTTCTCGGAGGAATGACATTCATGTTAAAAATGAATGACAGACCTGGTGGGGTTTGTAACTGTGTAAATATGGGACAGGAACGAGCATGGGGAGGGTGCCACAGGAGAGGAATGCCCCCCCCAGGTCCGTCTGTCTGTCCTTTCAGCTTTATGAGCTCATAGTTTGCTGGTCTGCAGAAACTTCCGCACAGAATTTAATTACTTCTCAAACTTCAGTCAGAGATATGCGTGTGTGTGTGCTTTTGTTTAGTAAGGAAAAAAGCCCCGCAAGCAGCAGAGTAGATTTTTTTTTCTCTACCGCAGGATTAAAGAAACAGAGACAATAGCAGCGAGTCACAGTTATAGGTCGGGGTTTTGTTTTGTAGCTGTATTTGCCATTATAAATGTCCTATACATCCGAGCCGTAAAGGCTTGGCTGGCTGTGGTACAGCGCTCTGCTGATGTTCATTATCTTTATTTTTAACTTTGTTATTCCAGTAACTTATTTAAATTTTAAATATCGTCTGTATAATCTTTAATCTCAAGAATTTTTTTTCTCAGTTCTGGAGAGGGAAGAAGTAGAAAGAAGTGTAATTTTGGGTCGACTATGGGAATTAAAAGCGAGAAGGCCTTTCCTTCGCACAGCACGCATTCTTGAGTATCTCTGACTGTCTTGTCATGCTGGGAGTGGATTCCAGCTTGACTGGGGTTTGTGGGCCCGTCTGGGTGCGCCCATCCCCTTCGGTGGGTCAGCCTTTGGAGTTTGCCTATGGGCTACTGCTGATCCTACAGTGTCTCTAATGTGGATTTTATCTAAAAAAATTAAGCTGTTTTATTTGCCTTATGTACAGGTACATTGGAAGGCGATCGCTTTCGCATATCCCATTATGGTCCCCTTTCTTTCAAAAACAGATACAAATATAGTGATAAGAGTAAAGCTTGAGGTCTGAGCATGGGGGGGGGGGGGGTAAGGGCTGTGCTCAGGACCTGTTGGAGAGAAACAGGATGATGCTGACGCTGGTCTCATCTGTCCCTCTGATTGGACAGCCTCACATGTCCATTTCTGCAGACTGCTCTTCTCGCACCAATCCTGACACAGCATTACAGCACGACTCATCAGGGTGGAGAAATCAGGGGATCGGGGCCACGGCAGCCAGGGCCCAGAGTGCTTTGGTGCTGACACCCCCACCCTGCATTCCCACCCCCCTTTCCCTTGTTGTGGCCTTGCCCTTCCCCACCCACTGGAAATCGATGGAATTTTTGATTAGTGGGGGCTGAGGGGGGGGCGGTGATTATGACCAATAAAGTGAATTAGACCCAATGATTTTTGACTTTGAATTTTTGTGTTTAATCAAATTTAAGATAAAGTCATCAGTGAAATTGCCGTTGATTTATAAATAAGATAATTGGTGGCTTTGCCCCTAAGTACCATTCGCTGGCGAGCAGTACCGCCTTTTATTGCTTAGTCAAACCTCCTCATTCAATTTTAAAATTGCCTATTGAATGGACATCCCCCTTGGAGGGGCCGTCACTAATACCTCTGGGCGAGGCACTTCCAGGGCTGCTGCGAAGGCTCGGCGGCCGCCACTGTCCTGGCCCTGCCTTATTTATCGTTGCAGGCCTCCTTATAGAATATTTCATCCATCTTGGCTCTGCCTGAGCTGAATCGATGGCCTCGCTGCCGTTCACACCGCGTCACCAGGCCGCCAGCCGCGCATACAGCCTCACTCCTGATAATGGACAGTGCCTTGCTTAAATTCAGCGAAATTCTTACTGACCATCTTTAAAAAAGGAGGCCCTGAAATTTGTCTGTGTGTAGTCTGTGGGTCACGCCATACACAGTGCCAGGCCCTATTTCCTGGGGCTTCTGTCCCACTTATTTTTAGTATCAGCCCCCCTTTAAAATATTTTTACTAAAACCATTTAGCAAACGTATACATTTTGTATACATTTTGTAGTATCGCAGCTCAGGAAAATTTATCGTCGGGCACCCCCACCCCTGCTTGTAAAATTTAATGGTGTGGGACGTCTTGTATTCTTTCAGCAGACTGAGCCCCCTAAGGGTCATATCCTAGAATCGCCCCAGGATCACGCTTGTGGGTCTCGCCTGCTCTACAGACAGCTCTCGACTGATAAAGTAAATCCACACTTATGCAAGAAAATCTGAGATACACAAGTTACAGAAGTGCTAACACAAAACGGAGACATATAGCTGTGAGGACATTTACTTTATATTTTCATTTAATGTTACTAGTATATACTTGGCTTCTGTGTTTTTTTTTTTTTTTTTACTGTAAGGTGTCTTAAGTGGTATGGGCAGGTAAATTCCAACTTGTATTTGACTTGTATAACGATTACATGTATTAGTTGAGAGCTGCCCACGTTTGCTTATTGTCCTGGACGGTCCCGAGTCACATACACACTGTGGCAGGCTCTGCGATCGTCTGCAGGTGCACTGAATTCATGGGGGGGGGCTGCTTGCTCTGGGCCTTGCCCTCCCCTAGAGACCCTCACACCCCTGAACCCCCCAGCTCCTCACCCCTGCATGCCTCCAACCGGGCCCTCGTCCCTGCCCCCCTTACAGGGCCGTCACCCCCCGCGTCACGCGCTGCCGCCGGGCCACATGGCGTATGCGCACTCGCACGATTGTGAGTTAGCGTCCATCTGTGCTCACTCCTGCTGTCGGGGGGGGGGGAGAGAAAGAGAACAGCGGAACTTTCCAGAAAAACGCGGCGATGCGATTATAGGGTGCCAGCTGAACCGGTGGATGCGGCCTCGTGCCCGTGGTCTGTGTGCCGTACTCAGCCGTACAGAGAGCTGCCGCTGGGTGGTTTGGCGGAGGAGCCCATCCCGGTGCTCGCTGTGTTTTCGGCGAATTTCATGGCTTCTCTCTCCAGCAGAGTGCCGTCAGCATGCGTGGCGTGTGAACTCCCCTAATCTGTCAGCTGTGACTCCCCAAACACTCGTCTTTCACACAACCGGAGTTCTGGCAACTTCCGATAGCCTGCGTTCTGCACGTCTGAACTCCCGGATATTTTGGCTTGCCGACTTCTGACGGGAACGCGGCCGCCATCTGGGATTCTCTTCCTTTCTTTTTATGGACACCCCCCTCCCCGGCTGCGGTGCGTATCCCGCTCCGTCTAGCTCCGGTTATTCCTGTAAATCCGAGTCACACCTCTGCGGTCCCGCTCAGCCTGAGCCCTTCTGTGCCCGTGGGTGCTGGCCACCTGGCCCCCCCCCCCCCCCCAGCATTAGCAGGCTGTGTGGTCTGGCGGGGGCCTCAGCCTGGGGGGGGGGGGGGGTCTGTCACAGCCTAGTGTTGCCTGGACTCACTGGCCTGATGTTCCCACGGCGACCAGAACACCAGTAAACGAAGCCTGTTCTCTAACTGTTAGCCTATGTCCTTCAGAGCCCCGCGGAGTGCTCTCCCTCCTCCCCCTGCCTCCCCGTGCATTATGGAGAGGTGAGATCTCGAAAAAACCGGCTCTGGCCCCGATTACGGTCCGGCGGGCCGCCGGCGCCCCCGCTCAGGAGCAGGATGGAAAAGCCATCACACCCCCCCCCCTCCCCCTGGTAGATTGCTCTGGGCTGCGGTTGGTAAATTTTAAGACGTGATGCCCTGTTTTGAACGTTTGCCTTTGTTATGGTCTGCTGAGAAAAATAATAGGACTAAGTAAGCAAGCATGGATCCCCAGTCCGGCGAAGCTAATTGGATGGGATCCAGTGCGCGGGCCTGCAATTACAGTACCTCAGCGGCCTGGGTGGGGGCGGGGCCAAGCGGGCAGCATCGGCGAGCGGCGGCGGGGTCTGATTAACCGCTCCAGGCCGGCCTCTGCGCATCTCCGTGCACGGTGAATTGTTTTGGCAGCTCTGACAGCAATTTATCTAATTAAGCTCTTTTTCTGGAACTGTCCATTTAAAAACTGGAGATGTACTGTGTGTGGTTCTTGCGTTTAACTCTCGTAAAATCTGCGGCGCGTCCGCATCGGTGGGAAATGGACATGGCGGCTGGAATGTGGTGATTAACGGGCGACATAATCAGGAGTTTTTAAATACCAGCCGGAATGGGCTCCATTCATTTTGATCTTTATAAAGTGTTTTTTCTTTCTTGGTAATTTGCTTTTTCTTCTCCCCGCAACCAAAAGTTATTTGATTTCAATCTTAATCATTACCTGCTGCGGACGGGCCAGGCTGGGCCTCCTTGCAGAGATGACATTGAAAGGCTATCTCAAAGGCCTAATTAGAAATGGCCCTTCTCTTTACAATTGTCACTCTCACCTCAAGCCTGCCAAAGTAAGCCTTGCATTTTAAACAGCCTCTAAATGGCAAACCGGCAGATTTCACTTTGCCGTGACCTTAGCCGGCTTTGCCACGGACGTGCGTGTGCTGGGAAAGCCTGGCCGCGCCACGATGCCCATCAGCTGGACACCGCTCCCGTAAACACCGCCGTCCGTCAGGGCACCGGTAGAGTGAAAAGAAATTTGTTTTCACACTTAAAGGAGACATGAAATGGAGTGTCCTTAACTTAATCACCACCTTGTTTTACCACATTTGCATATATTTGCATATTAATTGGGCTACAAATTAAAATTGGTTTTGTAATTTTAATTAAGTGTCCACAAAGGTATATGATTAGAACTATTTAAAATACTGTCTGACATAACTAGAAGCAGAGCTTTGGTGACGATATATTTTTCTGCTTCTTTTCGGGGGGGGGGGATTACTTTCAGGGAATGTGTGTTTTATGATAGTAATTCTTAATCTCCAGTAGATGATGCAGCCAGACAGACTGGGGGTAGCCTGTCAAAGTCGGTATTGTCATTCTGCTGATTTGCGGCTCTCGATGGGCTGTCTGTGGTATCTGCCTGATTGTAAATTAAGCTCTTCGCCTATAACTATGGAAAACAAAGCCTTATCTCAGCACCATACGTAATGGAATTATGTAAACAGATTTTATCAGTGTGTAGAAACAACCGTTCACCTGTTGAGGGCCTTGAATCAAACCCACACATTTCCAGCTTCCCCAAAGGCGACCTGTTAAATCTTCTCCAGGTAACGGAACAAACAAGCTCTGATAATGATGATTTCTCTTCTGTGCCTGCTTTCACATGTGTGCACTCACGTGGGCCTGAGAGGTGTTGAGTTTGTCCTGAAGTCACCGTAAAACAGACCTGGAAAAATGACTGCGAATACGTTTTTCCTCCAATATAAAAATACATTCGGCTTGGGCGGGCACTTTAAATAGCCCACTATGTCATAGCGAGACTTAAAACCAAGTTTCTGATGCAATTGCAGTGAAGTGGGGCTATCACGATGGAGACTGGGCGAAGAAGCATAATATTACCCCGGCGTTCCTTTGCTGTGGCTTGGAAAGCCTCTTATAGACATTTGGAAGCATTTTTCTTGTAAAATACTTAAAGCTAAAAAGCACTGGGATACGCTTCGTTCTCCTGGTTTCTTTTCTTCATTTTTTCACCTCCGAAGCGATGGAAAAAGGTTTGATGGGCCTGCCCACTGTTACCGTTAGAGCAGATGACATTCTGATAAAGCCAGCTGAGTAAGTACAGCAGAACCATCTCTTATCGTGGTGCCATCTCGTGATTAAAAACGGTTTTCACTGGAAAGAAACTATGTATCTAGGAATCAGTCCGGGTGCATCCTACAACCTGACCTCAGGTATCATGCCACAGGTGCCAACTGACGGGGAACGAGGACAGATATTTACATACTCCCCCTCACAGCAGCTTGGAAACCTGTTGCATGGCCTTTAAAATGCTGTCATGATTTTATCTGCTTGCTTAGTTAATGATTTTGATTCAGCTGACTTATATTTAACCTCTACGCCACCATCAGGCGTGACTCTTAACGGCTGGTACAGGACCTCGGCTCACTAGAGAGCTCTAACACCGCTGTGTCTGTGCCAACGTCGCGTCACTTTTGTATCCAGAACATTCTAGATCGTTCTGGAAGGTCTAACAGCTCCCCGCTGGCGTGCTGATGGTCATCAGCGTGGCCCTCATTAGCACCAGATCCGGTGCCGACAGGTCACATGGGGTTTGACAGTGTCTGCGTGCTTTTACAAGACACGTTAAGCACGGTGCCATGGCAGTTCTTATTCCTCGTTCCCTCTCCTGTCGCCGAGATTTCACGCGGGTTTCGATGCACGTATTCTCACGGCAGAATGGACCGCCAGCACGGATGGTAATATCCAAATAATAATGGGGCTAACTAGCCCTTCACCCAGCTGTTATTATTTCAAATGACAGAGTGACCAAAAGATCAGAAATTGAAAATTTAATATCGCAGGGAAGTGAGGGCGTATTGTTGTATGACGGCCTTGGAGAAGTGGAGGGAGTGAGAATTATCATCAGCCAAGTGAGTGACAAAGAGAAATCCGGTAATTATTCTGGGAAATTAGACTTTTAAAAGCCTGTCATAACAGCACTTATAGGTAACATTCCCAGCCTCTTTAATGAAGACTCTCTAAAGCCAATAATGGATGAAGGAGCTCGGAGCTGCATGGACTGTTTGGGTATTGTCATTAGCACGCTCTTCACCCCCTGGCACTGCCCGTTTTGTCTCCGGTCAGAATGGGGCGCCGTTCCGCAGCCTGTCGCTTAGCTCCCTGGGTTTGTCCATTTTCCAGGTTCCTCCCTGAGCATAAGCGTGCTCGCTGCGCGGGAGAGGCAGCCCCCCTTGGGAATTGCCCCTGTTCCGCAGAGGGACTGGCCCAGAACACGACCCTGAGAGTATCTCCTGGACTTGAGCATGGCGCCTTGAGCCCTCAACATACCGGTGCCCTGCACTCTCCAGAAGAAAATCAGCAGAGTCGAACAAGTGTAGCGCCCCCTATGGAGGGGGAAGGGAAGCACACCAACACCTTGCCCTGCCAGGTCGAGGAGGAGCGGGACGACACCACCAGCCAGCAAAGACCCCTGCATATCGTGTGGCCCCACAGGTGGTGAGTAGCGCGCATCCGACCCCTGCATGCACATGTGACATTTTCCAACGTGAGTGGAACATCATCAGCTCTATTTTTAATCTGGGATCCTCTGCCAAACGCTCATCCTGTCTCTTGTGAACGTTTAGCATTAGCTCGGAAAACTCCTGGGAATCGACTGTGAAATGAAATTACCTCTGAGCAAACAAATAGGGTCAAACTCTCAAGGAGACGCGCGCTAAAGCTGCCCGCCACTAATTATGTGGCAGGTTCCTTCTTGTGTCAATAAGACCCTGGGAATTCGCAACCCGGGCATCGTCGGAGAAGCTCTCGCTGATTTATCAGGCTTCTGTGGCACTGACTCGCTGCTCACGGGCTGAGGAAAGGTTGTCGCACTAGCATTCATTGGAAAACTATGCTGCTGCTCTGCCGTCTAATGAGAACATTCTGGAAATACCTCATTCACTCGCTTACAGGCATGCAGGCCTCCTGAAGTTTTTGCAGATCCTCAGGAGGTCAGTACCAGACAGAGGAGTGTGTGACATAAACACCCTACATGTCATTCATGATAGTTGTCTTAGAACCTTTCAGAACAGCACGACCATCCACCTCCGCCTGGCCGTCCTGTGCATAGAAGTGGCACCGTGGTCTGCGTTTGCCGGCTGACTCGTTTACACATTCCTGCCAGTGCGTGGAATGTCGTTACCTATGTGCCCTTACGCTCTGAAGTCTCCACTTAATAGGTGAAGTGGGCACTTGTTTTCTGGGCTTGACAACAGTGATGGGAAAGCGTGAATTCCCACTGGCTGTTTTTTGACAGAACCTCTGGCCAAATCAGTTTCCTCCTCTGTGTTTGGTGGAACTTAACCCCCCCCGCCAGGCACCCCCTCCCCGCACACCCGGCAGCAACGCGAGCGCATTCCCGCACTCCCCGACGAGATCGGGCGCATTCAGGGCGGTATGGCCGTAAGCGAGGAAGGATGGCAAAAGCTGTCCT
>JAAGVU020000095.1:7677-36832 GCA_011763525.2 Mormyrus iriodes | reverse complement strand
GGTGAGGGGGAGAGGAAGTGAGGGGGAAGAGAGGGCAGGCAGGGGGGAGGGAGCGAGGAGCCGGGAGCATCGTGAGGTTCAGAGGAACAGAGGGTGCCCCAGCGGGCGACGGAGCCGGCGGCCTGTTGCAGGAGGGGCAACGACAGGCGGGGGGGGGAGGCCGGCGGGTGCTAGAGGGGGGAGCGTGTCGGGGGAGTGGGAGGGGGTTGGGGGTGTGTCGATGGTGTGCAGCCGGACTTCAGATGGCGTCGGGTTTTGAGGAATAAATTATGAAGGCGATCCCTGGACTGGCAGGAGTGATGTGTAGCTGTTGATAGAGCTGTCGATGGCCGCGCTTTGGGGGTTAATATGGCTGGCGTTTGGCTGGAGACATGACACGCTCTGTGCTATACAAAGTCGCCGGGCCTGTGTGGACGTGGTTAGACACCATCATGTGAGAGCTCTTTGGTTCGAAGCGAGCGCCATCAGCTTTCTTACAAGGCCTTCCAAGAGTTATGGGCGTCGACTTCAAAAAAACAAAAACACACAGCTGGATCCATTGCGACACTTACGTGCCTTAAGCTGATCTTAAACATTATCATAAATTTTTATTTTTAGTCCTAAATTCTTAATTAGAACAGAAGACTCAAATAAAACAGACGCAGTGTATGTAAACGGCAAATCCAGGACTTTTTAAAGCAGATTGGCATAAGAACTAAGCACAATTAAATTTACTAGCGTTTTACAGTTTGCTGACAGTGATGCAGTGATGCCCTTACAGTTTCCCTCAAAGCCTTTTGCCACAGTGACACAGCTTGTCATGGTAGTGTCTGACTTTATATGTGCGCTCTGTTTTATTGTATTATCATGCTTAGGGGTCGAGGTTAAATTGTGACCGGTTACTGTTAGCAATACCAGCTGTTAATCTCCTAAAATCACTCCACTGAATTAACCACCCATCGCATTAAAAAAAAAAATCGCTGTCATATGACCTTCATACAATGTAGATGAGAGATGTAGGAGCAGATTAACGTAGGTTTAGTGGATTGAGGAAAGTTTGTCAGGATACAGCCTGGTAGTAATGGTCTTGGCTTTGTATGAGGAAGGAGCAAGTAGGAGCACGGAGCAGGCCGCTGGTTTTGCCTAGGTTCGAAGTGAGTTCCACGCATGTGGTGCACCGTAACGGGAGGCTGTAAGGAGGAGGAGTCTGGGGAAAAGGGCGGGTCGGCAGCTGACGGTTGAATAATTGATTACTCACGAAAAGTACATATGAGAAACGCCAGTGAGGGGGAATGCACAACACTCCGTCACATTTTCAGCGGGCTGCAGCCACCGCTGCTGCAGCAAAATGAGGGCGTTGTGGGAGAGCTCATAATGTTGCCCAGCCGATTGCAAATGAACGTCTGTTTTTAGCTACGCGTAGCCAGAGGGCTAAAAGCTTTACGTTAACGGTGTGTATGAAATATATAACTAAGTTAGATCTAATCTCATTTGATAGGAAGTATTAAAGTGAAAAGTATGACAGTCAGAGTCGTGCCCTGTGTATGTCACCATTTCTGAGTGTGCAAACGGAGGCCTTTGGCATGGTGGTCTGTGGGCCCCTCAGTGGCATCACAGCAAATGCAGGGCTGGGCCAGCGCTGTCTAGCCACTTCCCGAAGTAGGCAAAGAACCTCCAGGAAGAGGGTGACAAGGGAAACCGAAAGGAGAGCTTTCCGGTGAATTTTGTAACTGTTAGGCCACTCCCTGCTGACCAAGATCCAGTTTCCGGTGAATTCTATAGATGTCGGGCTACTCCCTGCCGGCCGGGACCCAGTTTCCGGTGAATTCTGTAGATGTTGGGCTACTCCCTGTTGGCCGGGACCCAGTTTCCGGTGAATTCTGTAGATGTTGGGCTACTCCCTGACGGCCGAGATCCAGTTTCCGGTGAATTCCGTGGTTGTCGGGCCACTTCCTGCTGGCTGAGAACCAGTTTCCAGTGAATTCTGTGGTAGTGCAGGCCAATTCATTTCTTTTTGCATTTGCTCTGTTCTGCCAAGTTAGAAGTTTAAGCCGAGTCTGAGGAGCTAGTAGTGTGAAGCACATCCTGCCTACAGCCTTGAAATCCGTGCGTTTTGTCCTGACACCATGCATTTGGAAAGCTGCCACACCCAGCTGCTGTCTATGGTGGTTCCCCAATTTCCATTGAGGTTGTGTAAGTTTAAGTAAAGGTGAGAAGACCTTATGGACCAGTATCTAGCCTCTGTTGGCCAATCACAGCCTGTCACCAATCACAGCCTGTCTCCAATCACAGCCTATCGCTAATCACAGCCTATCACCAATCACAGCCTGTTGCCAATCACAGCCTATCGCCAATCACAGCCTCGTTAACCAAATATATTCCAACAGAGCTTGTTGCCGGTGACTGTATATTTAGTTTTTTTTTATTCTGTAAAGTATGTTGTTTTCCTCTGGGAAGATGGTGTCTTGCGCAGGTATTTCCTAGGGATCCTACCAGCTTCGTCTCCACCCATGAAGCGCTGCTATAATGAGGTTGAGTGACTTTCAAATTCACTCCTCGCATGTATTTTTAAAGATACACTGATAAGAGTCAGATTTATAGTCCTCCCGCCCATAAAAGTCAGCTTTTCAGCCCCCCGCCCCGTAACAGTCAGCTTGATAGCCACCCCTCAGTAAGAGTCAGGTTTAAATTCCCCCCCACCTTCCAAGCAAGAGTCAGCTTTACAGCGCCACCCCCCCTCTCGGAAAGAGTCAGCTTTACAGCCCTCCACATCAGTAAGACTGAACTTTATGTCCCTTCCCCGTTGGAAGCAGATTCCTGTTTTGCCACCTCTCGGCTTTGATTTAAGGTCCCGAGTAGTGGCTGTCTCCTGATAGGTCAGCTGGCAGGCTCCACCCCAACCCACCTCGCAGCTGGACCTGCCGCCCCCAGGGTGCCGTTCAGAGTCGCATGTGAGGGCTTATGTTCCTCCATCGGCTCCCTACGAGGAATTCAATGTGTCAGCTCCCAGGGAAACTTCACATCACCCACGTCACGTGGAGAGCAGACACTTCCTGCATATGCTCAGCTGCAAGCTCTTGCTGCCCATCCGGTGCCAATCTGGACCCGGCCGGCCGTCTGCACCGACCTGAACGCTGTCAAGTGTTTCTGATCACGTGACTGTCCCGGTCACTGTTACGGAGCCATCCGTAAAGGCTGATTTATACTTCTGTGTGGAATCCACGCTGTAGGTACGGCATAGCCGTGTACCCGACACTGTAGTCTGACGCTCACCTCCCCAGGAAGGTAACTTCACAACGCTGGGATTCAGATCGCAGCAACTGCGATTGGTCTGCTTGGTAGCATCGCACTTCCTCCTAAGCAAATGTTGCTGCTATTCATTTCCAGCTGGGGGGAATTTTAGCGTGCGACAAGTTGTGTTTAGCTCATTGCAGCACTGCAGTTTTTGCCACGGTTGCAGCCGTTCACACTATTAAAAAACACGGCTGCAGCCTAGGGCTGCAGTATATTACAAAATTTCAGATATTACGATGTGATTTATTTGCGATATTTATAAAGAAATATTCCGATATTTATAAAGCAAAAAAGAGTTCAAGATGAAGAGATTTCCCACAAACCCATCTATTACTCATTTAAGCAGCAAGGACAAAAATGATTCTGATTGGCTCAGAGAAGGCATGCAGCACACATACAAAAGCAGTGGAGGTAAACTTTAAACTGACTTTTAAAGATATACTGGATAATCATGAAAAGGAACAATAATTAAAATTGCAGATCTTGCTAAATTTTGTTTCCAGTGGCATAGTAACAATGTTTTAGCAAACCGTAAATGCCCCTGCACTCAGCCAAATAGCGCTTTGGCGGTCTAACTGCAGAGTGACACCGGCACACAAGTATGAATTCACGCAATGGCGTGGGCCATGGCATAAGCCCTGCGTAGACTCGATGCAGAAGTATACATTAGTGTTAAGCTTTGAACTTTTCAAGGGCGTGAAGCGCTTATCCTGAGAAATACCCGCTAATCAACATCTAATTAAAAATAACAGAAAATAGCATTGTTTTTTATTTGCTTGTCTAAAGTCTGCATGGAGGTGTCTGCCTTAAACATATTCATTAATTTCATGGCCTCTTGGTCCATCTACCAGCGCTGATCCATTCACCTTTCTATGCCACTTCTCTGTCTCACAGGTACGTGGGTAATAAGTACGTCATGCGTGTGTTTTGTTTGTATCTGTGTTGTTTGACCTCACGCTCCCTGCTGCCCCTCCCCCTCCCCCCACACCCCCCGCAGGTGGACACCAGCCCATTCTCTTGGAGTGCCCTCCGGTCCAGCTTCATCTCTGCCCTGGCAGGCTCCGCCGGTGAAGATCAGTGACTGTGCGGGGCTGGGGGGTGGCATGAAGTCGCCGAGTTTCCAACCCCAGACGGAATCCACAGAACTTTCCAGAGCATGGCCATATTTACCTGATCAGAGGGCGCTGGGAGAGGAGGCAGGGTGGGGTTCTTAGATGGGGGTGGGGGATTGGGGGGGGAGAGGTTAGAGGAGAGGATCGGATGGAAATGTGCAGGAAAGCAGAGCCAGGCTGCCCGTAATAGCTGACACTGTGCCATCTGCCGCAAACCTGTGGCTATACCCACCCCCCCACCCCCAGGAGCAAATGAAACGCAGACCCGCCCCGACCTTAAGATGGCTGCCTAGCCTGTGCTCGCACGCCGCTGCGCAGCCGCTCTTATGCGTCCCATATGCGGTGCCACATCGAATTTCCGATCCACTGTGCTTTTCTTCTCTTTTCAGGGGGAGCACGTTGCCGGAATCCCCCTCGCCCCCCTGACTCAGGCCCCGCCTCCGCATGCATGCCATTGGCCGGCCCTCCCGCCTGCACGCCGTCCGGGTTGCCAGACTGTCGCCACCTCCTCCTCTAGCGCTTGTGCCCCTGGTATGATTGGGCAGTCATCCATGAATTGTTTTCCATGCGTGAGGAGATCGCCCCCCCCTCCCCCCCATACACTTCGGTGCAGGGGTGTTTAAGCGGAGGTATTAATAAGGGCCTGGCAGGTACTCCCATGATTCACAGTGTCACATTTGCATTTCATTAATCTTGAAGAAAGCTGGGAGATAAACAGCTGTAATTCAGAGCTGTTTGGGGCCCTGCAACACGGCACCACCTGTCTGCTGAAATAGGAACTGTCATCTATGTGTATACCCCCCCCAAAATGTATTGCACCCCCCAGCAAAGACCGGAAGATGACTGGGACAGTATGCAGTGATTGGCTGCTCTGTGTGGCACCGTGGCACCTTAGGAGGGCGCTGTCCTCTGTGCCTTGCGATGCCTTTATTGCTGGGGGGTTCAACAAGCCTACCCCCACTCCACTGTCTCATTTTCTTTTGAACACTGAGATCTCACCATGTCGGAATTTTGGACCTGATTCGGAGGAAAAATAGTCAAACGGCAGTAAGCCCCCCGCCCCTGTGTGTGTGCCCGTGCCCTGTGAAGTCATCTTAGGCACCATTTTTCCAGTCAGACTTGTGTACGCAGGGTAGGAGACCCGCACATAGCATGTCCACAAACCGGATAGCGGGTCACCCTGGCCAATTGCGGGCCAGCATCTCCTAAGTAGCAGGTCCCCCCCGGAATTTGTGACCCCCCTAGATGCCATTGGGGGGGGGGGGGGTACTCTGTGTGCCCTGTCACCACACCCTCTGGCTTTTACTCTGACCTGTCTGTTGTATTACACACAGACACACATACACACAGAGTACACACACAGAATACATACATACATAGTACACACACATAGTACATACATACATAGCACACACACATTGTACATACATACACATACATACAGAGTATACACATACATAGTACACACACAGTACATGCACACACATACACACATATACACATACAGAGTACACGTACAGAGTACACACACATAGTACATACACATACATAGTACACACACATACATACATAGTACACACACACATACAGAGTGAACACACATGCTCACACATATACACATACATAGTACACACACATACATACACATATATACACACACATAGTACATGCACACACATACATACACATATATACACACACATAGTACATGCACACACATACATACACACACATATACACAGAGTACACACACATAGTACACAGACATACACATACATAATATACAAACATAGTACACACACATACACATACATAGTACACACACAAAGTACATGCACACGCATACATACACACATATACACATACAGAGTACACACACATAGTACATACACAGAGTACATACATACAGAGTACACACCTACACATCAAGTAAACACACATTGTACATACATAGGGCATACATGCAGAGTATACACATACATAGTGCACACACAGTACACACACCTACACACATAGTACACACCAAACACATTCAGAGTACACACAGAGAACACACACACTACGCAGCATGTATACACACGGGGGGGTCGATGGAGACGGTTAATGTGCGAGTTGGCATTTTGGCTGTTTGTAGATGCTGTTTCTGTGGAGTTGGGCGAGGGGGCTGCGGTGGTATTAATAGCCTGCCGAGGTTACACAGGCCTCTGGGTGCATCTCAGACTGTCCTCCTACTCAATCGAGAGCACAGCTGTGATGTAGCCCCAGGCACACCTGCCTCTTCGCAGCCGCTATCTAATGCATTTTACATTCTCGCAGACGGGGGGGTGCTCGCTCCCTTTGTTTACTCTGTGCCCTGCTCAGCTGACACATGGAAGCTGTAGTGCAGGTTTTGTTTGTCTCTAATCTGTAATTAGGGATTCTGTGTAGGGGCAGCGCGGTGCTGTTGCTCTGACACATATTACCGCGGGATCGTGCCAGCGCAGAGGAGCGGCACGGCGCCGTTACCAAGGCAGCGCTCCGCGTCGGTCACATCACAAATACCGCTGCCATTGTCCCGCAAGCAGCCCTGACGAGGGCGCTGTTTTGGCTACACCTTGCCCTATGCAGTGATGCTCATGCCTCTTGCGCCTCTAACTTTCCTGAATGTTCCTGGAACATCCCTGCCACTGTTATTGTAATAAATGAATTGTTCTGGAAGCATACTTAAAAAGTTTTTTATTCCTTTCCCTAATGAAATATTCAAACCTATTTTCGTAATTACATTGTTTGGATTTTTATTACTATTTAAAATGTTTTATTTTTAGTGACAGTATACCTAGTGATTGAGATGTCTTTTCATTATTTTCCTAGATTTCCACCACGGTACATTGAAAGAGCAGTTTATACTTTACACTCGCTTCTGCCGTGCTCATACCACAAAGCAGGAAAGACTTTGTTCTCTTCTTAAGAGCAAAAGGGGCCAAGCTTTCTCTCATGCAGCCTGGAGTGGGTAAAGTCCGACCTCGGAACATTTAACGGGCCGGGTTATTGTGTCACAGTCCGGCTCTCGGCTCCGCGGAATTCCATGTGAAGTGCATCCAGGCTGGAATTTTCCCCGTGACGCCACACGTGTGCTGGTGATCTCGGTGCAGATGTGGGAAAAGCTCCTTTTGATCTCTGCGTCGCTGTGCCAGCCGTTATTAAAGGACACAGAATCCATGCTGCTGCAGCTTTATCTTTTTTTTACATTTTATTTATTGTTTAAAGTTACTGCAGGACATTTGAGATCCAGCGGATATCGGTTGCGTGTGACACTAACTGGAGCAGTTAAAAATTTCCAGAAGTTTGAGGGGTGTAAAAATATTAAGGGGGTGTCTTGGTGTGGTGCAGAATGTCTGGACGGGACTTCAGAACCAGTGAGTTATCCCAAGCAAAACAGTGACCCTACCTTCAGTTTCAAAAAATGCAGGGCAACGTACTAAAGTTCCTCTGCATGGAACTTAAATTCTGCAAACTATGCTAATGTAGTGCCTGTTGTGCCGCCCTGCCGTTAGAGGCGCTGAGTGCGCCGTGGCTTTGCAAGGCGCATTTTTTGTCCTTAGCGGGGAAAGACACCTCAGTCCCTGCACTTCTCCGGTGAATTTGTTTGTTTTTCTTGCCATCCGCATCCCGTTCAGCAAGACAGTACCTTTGCCCACTAACAGCCGCTGTTACCCTCACATGCCCTGGGGGGCGCTGTTGCAGGCATGTTTTGGCGGTCACGCTCTGATATCACTTTCCCTGGACCGGAATTCCGTGGGCATGCCACGGCTGAGAGTTTCCCATCTGTTTCCTGCCGCTCCGCTAGAAAGGTCCTCGTCGATAGTGATGGGTAAGCCCTGCCTGTTTGGGCAGGCCGCCCACCTGCCTGCCCCCCGCCAGTGTGACCCCACCCCGATGACCCCCTGTTCATGATGGCATGGGCAGCACCGGGATCCGTGGCAGGGTAGTGGAGGTGTCTGCTTTGCTCTGACGTGGCTGACCGCTGTGCCGGGTCCCCCACCTCCCCTGATAATGAAGCTTGCAGCCATAGAAAAAGGTGCGTTCTCATCAACGCCTGACGACTTTTCAAATGAGGGGTGGCCAGTTACTGTGAGAAACAAGAGAACGAATCTGAATTTTTGGCACCAGAGAACCTCTCCTGCGCACCTCAAAACACTAAGGCTCACCATGGGGGCCTGTGATCAGGCGGTCACGGGTTTGAATCCCATGTTCTGTTGAGCAAGGCCTTTAACCCCCTCATGAAAAAAACTCCAGGTGCATCTGCTGACCCTTCTCTCAGACCCCAAGCTTCATCCTTACATCTATATTTGTATCTGTCTTTGAAAGAAAGGGGACCATAATGGGATATGCGAAGTGATCTTGTTCCATTGAACCTGTACAAAAGGCAGATTCATTTCAGAATGTAACCACTCATGGAAATCCTGCGTACCATGAGAAAAACATCTTTACTGAGAATCAAGTGAGGCAGGGGGCCCCACCCTCAGAGTTACTGGAGGCAGGGGGGTGAGAATGAGTCGTTCATTTCCATTCTCCTCCCTGCACTGTGTAAGTGAGGGGGGGTGGTATTTACTAATTGTATAATTCCATTATGTTTACGCCCTGTTGCTTGGGACACCAGCATCTGCCAAATAATTCAATTATAATAACGGTAATAATCATGCCCGTTCAGTCTTTAAACCTGCTTTAAGGGCCCAGGATTTACTGTTTTCACAACAGTTGTGCGTGTATTTTGTTAGAGATTAACTAACCGTCTGGAACGAGGCCCCTGAAATGTTCGCCGGTTCATCGCAGCTGACGTACAGCTTTAATCTTTTTCACAGTCAACAACTCAATAACATGGCAAATGCTCTACATCGCTCTACATGTTTGATATTTATATAATCAGGACAGAAATGGCTGCTGGCAGCTTAGGAGAGCAGAGGATGTCATGTTTAAGTTTGACTTTTGGTTTTTTGGACAGTGTGATCTTAGTCCTAAATGAAATGAAACTTTATCATTTTATACAAGTATGAGAACACGTATTGGAATGTGTTTATTTTTCAAAAATCGAATCATGCTCTCACACACACATAGATGAGAGCAAAGCTTGGTGTAATATCACAGGGTCAGCCATTTATCTGGCACTCCCCTGGGATGGGGGAGGGGGTTAAGGCCCTCGGTCAAGAGCACAACGGAGATGTGGCTACTCTGCTGAGCATGGGATTCGAGTCCGCAACCTTCTGAACTCAGGGATGGGGGGGAAAGTTAAAAATACCTTTTTTTATGACAATTTTAGTGTCATCTAGTGCACCTACTGTAACCCTTTGAGTAGGGAATGCTAATGTGTAACCTCCCCCATCACCCACAGGGAGCGGCGACTCAGCATCCCTCTGATGGTGAATGGGAGGAGGTCGCCGAGGGAATCCCACCATGCTCCCACTACCTGAGTACCTGTGGAACATAAGAACTTAACAAAGGGACCCGCAGCCCATCCAACACCCACCGTCCCCCCCAGAATACCGTGTTCAGTAGGGCCCCCCTCACTGAAAAACCGCGTCCAATAGGGCCGCCCCTCCACTGAAAAACCGCATCTGGTAGGGCCCCCCTTGCTGAAAAACCATGACCAATAGGGTTTCCCACTGAAAAAGCGTGTTTAATAGTTAAGCCCACCCCCACCCCCCCTCACTGGAAAACTATGCTCACTAGGGCCCCCCCCGCTGGAAAAACATGTCCAATATTGGCCCCTTCCTGTTGGAAAACTGCATGCAATAGGACCCCCCCTACTAGAAAACAGCGTCTAATAGGGCACCCACCCACACGTGTGCACACACACACACACACCTTTTGCCATTCATTTTAAAATTTCAATTTAGCGCCTAACGTCGCCGCCCCTGTAATATATTGCACCAATATTTTACCAATTACAGCAACTGCAGACATTAGGCTCAGTATTTGGCTGTGAATCAGCTATGTGAGACGAGTTGGGCGGAGCTATCTCGGCAGGGCGGCTATGGCGGCCATGACTTCACCTCGATACGAGCTGCTACCTTTATGATTCAGGGAAATACTTGCTCTTTGAATCAACACACCTGTGATGTGTGCGTGCGTAGGTATGTATTAACCAGTGTTTGTGGCTTTTGTCTTGGGGGCTTCATGGACCCCCCCCCCCCCATGCCCCATGAACGGGACTGTTCCTGGCAGAACTCTCCAGACGGCTACCCGCTCTCCTGGTCCAGAGGGAGGTGGTCATGGTGCAGGGTTCCTGGTCGCTCGGCTTCATGTGGATGTGTTACGACGTAGCTTCAGGGACGTTCAGTTATAGGGGAACAGCATGGCTACCGGCTCTCGTGGAAGAGTCAAGCGAGGTTAGGACTCTCTGTCTGTAATCAGAATTTCACTGGTTTGCATCCCATACTGACATCATTTAGTCCTGATCCCAGCCCACCCCTGTGTCACGTGGTTGATCATGGTGGTCATGTTCATTCATGGCGGGCGTTTAATGCCTTGGTTTTGTGTGGTGCAGAAAGTTGTTAGAGGAAACTTCAACTTTATATTACTGGCTGCTGAAGAGAACGTTCCACCCCCTTAGCCCCATGAGCCACCCCTGGCTGTCATAATGAGCATCTCGCACACCATTCCTGCTGGACGTCGTCCATTTCTCCTCCCCCCAGCGGCTCGGGTACTCCCACACAAACCTCCAGCTCTGCCCCCAGCAGCTCAGGCCCCCTCCCCGGCTTCACCCCCCAGTAGCTGTGGCACTCCCATACGACCACCCAGGCTCCGCCCCCCTGGAATTCGGGCGCTTCCATATGGCCACCCCAGCTCTGCCATCAAGCAATTCGGGCAGTCCCACACAATGACCATGGCTCCGCCCCCCAGCAGCTCGGGCACTCCCATACGACCACCCCGGCTTTGCCCCCCAGGAACTCTGGACACTTCCACACAAGTCCCCCAGCTCCAGCCCCTAACCAGTGGGAGGGTGCTGCTGTGCCTGGCCTTCTGGCCTACCTTGGATGATTCTGGGCCTCTCCAGTGGCTTCTGAATGGGAGCTCTTTAAAAGCCCTCGAAAACTCTCACTTCTAAGAGATGTTGATTAAAATCTGACCCTCTGACCAGCGGGGTGTCTGTGCAGCAGAGCCTGTTAGAGTGTCACTCTGTTGCTCTCATTATTACATGCCTCCATATTTCATATTCTGGGATGCATTAATTAGCTTAAAGTTCCAAACTTCCTTGGCTGCCAGCAGCTCCAGCAGGATACAGGGTCCAACCCACGGTTGGTAATGCGCCTGGTGCCTCCTCTTGGCATTTGGGCTGGGTCTCAGTCGTCTCCGCCTGCCACGTACCCCCATGTGCCACACCTGTGAGGTCATGACCTTTCAGAATGTGAGCCTGAGGTCTTGACCCTCCCTCCCCACAATGTTCTCCTGCATCCCTGTGCTGCCCCTGCAGTCATGTCTGTCCCCAGATGGTGCCGATTGCTTGCCGTGTGATTATTACAGTTAGAGGATGGTGACGGTGCCGTGAGAACGACTGATGAGAATACGGGGTGCCTCATTTGCATAATTGAATAAATGTCAATTAGGGGGCGCTGTGGCAGCCCCTTGGCTTCCATCTTATGCAGATGGCAGCATATGAGCGTGGTGCCGTGGGACAAGGGCACTTTCTGGGAGTGATCAGAGCTCTTTGGGAGGGGTGGTCTGCTTTTCTTTCACGGGGGCCTGGGTCGCTGTTTGTTGCATATTCTCTAAATCTAAAGCTAAATCTGGCCTGAGGAATTCGTCCCAGCATCTGTTTGGGGGGGGGGGGGGTAGTGTAGCAGGTGGGTAGGGAGGCGGGGTTGGGGGGTTAATGCACGCTATAGGCAAATTTGCATACTAATGTTGAATTTTTCTGTTCCCGGCAAAAATTCCGGATGTTCTTAATGCTCTGCAGCTTGTCGGAGATTCCCAGTGGCCGGAAGTGTATCCGTCTCTCAGGACGCAGCGCCACCCCATTTGCCTCCGCTGTAGGTCTATATGGGCTGGCCCTCCCTGGACCATCTGTATGGGGAAGGGGGGGCTTCCTAACTATGTGCAGCCGCTCTCTTTTGTAATTAATGGGCGTTTGTAATTAGCACGTACTGGTCTCTCTCACAAAGACAGGAGAAGCCTTTAAGCACAACAAAGGCGCCGCAACTCTCTTCTCTGAAATAGTTCTGAGGACATAAACAAATTACTCATGACTAATATATATTGGGCTGTTCAGCCAGGATCTCTTTTTCCTCCTCTAAATTCCAGAAACTTTTTGAAAGGTTTCCCCTCCAATATGTTCATCATTTCCCATGTTTCCTTGATTGGATTGATTGTTTTTCCAATCCAAGGAAAATTACGTGTAACAAAAGATGATATAAACGGAGCAGGAATGAGGCAGCGATGGCGGACAGGCCTCACGTCTCCGCGTTTCTCTGCAGTGAATCCAATTCAACCCATCTTCCGCCAGCTTCTGTCCTCATCCCAACACAAAGAGACCAACGGAAAATAACCACAGTCTAACCACAGTCACCCTGTAGCACAGGGGCCTTTTCCAAACCTGCCCCATGCACTGAAGACAACTCTGCGGGTTTTGGGCTGGATAAGCGCGTTCAGCCCAGTGACACGGACTTGGGAGTGTGTCATTAAACAATCACGGGGTTTCGCAATGAAAGTTTGTGCGTGGAGTCCGATTGGACGTCTCACGGACAAGGCGGGGGCAAGCCACGCCCATCTCACACGCCATTGTGGGACCAGTGGAAGTTTTAATGGTCTTTGGATACCAGTTTATCTATGACCACTTGACATATTTATTTATTTGAATCTGTTTAACATAATATGCTGCAGTTTAAGCTGTTGATGGACAGATGGGGACACTGTGGGACTGAAGATAACTTAAATGGGATTTCGAGAATGGAAACAAATGTCAGAAGTTTCATCTGCAACTTTTAATCGGTTCTTTTATGAATGCTCTCATCAAGTGTCATTATTGGGATACCGTGAGCTCTCTGGCTGCTGCTGAGCACACAAAGGGAATCATTTCTTATTCAGTCAGTAACTGTTCATTAATTCTGCCAGACATATCGCAGTTATTGCTCTACAGTGTTACTCCAAAACACTTCTTTTTGCAGTTATACCCTTTAGAATTTCATTTTGACAAGCAAATCAAAGCTCTCCACAGTGAGGTGTAAACACTCAATAAAGAATTAAAGTCTGCATGCAGCACATTTTGTTTATCTTGATTTGGAAAACTACTGGTAGTTTCGATAGTCTAAGCTGACTTACATTTGACATTTACATTTGTCTAAACCCAGTTTTTTTTTCTTTTAATAACACTTCAGATGAGTAAATATAAGAAAAGTTTATTTAAAAAATTAAGTAATTAGTTTGAAAAAACCTGAAGTTCAGATTTTGAAGAAAATTCAGTTTTGAAGAAAATTTTAAAAATGTCAAGTGAAAATTTGTCATGAAAGTTGGCAACTCATTATACTTATTTAATTGTCAGATATACTCTATCAAATATTTGAGAACCAGACATTACTGTCCTCCATCCCATAGATCTCTATTATCTGGCTACCAGGCCCAGATTAAATGTGGCTAAACCTATTCAACCTATACGCTATGAGTGGCAGGTGTTGAGTATAAATCTGCTGGCTTCCAAATAACTGCTATCAAATCTGGGGGTTTATCCACAAACATACCAACAGGAACCTTTGAGATGGCAACTATGAACCTGCACACTGTCCTGCAGATCTTTAAAGTGCAAACTCTGTCTGGTCATAGTATTTTGCTCTATGTGTTTGATTGTTCAGTGAGAATATGGCTCTCTGCTTCGGAGGGGAAAAAAGGGTCCATTCTATTTGCACAGAGCCAAAAGTAGGCCGTCACATGATACAACGTGGATGTCAGGCTGCCTCGCCTATATAGCGGGGATGTGCAGGAATAAGGGAATTCCCTTTGAATATCCATAGGATCCACATGCTCACCAGGGTCGTCCATCTGGAGAGCGACACTCTGGATTTTAGCTTGCAGGCTCTGTAGGCCAACACTTACCCCAATTATAACAATTTATGGGGCATCCTCCATCTTCGTTTTCAAGAACAAAGAGTTGGATCACCCCGGACATCTTCCTGCAGCTTAAAGCTGTTTAAGCTGTTTCAGTGATGAAGTGCGGACTGCAAGAAGAGGGTATCTAGCGTGGTCAGGGCGTTTGTGCTTCCAGAATTCCTTGTGCCACGTGGCAGGGGATTAACCCTACACTCCCACTGACCTGTACAGTTGGAAGAGTAATAGCAACATTTATTTAAGCAATAAAACTGAAAGCCATAAAGTGTATGCCTTATTGCTCTTCCCGGTGTGAAATTCATGAGCTGCATGATGCCATGTGAAAGGGAGGGAGCAGAACATACGGGAGGTGGGGGGGTGCTCTGTGGGATGCCTGTGGGACACCTGCGAGACACCTTTGACATGCCTGTGGGACAACTGTAGCACGCCTGTGAGATGTCTGTGCATACCTTTCAGAGGGTGCCTTTCCCACGCCTGCGAGACGTATGTGGGACACCTGTGGCACGCCTGTGAGATATCTGTGGGACGCCTGTGGCACGCCTGTGAGAGGTCTGTGGGACGCCTGTGGGATGCCTGTGAGACGTCTATGGGACACCTGTGGGACGCCTGTGGGATGCCTGAGAAACACCTGTGGCACGCCTGTCGGACATCTGCGGGATACCTATGGGACATTTGGCAAAAAAATTTCACAGGTCCTCTTGCCTACAAAACCAAAACTTAGACAAAGAGTCATGTGAACACACATTTCGTAAAAGTGAGTGTAGCGGCTTGTTTCATACGTGAACGGTGTGAGCAAGCGTTAGGGTGCAGTCTCGCCCCCCCATGGCCAAGCGCACTCTCCATTTTACGGGGGGGGGGTCCACATTGCTGAAATGTTTCAAAGTGGTGTGCGTCGTTTGGCTTTTATCACCATGGGAACAGAATGCATGGATGTTCTGCAGCTGGGCCTTGTACGGATGGTAAACCAACGTCTGCTGGCTGTCAATTAGCATTTATTATTAATTAGACCGATTAGCTTTCCGGACCCTACATCCCAAAAAGCCTCCCTTGCCTTTTCGGATATTTCTAGAGAGGTAATAAGAAAAATAAAAAGGGTAGGGATACCGTATCAGCGGTCATGCCCTCTAACGAAGTTAGCGTACACTCTGCTGAACTTTCAGAGTATGTGTTCGATTCGGTCAAACTTTGAATTTAATTGTGTTCCAGATTAACGTTGAACCCGAGGCCTATTGTGCTTAAACAGGAAAGAAAGGCATTAAAACTGTGAAAATAGAGCGAATGCATCAAAGAGGCCTGGATAGCAGCACGTATCCCATTTCGCTCCTGGCACACTCCAGCTTCTGGCTTTCGCTAATCTTAATAAAGGCAGCAGCGAGTCTAACTTTTGGGGGGATTTTGTGCGGCGATTACGCGCACGCTCTCCGTGGCCTGTCATGTGACTGCAGCCTTGGAGCAGCAGGCTGTCTGCTCCCACGTCCTCGTTAAGATAAGCGAGATGCTGGCGACTTCCGCTGATCCTAGACAAATGCCCATTGCCCCCCCCCCCCCCCGCCCGTTCGTTCACGGAACCTAAACTAATCAAAGCGACTCCGAGCGCCGTGAAATCCCACGCGCTGCTTTCACGAAGCTCTTCGGCCGTTTGCCATTATATCTGTCTTCGTTTGTCCACTTTTGTTTATGACAGTTTGGAGTTAAATTATCGACACTGATTCCTAGAAGTTTGGCCGGAGATCACAGTGGTGTCTTGGTGATTTGATATCATTAGCTTGTTAGCGATAAAGGCGATCAACATATTGAGTTTACTGAGACGTGGCCTGACTGAGGGCTGCCCATTCTGTGCTCATAAGTGCCTCTTCCCTGGTCCTGCTGACTACATGAGGCATCGTTGCTTGTGTTGTTGTTTTATGTCCTGCTGTATGAGATGGTGGGGGGCAGGGTGGTCAAGGTCCAAGCACTCCATATGTTTTATTATGTTTATTTTTTGCATGCTGCTTGTTGCCCTCCCCCCATTTGGTTAGTATTCCCAGGGTCATTGATGGGCAAAGATGGGAATTGGGGAATTGCATCTCGCCCTGTCTGCATGGTAATTAAAGTGTTACTAGAAGCCCATCCAGTGTGACTTCCATTAACTGGCAGCTACTGAAATGTGATACATACATCATGCCCCCTCTGCCCCCCCACTCCACCCCCAAGCCCCTTTGGAATAAAATCAGACAAGCAGGTGTAATGTTACTGTTGCACTAAATATCTCTTTGGGGGGGGGGGGGGTGCTGTCTTCCCTGTCTCCATTGGTGGCTTAAGTAGCACCCTGTCCAAAGGGAAAGACCTGACCTAAATCTGGCTGAAGGACACCATGCCTGACCCGCTTACAGCTCCCTGGTGCAGCCTCAAGCAACACAGGCCTCTCTGTTAGCGCCAGCGAGCGTAGATGATACCAGATGGCTCACATATTGTACAGACATGACCCGTGTATAATTGCAGAAAGTTCAATAAACCCAGGTCTAGAATCAAATTGCATTGACCACCTTTTTTCCACTGCTGTGGCTACTGTACTCAATACATTTAAGGTGGAAACCGCTGTACCACCGCGCTGTGGTGCTGTAGTGGCTATGCTATCGCTTATGTGAGCAGGGATGAATATTGCATAAATACATGGCCGTAATTGTCCGACCTGTTCAGGGAAAATGCATCAGTTGTGCTTTTACAAGGATGATGATGATGACTCTTCCTTTTACACTTCAAAATTCAGGTGAGTGATTCTAAAGCTTCTTTTAAGGGGCTGCACCATGAATCTATAAAGAGCTGCCGCCTTTTATGAGGCCGGATGCATAAATTTAAATGAGCATCCGTATTTATGCTTTTTTTTTATGTGTGGTGCTTCTCTGTAGAACCATATTAGTCTAATGTGGGTAATTTTTTTTCTTCGAAATGCAAATGTTTCCAATAGCTGTTTGCAGGATTTGGCTCCAGGGCAAATGTGATCGTTTCTGGCTTCTCTGAACATCTCAGTAGGTCTCAGGTGCCGTTTAGGTTGTGCTCAGGCAGAATACAGGTCAAACAGGCAGTCTTTTCAAAGCCAGTGCGCAGTCTCTGCTTCATGTAACCATTTGCTCTGAAATTTCACATCGCTCTTCTGCATTTGTCTTAAATTTTAAACGTTTATTTTTATGATCAAAGCAGCATTTCGGTTAAAGGATATATTTTGTGAAATATATTTTGCCGTATTTTATTTAGCAGTGTCTCCGCTGTTAAGATTCTGCTTTTGACTCGCTTTGCCTGACAGCCAGTCCACCTTAATCACCAGAGCTAGTCACTGCCGTGATGCAAGTTACTTAAATTTATCTGCAGATGGTCAATTCCTATTGATCATAACCCGACCTTCAGCGGAGTGCCATAGATATTAAGATCGATATGTGTGTTTGACACGCCATGCCCGGTAACGTAGGCAGGGGGCGGAGCCCGCTTGGAGAGTGAGAGAGAGGGGTAAGCGGCCGCTTGTGCAGGTGGTATGACATCAGCTCCAGTGAGTGACTCCTGAAAGTAATTAGCATTCTCGTTGTCATACAAAGGGAGCAAATTATTGCCAGGTCAAAGGTCTGATATTGGTCCTGATCCCCTGAAAGTGTTCGACTTAATCAGAAAGGAAAGAGAGAAAATAAACGAAAGATGTTTACGAGTAATTTCATCTTTTGAAATTAGATTTTTAGCACTGACTTGAATTTTTTCTTCTAGACATGCTAATAATACCCAACCACCCGAGATCAGAGGGACTTGCAATGAATTGTAGCCTGTCTCAGATGTATAGATTATCTCACTATTGATCCCCCTATAAATAATATATATATATATATATAAAGTACCACAACATGGTCTATTTTGCTTGATATTCGATGGGAGAAAGCAAAGCCATTGGATAAAGTTGGTGTGTTACAAGTGCTGCTTGACAGCACATTGCTACTGACGCATTATTAATGCAGATGAGTAACGCTGATTCCCTGAATGATACCCATGCTGCAGTTTCCTGTTTAATCTGAGTGTCGGGATGCTTTGAGTTCAGCCATGAGAGCATCACAAACCAAGCAGAAAGGCAACCGGAAAGGCCGGTTCAGGGTCAACCAGGGTGTTGGGAGGTATCTGCCTCCAGTGTAGTCCCCCAAAACCAGCACAGGAAGGGAAGTGAGATGCTTCCAAGCAGGTATGGATTGATCATCATGGCTCCAGAGTGCATTTTGTTGCCAGTCCCAACTGAAAACCAGGCTAGCTGTAGTAGAGGTTCCTCAGCTTCCATTGGGTAGCAGCGTACAGCGTCCGTGACCTGGCCATGGGAGCTGGCTGGCTTTAATGATGCCTGTGGCTCTCGGTTCCTTTTGCGACACACCAATATCTCTATGCCACTGCTAATTCACTATGGACAAAGTCTGGTAAAAACAGACCATGATTTAATCTTAATTCTTTCTTTCATTATAATTTTCTGAAGATAATGATTCATCAAAAGCTTCTCAGCTGTTGCAAAAGGCACAAATCGTTAATAAGAGAATAAAGTGTCATCTTCACGTTGGGGACCCACTTGTCATTTGGATGGAGAGGAAAACCTACATCTGAAATTATATCATTTTTATTTTAGTTGTGCATAACATATCAAATAAGCCAGATCATCCAGATGCTCAGATCTCACAAAAGAGTGAGATTCTCAATCTAAACATCCATCCATCCATCCATCTGTATTCCCATCCATCCCTCTGCCTTCTGATCTCTCATCCTGGTCAGGCTGGTGGGGGGGCTGGGGTCTCTCCCTGGCTGGGCTGCACCTTACTTGGGGTGTCATACAAAACCGGGACATGTGGCTGAGTTCCTAGGTACATGTGTGTAGAATATCTCTATTTCTGAAGAATCTCTTTAACGTATGTTTAAAGGGGCATGGCTGTGGAAGTGGGTGGAGCCAAGAAAAGTTAGGATTAGGGATGCTAAATCAGTGCGGTCCACCAAATTGCAGGAGGATCCAGCTTTCTGACACCCCATTCGTTTTTCGTAAACACACTCTGTCCTTCCTGGACGCATGTTGAAAACTGCCCTGAAATGCTATGTTAATCACTCCAGCCAGGCTTGCTGTGGCTGTAGCTAAGACTGGCCCGCCCTGCATTATTATTGGATGGACGCTGATCTTTCTTGGCGTTGAACCATTTGGTCAGCCCTTCACTACCCTGCTCTGTTGCTGAGGTACAGCCCGAAGGTGACACAGACCCAAACGTCTTTCCTTATGCGTGTATAAGTTGTACTGGCAGCAGATGTGTAGGAGCAGCAATATACACCTAAGTTTTCATATTGCTGTGTCACATTTTCAGCCCCTCTGATCCGCGGTGAGTGTGTGTGGGGTCTCACTCTTTCCAAGTGCCCCCCCACCCACTCGGGTACAGTTGGGATTTACGCAGTTGGAGGTTTCCTGGGTGGTCAGCGGGAAGCTTGCCTGTCTGTCCAGACCCTCACCCTTGTACTCATCCCTCCTCTCTGCACCCCCCCCACCCCAGATAGTACAGAGGCTCCCTGGGTTACGATGGTCTGTGTTCCGATATTTTGACTTTACGCTGGGTAAATATTTTTCACTTTCAGTATATTATTCAATAAATTACATGTTATCCTAAAATAGCCTTTGTGTTCATGATTTTGCAAGTGTTCTGAGCATTTTTAAAGGTAGGTTAGGCTATTATGTTTGTTAGGTTAGGTGTACTGTATTAAAATACATTTTCGCCTTATGATAGGTTTGTCAGAACGTATCCCCATCATAACCTGGACAGAGGCCCTATTCTCACAGTAAAGAACTAGTAAGGTTGTTTCATTTGGTAGAAATTTATCAGATCAGGGAACCTCTGTGCGTGCCAGTAAGAGCTGTTTCAGTGCGTATGACACTGGCTTGACATTAACAGCAGCGTTTGCATTAAAAATACATAACTAAAAGGGGAGAGTTTGAGCCGCCTTTAAGGGCCCTGGCTCTTCCACGGGGGCCTGGCCTCGTCAGCACCGGCAGCGCCCAGCCATCAACCATTCCACATTTCATTAATTTGAGCTCATTCATTGATTTGATTTTAATTCAGTTTTGCTTTTATTGTTGCCATGTGGGAAGGGGTCACCACCCCCTTTGATTTCTTTGTGTCTGTCTTCGTTGAATGGGGGGGGGCTGTTTTCGGGTAACGCCATCATATGCTATCAATGTGTCCCACTTTAAATCTTACTATCCAGCTCCTTTCTGAGGCCTGGCGTCTCCGTTTATACATGCCATGTTTTTGATGGGCAAACAGTATAATTATCATAACTTTTTTAAGTTATATAATTTTATTACAAAGACATTTATTTCCATGAAGTCCTTCCAGACAGGGTATATAACAAAACCATGGCTCTATAAATCTGAGTATTTTACGGTTGTTATTATATGAAATAATTTGAGATGGAAGGGCATTCATTACTCATGGGAAAGGCACGATGGCCCAGGACACAGAGACGAGGGGAGTTTAGCATTCAGGAGAGACAGATCCACAAAACCTGGCTTACAGAAGCTGCTATAAAACTGAGGCTTAATCGATGTGTCAATGTGACAGTGGCCGTCCAGGGTAGACAAAACCCATGACCGTGTGTCAAGCAGGCAAACAAAGTCAGCATATGAATTATCAGGCAGTTCCTGTTTGATTAATACTGTTCCACTACTATTCTTCAATGAGCCGTGAGACTAAATTTGTCTGTGTGAATCACAGAGGCTGTGTCACGGTGCACAAAGGTGACGGAGGATGCAGAACCGCGTGTTTGCCAAGCCTGTGCCTCCTGGGGACCTGGGTGGGATTGGGGGGCGGGGGGGGGGGCACACTTTACTCTCTCCTGCCTTTGTCCAAAAGCCTAAGTGGAACACAGAGAGGGGCATCTGACTGGCTTCAGAAAAGCTGGAAAATTGTTCCCAAAACAGCTCTTTTCTGCCCCACCTTTGAGCCGTGAATTGCATCCCGAATCCCAGCTCCTATCGGCTGAGAGTCGTCAGCATGAAGCGTGCCAGTAGGTGCTGCTTTCACGCTCAGGAAGCAAGATGTTTGTCAGCTTTAACAGAGATCTCCAGCCACTGAATACAAATCAGGGGATTTGCTCCTGTTTGCACGTTTACATTTTTATATTTGTCTTAAATTTTATCCATCTAATGCGCATAAATGTGTTATTATTGTATCCATCTGTCATGTTGGTCAGTCTTAATAATTCAGCAGTGCATTATTGAACAATAATCCTACTCCATAAATCACTTGGTTGGTTGATGGGGGTGACAAATGTCTGACAAGCTTCTCAGGCACTATCACAGGCCGCACGAGCTGCTGAATATTTAACCCGCTGATGTGCTGGGGCTCCTTGAGAAGGGCCATGGAAACCTTTTATTTCCTTATACTGTTTTACATTTATGGAGCTCGCCTGCTCGTGTTCTCCAAATGGGGGTCAATAATCCAAGGTGACAGGGACAGGAAGGGCGAGGCAGGTGCATCAGGATACCCTCGTCTCAGAGCGCGCCATCTGTCCCTCAACCCACAAGGGAGGTGAACTGCGAGACCTCCTGGCTTTGTGGGATGCTCCCAGATCACATAGATGCACGTAGCTGCTGATGGAGGCACCGCATCTGCTCCTGCTGGTGGCCACGACGCTCGGGGCGCAGGCGTGTGGTTGTCCTCGTCGGCTCCGGCAGCGGCCCCACAGCGGCCCAGCGGCAGCTCCGCGCTCTCCTGTCCTCCATGCAGATGAGCCCTTTTAAAGGGCAGCACAACCCATCGAGAGGAGCCTTATTATCAACATCACACCCCCGCTATGCTAAATCAAGTCTCAAAAAAACGTACCCACGCTGACTCTCGGTACAAAGGCACCTGTCCAGGGCAATGAACCGGTATCAGGCTCAGGCTCGTGGCTCAGATGTTTGGGCACATATTACTAAGAAAGGAGAGTAACTACAGAGCAACACAGTGGCTCTCTCATTTTCCCAAATTCTGCTCAGAGTGGGTGAGGTTTGCATGTTCTCATCACATTTGTACCCTCCGTAACCCTGACCAGGAAGATGGATGGATGGATGGATGGATGGATGTATGGATGGCTAGAAAGTGAATGTGAAATGACATTGATATCATGTGTAAAGTAAAAACAGCCACCGTTGCCAGTATCATCCTTATCTATGGTAGTTTGTTCGCATAGGCTGTCTCAATGCTCTTTGCCTGTTAGCATGGAGGACCATTGAAATCCTTTCGTCAGGCTCACTGAAAGGGTGCTGAAATGTGCAGGTTATTATTTAAAATCCTTTTGAGCCTGATTACCTACTTTCTAGAGTGGCTCTGTAATTCCATGGCGAAGTGACCGTCTTCATAATTCATTGTGAAATTTCATCAATAACAACATTCAATGTAAATAAACTGCAGCTCTAATGTATAATTTATGGCAATTGCATTACCAATGGTTAAGACTCTGTGTTGCACAGGGGAAAGGGGCCTCCAAGTTTTGCAAAGGCTTCTGGGTGACCGTTGTGTATTTCTGAAAATGGCACTATGTTTATGGTTGCATAGACTCTGCGGCAAAATGACAGCTGTATGGTTTATGTAAAATGAAGCGTGGGGACACATGTGAAGGCTTATACTGTTTTACATTTATGGAGCTCGCCTGCTCGTGTTCTCCAAATGGGGGTCAATAATCCAAGGTGACAGGGACAGGAAGGGCGAGGCAGGTGCATCAGGATACCCTCGTCTCAGAGCGCGCCATCTGTCCCTCAACCCACAAGGGGTGCTGGCCAGGTCTCACCCACCTCACACACCTGCAAGGGGCGCTCCGTGTGGCCGGCCACCCTGGCTGAGGCATCTGCACATAGCATTTAAGCGAGGCAGGCTTTGACGGGAGGGGCCTTCTCCAAAACAAAGGCATGCTTCACGGTTATTGTGAGATGCAACTTATGGTGAGGTCACAGTGGTGCAGGAGAAAAACGACACCAATAAAAGCTGCATTTGAATGGTATTCTGTAAGTAAAGTATCTCTGGACAGCGAGCGCTGACAGCCGCAGTAGATTAGATTAAGATGCTGTCCGATCACTGTCCCTAAAGTCCAACACCTTCTCGGAGTTTCGCACTGAACTCCTGCTACCTTTGAGGCTGGTTTTGCATAAGTGGGTTTCATGTTGTTCAGTGATTTATATTCTAATGTCTGCTGTCTGCCAGATGATGGACAGCTGTAGCCAGTAGCTGCTGGCTAGCAGGGGTTTGCGGGTCCGTCTGGGGGCCTGTACAGGGTTCCGCGGCTCCATCCAGGGTCCATCGGCTATGTCCGGGGTCTGTCCAGGCTCCCGTAGCTCCATCTGGGGACCCATAGCTCCGTCTGGGGTCTGTCTGGGGTCCCATGGCTCTGTCTGGGGTCTATCCGGGGTCCCGTGGCTGCATCGGTTGTCTTGCTGGAGCAGATGTCATTTTTGATTTGGCTGCCAAATACACAGTGAGACAAACAGCCATTCCCAATTTTTGTTTTGATTTTTCAAAACTTCGAAAAGGAAAGCTGCATCATTATCAATTATACTCTCTTAATTTTGATGATAGATAGATAGATAGATAGATAGATAGATAGATAGATAGATAGATAGATAGATCTCAAACGAAATTGCAAATTTACTGTAGCACTACAGTAACACATTCAGACAGTAAAAACACATTTAGACATTAATAAGCAGTAATGATAAATAATGAATGACAATAAACAATAATAGTGCAAAGAGTGTTGGAGTACATTACTGTTATAGCTGCTAAGCAGCAGACTCCTCCCTCCAGGGCACCTTAACCAGCATCAGGCGCTGCCCGCATGGATGCAGTGTCTTCACTGGCGACATTCCCCTCACAGCAGCAGCTTTCTTCTCCGGCCTCGAGCCCCAGGCACCTCCCTCAGCCTCCGCACTGGCCGTGACTCTGCCCTGACTTTCACTGATTCGATTCGCTGTTCTTTGGACTGAGGCACCAACCCCAAAGCTGGAATATTCCCCTTTATGGCAGCCGCCTTCTGTAGTTCTCGCGGCTTCCGATGTGAGTGCATGACTCGGTGATATCGAATTTCACACTTTATTAGTCACATGCACAAACATACACTGTGTACATGTGTGTAGTGAAAGGGGTTTTCCACCTGCTGCATGGACTGTGCAATGATAACAGTAATAAGGCAGTGCTTAAGAAGATGGACAATGAAAAGTGAAGGATATTGTAACAGTGCAATCGCAATATCGGCTCACATTGACGAGTCTTGGCCACCCAACCCCCAGTCCAGTCAGCACCCGTGGTATTACCCTCCTAAGAACCTCTCAATAGGTGCTCACCATGGCTGACCGTGAACCCCCCACACGCCTCGTCGTTTCAGAGATGCTCTGACCCAGCCATCTGGCCATGATTTGGCACTTTGTCAGTCACTCAGGTCATTACCCCTGCCCATTTCTTCTGCATTAAACATGCCGACTACGAGTACCGAATGTTAGCCTACCATTTAATACGGAGGTGGGGAACCTGATCCATGGAGGGCCGGTGTGGGCGCGGGTTTTTGGGATGACCTCTCAATCTTAACATCTTCGTTATTCTGTCATTCGCATCCATACTACAGCCACTTCCTATGACTTATCAGACTTTCCATCTGTATTTGATTATTCATTTATTTGTTTGCTTATTTACTTATTTATCTACTTATTATTTAATAAGTTAAGAACTCGCCGGAGAATCCAGCTGATGAAACTTTAAAACCTTTACAGTAGTCCCGGAAATATTGCCGGCGAATCTGGCCGCAGCTCTCTGAAGATGCCGGTATGTGGGTTAAAGCTGCAAACTTGATATGCAAATCGCCTTATCTGGTGGGATTCACAAACAACCATCATCCTGATTGATTTAATAAACTGCTTTTATCTTTCAAAGTGTTAATTAGGCAAGAGGGGCCCTGCTTTGAATCTTGCTTTCTGTGGCACTTAATCAGGAACATTAGACTAGAAAAGAAAGTTTTTTTTTTTTTCCCCATGCCTTAACCTTTTTTTCTGAGATGCAGAGCTACTTTAATGATATAAGGGGAGAGGAACCACATAACAAAACAAAGCTTCCCGGACTTTAAATAACCTGGCAGAGTTTGTTTTAAAATCACTTCTCATCCATGCTGGGTCACTGGCCTCACTTGACCCAGCTCAACCGTTACCGTCAGCACCTGAGTTTGGTACCTGCTGGTGCCTCATTATTTCGGGGCAATCTGGGTGAGAGGCCAGGGTGTGCTTCTGACTGGGGCGTGGTGAGGTTCTGTGTGATGTGTCAGCGTGGTGGCGGGCGGGCGAGGTGTTACTCATGCAAATCCCGCAACGTAGACTGTAAGCGGACTCGTCTGTGGGACTCGCAACATGGAGTTTCCCATGAACCCTTGTGCTTCATCCTTGCTCGTGCTCAGATCCTGCTGCTGGGAGACCTTGTCTGCCAGTCAGACACTTCGAGGGAATATTTTCCACTCTTCCATCCCAGAGCAAGTCTGAATAATTTTCAACCGCATATTTTAATCGTCAAACTACCTTTGATGTCGTATTTGCCTGATTATTTTCCGCCACTTGGAAAAACAAGCCGGGGTGTCAGATGCAGAGCTGCTGACGGTTGGCCGTGAGCAGCCTGACGGGACGCCGTGTAACTCCCGTGTGCGTGGCTGTGCTGGAAAACAACACGCGCCGACCACAAGACGAGCTCAAGACGCCCTGTCAGAGCATGTGTGCGTGTTTGTTGGGCCCGGCTGTAAAGGCGGCCTGTGAGGACAGAGACGTTAGATTTCCTTGTTAAACTAAATTAGTTCCTGGAGACCTCGTTTTTTTTTTTTTGTTATACTCATAAAAAATGAGCTGCTGTTTACAGAGGGGCTGTCAAAGCAGGCAGTATGTGAAGCCACATATCGAAGGTGCAGTATTAAAATCTGCACAATTAAAAGTTTCTCAGCAAAATTGCTAGCTGCACAGAACAGAGGCGGACAGACATGGTCTCACCTCTAATTATTGACTGGCCTGGCGTGCCACTTGCTGTCTTCATTAGTGTTTTCCTGCAGTAATTTGGTTCTGTGTGAGATTCATCATTTACTGTCTGTAACCTTTAATTCATCCGCCGTTTGCAGTTTTGCTTGCTGAAGTAAGGCTTCGCCGAGCGCGACGACAATGGAAGTTGAGTGCAAATTTGCCACGGAAAGCACTGCTTTAATATTTTAGACAGCAACTTTTCGTTCCCGTATGAGATTTTAAACAAATCACATGTCCTGACAAAACTGCAACATAGCAAGAAGATTATTTTTATTTAAAAAAAAAAAAAAAAAGAGTATTTGCACTTGCCAGGCAATATACTGTATATGGGGATTTAGAAGGATGTGTTATGTAAAAGAGAGATATTGAAATATGTTTGGGGGCATTTTCTGAATCGTTCATATTCTTAGTTGCAGTTGCTGGACCGGGTTGAGTGCATCAGAAACCATTTCCACAAATAAAAAAAAATCCATTAAATGCAAATATCTGTTAGCGTGTCAAGACACTCTCCTTGGTCTCATTTTTTTGTTTTTCATGGTCCTGTGAGAGCAGAAAAAGCCCCTGGCATCAATCTCCCCACAGCTCCAATCTCTCACTCGCCGACGTTCCCCAGCTTCAGTCGCTGAATATTTCATTTCTGCTTTCCAGCTCCTAAGACCGTGTTTGTGATTGTGTACGATATTAAGCGTTTCCATATGTCACCGTCCGCCGCATAGAAAAACGACAATATAAGAGCTCAGCCCATTAGACAGAGGAGATGTTTGCACACTTTGATTTTATATGAAAAGTAACCCTGCACAGATGAACTGTGTGGCAACCTAAAATTGTGTGTCTCAGTCGGAGTTAACACTGTGCCTGCGATCGCAAGGGTGTTGGGTCAAATCCCAGGGTCAGCAGAGTAAGTTCCCCTTGACCAAGTACCCTTAATCCCCAAGTACTAGACAGACTGTCTGACCCTGCGCAAGTTTATGTTGATAAACATATATTGATTATGTGAATAATGTTCGATGCCTTAAACTGCAGTGAATCTCCGTGCATGCATATATTACATTTTACGGCAAATGTAGGCCTGCCTCTGTCTCGCCCTATATAAAGATTATTAAGAGTATATTTATGGATCCTGATGTTGTTTCACCCTATAGAGGCCATATGTTATAAATTTATAAATGGTTCATATCTATTGAATTTTAATCCTACTGACTAATTAGTTAGTATTCCGTGATTAATGCATTGCTAATAGTTGGTTTTCTCCTAGTTATTAGAATTATTTAATTCATAATGATTAATAATTAATGCATAGCACATGGCTGTCAGGGGGGGTCACAGGATGAGTGCATAAGCCCAGATTAAGAAACAGAGAGACTCACTGGCTATAATGAATGCAGGCCAGGCAGGGTTACCTCTTTAGGGAACCGGTGCGATAGGGCTAATGGTGGGTCTGTACCCTTTTATCTGGTTAAATTGAGACGTGCTGAAAGGTGCATAGCTAGCGAGGGTCCTGCCGAAGACCCCGGTGATAGCGAATTAAAACTCACTCAAGACTCTTCCCACTAACGGATATTATCGAGGGGAAAATGGGCAGCTGTAAGCATCTTGTATTCACAGCAGGCCAGCGGAGATTAATCGACAGTTCATGATGATGTGTGAGGAGGAGGGTAGTTTCTCTGCATGGAAGGGCAAATCGCTGCCACTGATTGGCCAGGTAACAGTGTATCCTGATTTGTGTCACTTTACTTACAGAAAATACCTATGCTCCCATAGTCAGTATTTCTAAATTGTCTATAGGCTTTGAATGTGTGCCCACAACTGGTATCCCATCCGATGTGCTGGTCCTGTAACCGACTGGTATCCCTATCCATTGTGCCAGTCCTGTAACTAACTGGGATCCCCATTCAGTGTGCCAGTCCTGTAACTGACTGGTATCCCCGTCCGGTATGCTGGTCCTGTAACTGACTCGCATCTCCATTCGGTGTGCTGGTCCTGTAACTGACTCGCATCTCCATTCGGTGTGCTGGTCCTGTAACCGACTGGTATCCCCATCCGGTGTGCTGGTCCTGTAACAGACTGGTATCCCCATCTGGTGTACTAGTCCTGTAACAGACTGGTATCCCCATCTGGTGTACTAGTCCTATAACTGACTGGTATTCCCATTCGGTGTGCTGGTCCTGTAACAGACTGGTATCCCCATCCGGAGTGCTGGTCCTGTAACAGACTGGTATCCCCATCTGGTGTACTAGTCCTGTAACAGACTGGTATCCCCATCTGGTGTACTAGTCCTATAACTGACTGGTATTCCCATCCGGTGTACTAGTCCTGTAACTGACTGGTATCCCCATTCTTTGTTGCTGTCTTCGTTGTTTGGACCCACATCCTCTACAATCTGACTGGTTGTCTCTCTTAATCAATCATTTTTCGTTCTATCCTCATTTTTGTGTAAATAAAACTCACACTAGCCAGGGCCAATTGCTAGTCTGCAGGTTGGTGCGCCTCCAAGTGGCA
This sequence comes from Mormyrus iriodes, assembly GCA_011763525.2. Classification (NCBI taxonomy): domain Eukaryota; kingdom Metazoa; phylum Chordata; class Actinopteri; order Osteoglossiformes; family Mormyridae; genus Mormyrus; species Mormyrus iriodes. Next base: position 7,828 of record JAAGVU020000095.1, on the reverse strand, counting down.
GTAGGGGCATCGCAACACTCTGGAGAAGAGTGTGGGTGTAAAAGTGGCACTAACCCCCACATGGGGGGGGGGGGGGGGGGGAAAATGTCCGGGGGGATTAAGTGGGAGGAGGGGTCTCACGGAAAGTTCTGGGGAAATGAGCCCCAAAACC
>JAAGVU020000094.1:215727-226569 GCA_011763525.2 Mormyrus iriodes | reverse complement strand
GTATTGCTCTTTTTTCATGGTGCCGTTTACTGTGATTAGGTTCCCTGGTCCATTGGCTGAAAAACACCCCCAAAGCATTAGGTTCCCACCACCATGTTTGACAGTGGGGATGGTGTTCTTAGGGTTGAAGGCTTCTCCTTTTTTACACCAAATGAAGGATACATCATTGTGGCCAAACAATTCAATTTTTGTTTCATCTGACCATAACACAGAAGACCAGAATTCTTCTTTGTCCAGATGAGTATTTGCAAAGGCCAAGCGGGCTTTTGTGTGCCTTATCTGGAGAAGTGGCATCCTCCTTGGTGTGCATCCGTGGAACCCAGCATTGTGCAGTGTCCGTTGGACTGTCTGCCTTGAGACGTTGCCACCAACAGAGCCCAGATTCACCAGGATGGCCTTGGTGGTGATCCTTGGATTCTTTTTCACCTCTCTCACTATCCTCCTGGCCAGCACAGGTGTCACTTTTGACTTCTGACCACATCCTCTGAGATTTTCCACAGTGCGGAACGTGTTGTATTTTTTAATTATGCTTTGCACTGTAGCCACAGGAACTTGAAAACATTTAGATATGGCCTTATAGCCCTTTCCTGACTTGTGAGCAGCCGCAGGTCCTCAGAGAGCTCCTTTGTCTTAGCCATGACTGTCCACAAACCAACTGCAGAGAGCTGCTGTTTTTCACCTGTTGAGTTGATTAAAACAGCTGTTCCCAATGAATCAGGGAAATTAGGATGCTTTAGAACAGCTGAACAGCTTGGACTATTTCGAATGGTATAGAACTTTGGATTTTCCCATAGACTGTGGTAGTTTGCAAAAGGTATGAATAATTTTTGACATGCCACTTTGTTAACTTAAAGCTTATATATATATATAAAAATTAAGCCTGATGTTCCCTTTCACACAATAGAATGATTACAGTCTCTAACTCACAGTGAGGCAAAGCTTACAGCTTATTAATCAAACACTGGTATCGGATCGGTATTTGGTATCGGCTGATACCCAAAGCCCAGGTACTGGTATCGGGACAGGAAAAGTGGAATCGGTGCATCCATACTGTTTACCCCACCAATTAACCCTTTCTAATAAAAATATATACCCAAGTGTCCAGTACAAAACATGCCCCCCCCCCATCTGATCCAGAATTTTTTGCTGGTATTGGGCCCTAAAATGGTAACGATAAACTTGCATTTTCAATGTTTGCTGTTATGTGATGTGTAATTCTCTCTTCAGGCCAGCCGTGAGGATGCTCTCCCTACTGCGTGTATTAGCCGGTGTTCCAGGACGAGGTCCAGCTGCAGCCAATCAGGGGAGCCTGGCGGTTCTGACACGGTTAAGCAGCACCGCCCAGCAGGTACTGCTCACTCACAGCAGGCCATTCCCTGATCAGACTAAAGATCTTCCTTAGCTTTGTCCCCTAGTCATATTACTTCTGAAAGTTATTCCTTTTTTCCCTAGGGAGAGCCGAAGAAGACAAAGTTTGGTCCTTTAAGTGATCAGGATCGCATTTTCACCAATCTTTATGGCCGACATGACTGGAGGTATTAGCATTCTGTTTACAGCCATAAGCCCCTTTAATGATGTGTGTGCTGTCCCAATATGAGACATGCTCCCTGACAAGTTAAATAACTAGGCTTGCTGCTAACTGCTGGCTTCTCCCAGGCTGAAGGGAGCCCTAAAGCGCGGTGATTGGTACAAGACCAAGGAGATTCTGCTGAAGGGGGTTGACTGGATCCTCAACGAGGTGAAGATCTCAGGTCTGCGGGGACGTGGTGGTGCTGGCTTCCCCACTGGCATGAAGTGGGGCTTTATGAACAAGCCCAGCGATGGCAGGTAAACACACTGATGGCAGGCTGAGTTTCCTGCTGTTTAAGTTGATCAGGTCTGTTCCGATTGCCCTCTGGATCACCCCCTCGGTGTTGTTCCATACCCTGCCCTTTAGGCCCAAATACCTGGTGGTGAATGCTGACGAGGGTGAGCCCGGCACCTGTAAGGACCGTGAAATCATGCGGCATGACCCCCACAAGCTGGTGGAGGGCTGTCTGGTGGCGGGCCGGGCTATGGGGGCACGTGCCGCCTACATCTACATCCGTGGGGAATTCTACAACGAGTCGTCCAACCTGCAGGTGGGCTCCTGCTGTCCTTCACACCGCCCATTACTACCTTCATTTATGAGAACTGACTACAGAGCAGCCATGTATCTGGCTGTTTTACTATGTTTCAGGTTAGCCATAACATCAGGTGACCTCCATGCCCACTGACTTGCATACCTCTCTAGTATGTCCCATTGCTAAGTGCGCTACATTTCAAACCCCCCTGTACAGGGCACTGTAGAACTCTGCTTTCTGTATGTAAACTGATTAGCGTTCTGTGTATAAGGGGGGAATATCGCAGGACAGATGGGTGAATCTATTACATGCTGTGCTCAGTGAGCAGAGCTGCCTTCTGAGAGCCACCATGGAGACCCTTCCCCCTTCTTGACGAATAGGTGGCGATTAACGAGGCCTACGCTGCTGGTCTGATCGGGAAGAACGCCTGTGGCTCTGGGTACGACTTTGATGTGTTTGTGACGCGTGGGGCGGGAGCGTACATCTGTGGCGAGGAGACGGCACTTATCGAGTCCATCGAGGGCAAGCAGGGCAAGCCCAGGCTGAAGCCTCCTTTCCCAGCTGATGTGGGTGAGAGAGCCGGGACCCGGGGGCCCCCTATTCTGCAGTTCACAGAAATAAATGTGTCTTTTTTTAATTTTTTTTTTTATAATCAATCCACTACTTTGGGGATTTATTATTGCCTTGATTTGATTAACTTTACTTGATTTCTTATTATGATCTGGCTTTACCGTTACTCATTATAATGATTTGGTAGATTGTTCATTATAAATAGGCCTTAGGTTAGGAAGTGCTTCTTCAGAACAGGTTAAGTGTGTGTAGGGTCACTGCCATCTTGCTCTTGCTTGATAAACAAATTATCCTAGTTTATAATTAAATGACCTTGGTAATATTTTAGGTAGGTGGAGTCTTTAGGTCTGGGAAAGAGACCTGAGAACCTTCTTTGTACCACTTAACAAGGGCACTGGCATCAGTAAATGTGGAACGATGTGGAAAAGTCAATCCTAGCTTATATCCTACTTGTTTGAACCCTTCCATATAACACCACAGGGCTAGTTTTTGCCTTGCGTGCTTTGTAATTGTCATGGTGAGCACCCTAACTGTCTTTTCTAGGTGTATTTGGCTGCCCCACAACAGTGGCAAATGTAGAGACCGTTTCTGTGGCACCCACCATCTGCCGTCGCGGTGGCTTGTGGTTCGCGAGTTTCGGCAGGGAGAGGAACTCGGGGACAAAGCTCTTCAACATTTCTGGTCATGTGAACAATCCCTGCACGGTGGAAGAGGAGATGTCAATTCCCATGAAGGAGCTGATAGAGAGGCACGCAGGTGATCCTCCTTCCTACACTTTCCTCTCCATCCAGCTGTCTGCTGTCCTTCTTTACCCTCCTTCTCTTTCTTCCTTCATTTCTTTTTCCACATACAGCTTCTGTTATTCCCACTTTATTAAAGTCAAGTTGGCTTTATTGTCCACCCATATACAGGTTTTCATTAGTATGAGATTACGTTGCCTTAGGACCACGGTGCGACATACAAATAACAAGTGATAAGAGGAGGGATTCATCATAGTTGAAAGTACAAAAAAAACACACAACACTGTGAAACGGGCAGACTGGACGCAAGGCTGTATATACACTGTATTAATGTCTGTATATGTAAGTTTGAGAACTTGTTTCGCACATCTGTGCTCTGAGGCCCACTGACTGGAGTCCTGTCCCCAGGCGGAGTTCGTGGTGGCTGGGACAACCTGCTGGCTGTCATCCCCGGAGGTTCCTCCACGCCCCTTGTCCCGCGCTCAGTGTGCGAGGATGTGCTGATGGATTTTGATGGCCTGATCCAGGCTCAAACTGGTCTTGGCACAGCGGCCCTCATCGTCATGGACAAGTCGGTAGGGAGTCTTCCTGCTTGACAATGGCATGCGGATCTTGGTTCTTATCTCATTATTGGAGTCATAAAATCAAATTTGTTTTATCTGTAAAATTCATGTTGATAATATCATATAGACATATTCCTGTTATCATGTAAGCCTGAGATCAGTATGGTTAATAGAGGTGTTCTCTGTAGTATTTATTGTGAGATTAAGGTCTGCAGTTGTACAGATAGTAAGAGATGAGGATGGGATTGTTAAGACTTTAATCCTTGCAGACGGACATTATCCAAGCCATTGCTCGCCTGATCGAGTTCTACAAACATGAAAGTTGTGGCCAGTGCACCCCTTGCAGGGAAGGTAAGGATGTATAACATTTATTGTATTCCCTGGACTTCGGGGGATGCACATGGTTTTAGTACCAGTCCGTCGCCTGTTCTGCCGGTACCGCAGACGTTTTGGTATGTAAGGTGACTCAAAACCTGTTTGACAGATATATTTCAAAATTTGCCCAGGCATTGCATGGGTGTCATACTGGAGCACATAACGTTTTGAGACACAAAATTGAAGCAGCACCACATAGTGACAGCAAAGCAAACGTTTTGATATTGTGAATGTGACAAGTCAAAAAGTATATGCTGGACCTTATTAATGCTAATGCAAAAACATTTTCAGACAAATTGCCACAAAAATGAAGCAGCAAAGGAAGGAACCAGCTATAGCAGACACTTGCTCTTGGGAACACACTAACTCTGAAAGTATTATACAGATCTTTTTCAAACTTTGCTGGCACATTGCAGGAATGGCAAACTGGAAGAGTTCATATTTTGAAATGGATTGTCCCAAAACAGTGTCACATAGTGACTGCAAAAAGAGGGTATTTTCAGCCAGTTGTTCCCATTAGCACAGTAGCTCAAAGTTTTTGTCAGATCGTTTTCAACCTTTGCAGACATGTTGTAAGGGTGAAGATTTGGACCTGCTCATATTTTGAGACAATACGCACTGAAATTGAAGCAGTGCTGAATAATGAATGCAAAGAAAAGGTCAACTCATTTACTTGATGTTGTCAGTGTGATAGCTCAAAAATTATTTGGTAGATCTTATCCAAACCTTTTTTATTTATATAGTGCTTTTCAGGATCACAAAGGCGCTTACAAAGAATACAGTAAACCGACAACAAAACAAAGGAAACACAGTAAGGATAGGGGACGTCATTGACTTAAGCAAACAAAAAGGTTTTTAACTTGTATTTGAGTGAAGATCTAGACCTTTTCAAATTTTGAGGCATCGCACCAAAATTGAAACAATGTTGCTTAGTGACAGCAAAGAGAATGATGAGAGAGGCTTATCCCTGTGAACAGGATCAAAGTATTTATTACAGTGAGACCCCTGTATCCATGGTTTCAGTATCCATGATTGTGGTAACTCGTGGATTACCACAGTCCAAAGAAAGTTAAAATATTCCAAAAACTGTTTCTAAGTTATGGTTATGTATAGCTACATGATATTTTTCATTGTAAAATTTATAACAGTAGCCTTTGATTATTTCCAGTTTTTGTTATTTGTCCTTTGAGGAATATAAAAAGTATGATTTTTATTGCTCTGTCATCCCTTGATACATAGAGCATAATGTGCAATATATTTTATTAGTGTATTTAATGTTGGTAATGTCGTACTGTGCATAATTTCAGTTAAACTTTACCATATGTGTGTGTGTGTGTGTGTGTGTGTGTGTGTGTGTGTGTGTGTGTGTGTATGTATGTGTGTGTTTTTGGGACAATCGATTTCATTCCACCATCTTGTAATCACAACCATCTGCCATCTTAATTCATTCCGTGCATATTTGTGCAGACTTCCTCCTTGTCCCATTGCTAAGTGTGCTGCATCTCAAACCCTCCCTTATTTCTTAAAATCGAAAGTGACAACCCTAGTCATGATCGATAGTTTGATCGATGAAGGTTTGCCTCTATAGTTAGCCAAACACAATGACAAACTGATTCTGTAAAGACTGACTTATGCAATTTAATGCTTGGGTCAACAGGAGTTGGAATTTAATGGACATGCTGAAGGTTAAAACGGCAAAGGAAATTATAATGTGCTTTTTCGCCATGATGAAATGGATTTTGTCTTGCAGTATAATATAGAACAAAACAGTAATTTAATCCTGTATAGTCTGCATATTAAAAGGTAAATTCAAAAAAGTACGCAATGCGTAAATACAGGTAATTCGCGCCTTAACGAGAATTTGTTTCAAATTATCGTTCATTAATTGAGAACTTGTAAAATGGGAGGTATTTTCCCATAGAAATGTAATAAAAATTATGAGTTTGGTTCCAGCCAAAAAATTATTACAAATTTTTGCCAAATAAACAGAGAAACAGAAATATTAGAATTATTTTATAAAAATATGCATATTTAAACAAAAAATCATTGAAAAACAAACACACACATTCACAGTCAGTTTTGTTCACTTTGATTTTCAGCAGATAGGGTGGCTGTTTTTTTTGTCATTTTTAGGACCACTTATTCGTTCAGGTAAAAACACATTATTTAACTTGCACATTTCCTGGTGATCCATTCAGGACTTGCAGAAATTATAAGTTGGTGAATGTGGAATGAGTACAGATTAGATGGCTAGGCCAAACGACATGGCTGAACTTGCAGAAATTATAAGTTGGTGAATGTGGAATGAGTACAGATTAGATGGCTAGGCCAAACGACATGGCTGTTCTGGGAATACAATGCTGCAGTTTCCGACAGAACCAAATTCAGTTATTACTGCTTATTAATAATATTCTACTTTGTAAGCAACACTTTTCAACATATCTTCCGGTGAACAGAGAGTCTTGCAAGTCACATTAGTGCTGCCTGCTAAAACAGCCTTGCCTTCCCTCGCCCTGCTCTTCTTACAGGTGTGGACTGGATGAACAAAATGATGTGGCGGTTTGTGCATGGAGATGCGAGGATATCCGAGATTGATATGATCTGGGAGATCAGCAAACAGATCGAGGGACACACCATCTGTGCCCTGGGCGACGGTGCCGCCTGGCCCGTGCAGGTAGGGGGCATTAGTCTTGCATATATGGGGGTGACTAATGGCAGCCCAGAGGTCACACACAAGCCAATCATTTTCCATCTTGTTGTAGGGGCTGATTCGCCACTTCCGGCCTATCATGGAGAGTCGCATTGCAGAGTTCCAGCAGAAACAGCAGGCAAAAGCTTGACCCTCCCCCCCCCCGGATCGTTCCAGTCACTATTATTTAAAAATGAACATCAAACTTTTTTGAATATTCACATAACTTTTCCCATTTGCAGTCTCAAGGACCTTCGAGTATCCCTGTTTGTGGTTGGTGAGAATGAGATGTAATAAATGCCCTTGTCTGTGTATGACATTTTTAATTGACGAAGCCAGAATGAAAGTATATTAAACCATGGCACTACTGAATTCTTGATTTGTCAGACGGGAGTTTTATTTTCTATAACCACACATGTAGTGCCAGCCAGGCTAATCACAGTAGTACAGAAAAGGGCCTTCCCAAAACTGTTCTCTCATAGTTTGAAGCATAGAATTATCCAGAATGTCTTGGTATGGTGGAAAGCCTTCCCAGAAGAATGGCAGATGTTATAGCTACAATGGGGGGACCAACTCCATATTGATGCCTATGGATTTACAATGGGATGTCATAAAAGTTCATGTAGGTGTCATGGCCAGGTGTCTCAATACTTTTATCCATATAGTGTATGTACCTGTAGCAGAGTTAACACAATGAGCAACATGTTTTAGAAACATTCTTTCTGATTTAAGCCCTGGGAAAATCTGTCCTCCTCGCCTTTCTGGCTATAGATGTATGAGGGGTGACTGAAAGTCATTCAGATGCATAACTGCATGTGCCTAAACTACTATTATCAGTATTGAGGTCCAGACTTTCTGTTGTAGCCTTAAGGTAATAATGTTCCCCCTTCATATCTATACAGAAACGTATGATTGCTCATTGAAAGTCATTCATTATCTGTTTGCATGTGAACAGATTTGTATCACCAATTTGGTGTCCAGCAATTTTTGTGTCTGAGTGTTAGCATAAGAAACCATGCATTTTGGTGCTTTAATAGAACTGTTATAATGGGTACAAAGACATCGCTGTCTGTAGAGAATCAGTGTAAAGGCTTACATTTAGTTGATAACTGTATGCAGCTTACTCATTACATTTAAGTGAGAATAAACAATATCACATCGATCGTCATTTAAACTATACGTGTCCTACACACAATGCTAGTTTCCTGTATTTCCCCAGCAAACACCTATTACCAGCGATAAACTAAATCTTTAAAAAAAGAAGACGTGATGATGCATAAATTATTTAACTCGGAACATTCATAGACATTAAAATGACAGGGAACGTGGAGGAACTGAATTTCCTGTAACAGTGGCACTTGGTGCTGGTGACGACAGCCCCTGCCGCGGCTCTTCAGTATGGCGCTGTATGGGCAAAGACATTCCATGGTCACGAATCCTCAATGCAGAAGGTGTACAATCACAGCCGATAAAGCCACAGCTCCCACCCCCTTCTCAGTATGTTGTAAACATTTTGGCAATGGTAAGCTAGTGGTCTGCCAAGAAACAAACCTGCCTTTGACGTGTGTGTGTGTGTGCGCGCGCCAACTCAGTAACTCCTACAATTCTCAACCCCCTCTACTCTCACCCCCATTTTATTCACTTCCCCCTTCTCTTCTTCATGTTAGCAAAATAATAGCAATTCCTATCAACCATTCCGCTCTTTGCCATGATTACATTACTGCATTAGGATTTTTTTCCTTTTATGTTATAGCTATAAGCACCTATCCATTATCCATTTCCCTTCATCTGCATTGCTCAAAGTTTATAAGAACAAATCTATAACATTGGCTCAACTGCTGTAATATCACGACTCTACTCCAGGGCCGCAGTACACAGCTGGATCTCCAGTGACCACCCAATTCTACTACTCTCCAATTACACCTGTTCTTTACTATGAGTATTTTTATGTCTCTGTCACATTCAGTTTGGTACTGGTATGTTTTCATATTCAAAATCCTCCCCCACATGCATTCTTACTGCACATGGAATAATCCAATACCACTTATTACAATACCTGTCTCATGGTAACCTGGTTCATAAGAGGAACTGGCTCCCCTGCAGAAAGAACAAACATATTAAACCATTTAAATAAATTAAGATCTGATATCTGCTTTATACAAGAAACTCACCTTGCAGAGGCAGAAGCTCAGAAACTTAGAGCTAGGTGGATACCACCCTACATATAGCTCAAAATAACAAGGTGTCTCCTTTTTAATCCGCAAGAACAACTCAGTATCCTCACAGTACAACACTGACCAACCCAGAGGGTCGTTATATGATTGGAACTATTGGAAAAGTCTCCAAAAAATATTTATGTCCCCAACACAGACTTTCCCTCTTTTTACCAATCATTTTCAGCACTATTTAATTTTCCTCACTCACACATCCCATGTGGTGATTTTATATAGTATTGGACCCACAAACAGATCACTTCCTCATCAACTTCCACAGATAAACCCAACCACTCCTCATTCTCGCTTAAACAGTACATGTCAGATTATAGACTAATGGATATTTGGCTGATTAACCCCAATATCGATGAATACCCACCCAAAATAACTGACCCAGCCATTCACAGTATCGTCATCTTGGACCATGCCATGCCCCTATTAGTATTACTTTCTTAGCAGAACACCAACTTCAGCCTCCTCCTAGATCACTTCAATAATTACTTAACCTTTACAATGCATTAATATCATTATTGCTTAACGGGTCATTTTGACTCTTTTTTTTTTTTTAAGGTTTATGATTAAATCACGCATTAACCAACAATGTAGGTTTGGCATTTGATGTAATTTCTAAGTGCAATTCCTTACCTTATCTGCAAATTATTTTACCATTAGAGGGCGCCAGCACTCCAGTTTTGAAGTTACATTAACGGGTGATTTTGACTCTCACTCACTTTACAGTTTTTCTCGATGGCTTTGGAGCATTTCACAAATGACAAAGCTCAAAATAACAAGGTGTCTCCATTGTAATTAGTATGAATATCTCATCCTCACAACTGAACAGTGACTAACCCAGAGGGTCGTTACACCTCAGTCTCCTCCCAGATGGCACTTCAGTAATTTACTACTTAAACACAAAGAATTTCAAACATGAATGGACATCCTTTATTGATATCTATAATACTCTTGGAATAACTGCGTGTACACTTTGAGTAACTGCAAAGACTCTAATGAGAGTAAAAATATCATATTGTTAATATAAAAAGAAAGAAATTGCAAAAGAACATTAGCTAAAAAAGAGGTAAAGAGAATGGACCTTTTGGCCTCTCACGGACATACTGATTCCTTAATACAGGAGGTCCTGAAAACCAAACATGAACTAAACAACATGCTTGTAGCCCAGGACTTTAAATATCACTTGGAACCCAATAACTCTATTTGGGGTTATTCACTCACACCAATTTTACAAAAATAAAACTGAAATGCTCCTCTTTTTAAACACTTTGGAGCAAGTACATGATTAGATTTTTTTAAAAAACAAACTTGTCAAAAAAATAATAAACATCTAAATGCAAATAAATATCACTAAATACGACTAAAGTACGACCGTGGTTTGCTGTTGCAAACAAAAACCGCACAAACTTACAAAAAGCTGACACACGCAGGACTTTCCAAGTAGGGTTGCAGCATGAATGAATGAATGAATGTTACATTTATCGCATTTATCGCATTACATCGCTTTTCTAGACACCCAAAGCGCTTTACAGAGCCAATGGGAAGCCACTTCAACCACCACCACTGTGTAGCACCCAC
>JAAGVU020000094.1:196050-208882 GCA_011763525.2 Mormyrus iriodes | reverse complement strand
CTGGACGACTGTGACATCTGCATGCCCCACATGCTAGGCAATTGCACGTGGCCTCATGCAAACCCAAAATGCGACCCCTATCAAACTCCATCAAGTGCTAGTAATGCTGTCTAATGCATCTACAAGGCATCCTCTGTGTCTGGTGACTCATTTACATACCCATCACTGGTCTGCATGTGTACCAAATGACATCCAAATCGGACCATTACTTCTGGGTGCTTAACTTTTTTGTCACTGAGTGTATGTTTGCAGTAATGACCTTTCAAACAACCATGCCTTAGGCTCATGTCCTTTGTGCTAGTAGATGCACCTGTAACATTGGCCTCCCATTTGAAACATATTCATCAAGTACTCATACACGTCCTGGCCAATGAATTGCACATAAAATTGTGAAAATATGGCTTCCATGTATTTCCAATTTTGTTGGATATACTCTGTCCCTATCTAGACTTCAGATGTGTCTCAGGAAAATCCAAGTAGTTCTGAACACCTATGACTAACCGCCGTCAGCAAGCTCCAGTCGCTTCTGGGATTCTCCAATATTTTAATGAAGAACATTAACGACCTGAGCTCTGCAGTGAGGTGAAGGTGCTGTTACATGTCACAGGATGTGCACACAACACAATAGTGGTATTATAATGTATCTGAGTGAAGCTGTGCAAGGAAGCAGACTATGCTGCTTGGCAAATTTTATAGCAGTCCAGAACTGAACCACTAAAACACTCAGACAAAGGACACTCTGAGCAGTATTGATATGAGTCACACAACTCACTTCACATCAACCACTCCCCATCGGCACATGAAAGTGAAGCTGTAAGAAACTTATGATCTGTCCGGCCACAAGCCCAACCTGTAACCCAGCGGGTGAAGTTGTGAGCGTCAGTAGGAGAAGGAGCAACACTCATGCTGTATCAGGCCACTTCGGCGTCTCCCCTCCATCTGAAATCACAGAGATTGCTGACATCTGTGCACTCCAACTGCTGAGGTTACCCCTCTTTCTGACTCCCATGGCTCAAGCCAACAGACAAGATTTTTCAAATATCCATGGATATCAGTTGTCCAGAACTTAATCCAGTTTGTACTCCTCACATTCCTGTTAAAACTAACATAAAAAAGGACACTTAACTGTACATAATGACAAAATGCTCAGTGAAATTTGTGCAAACCATAATCAACGTGCCATGTGTTGCATTTCAGAATTCCCAGGATCAATTTACAGTCATTAATTGACTTACGTGTTATTGAGTAATGTCCGATTGTAATTATATTTCATAAGAGCCTTAATAAAATTTATTGAGACACGTGCAAAGCAGCAGGAGTGTGCAGGAGTGTGCAGGAGTGTGCGGCATGTGGCAAGAACCAAAACAAACCCATTGTGCTGCCCTTATAGGGGTTTAGTTAAATGTGTGTGATATTGTATCTTACTTTATACAGTATGTTTGACCTCTCCCCTATAACGCTCGAGATACCTCCAGATTGACTTACGTCCTCCCTTCCAGGACTAACCCCAGATGTATACTGTACACTGAGCAGTAAGTACTGCTTCTTGGGGCTGGAGGAACTTGGATTCCTGGGCAGATTCAGGGGACCCAGCACTTGACAGAAGGCCTTGAATATGTAAAATCATATGTGAAATTATATGCAAAATTAGCAGAAGGTGACATTGTATCAGTGGCCAAAAATGTCTAGGTATGACCCCGTGTGTGTGTGCGGTTTCCTGTATGTGTAGGTATTTATGTTTCTATGCAATGGGTCACATATTCATTGTGTAATATAATTGGTTTATATTGTGGGATTATATCATTTTTGGCTCAGAACTGTCATGTCCTGCCCATTCTGTCTGCCACACCCTCTTATTTTCCTCCCAGTAACAAGCCAGGTTTATACCTGTCAATCTTCCCTCTTGTTCCTGCCCCACGTTACTCACCTCCAGCTACTTCCTGTTAACTCCTCATTTCCTTTGTATTTAAGCGCCTCTCCGTCATGCAGTCTCTAGATCTGTCATTGTTGCTTGCCTGTGCTCCCTTCCCTGTGCTCCCTTCCCTGTGCTCCCTGAAATAATAAATTCCCCTGTGGGGGTTCGTTGTGTACATCGGCTGAATCTGGGTCGACCTTCCCCTTCTGAGCATGACAGGAATACACAATAAAATGCATAAATACATTTATTAACACGGAAGAGCCTAAAATCCCAAGTAAATGTTTGACATGGAAAACATTATGCTAATTGTGGCTGTGAGTTGGTTACTTACAGTCAGTCATAACTGCGAGCGCTCAAAGACCGTCCTACATCACTTACACGTTTGGGAACATTTTTCTTCCCCAGTAAATTACACCAACATTGGAGACAGTGGGACCTGCAGTAAATTTTGATCAGGAGCCAGTTATATTTATGGGGATGGCTGCACTGCAACAGGGGTGGCCATGTATTTACTAAGGGGGGGGGGCATGAACACCTATTTGAGAGAATGGGGTATAGGACTGAATCTCCCGTTGGCATTGGGGGGATTGAGGGCACCAGCCAGTGCAATATTTTGTGGATGTGTGCTGCCCAGAAATAAAATTGGACATTTGGTGGAGCCACTTGAATTTACATTTTTGAAGAAGAGATTTTTACACCATTGGTGTCTTTCCACCCCACAGAAAAGAAACAATTTGAAAAAGCAGTAGGAGTAACTGAATTATTTTTAGAATAAATATTATTTAAAAGAGTGTGAATGTTGAAAAATAGCTGGTGTCCATTAATGAAACCCATCTGCTCCTCTGAGATAATGCCCAGTAACACATGTTCAAGACGAATTGCTAAGGCCTTTGCTAGGATCGTAGCATCTATATTTAATAAAGACAGAAGTCTGAAACAGCATGTTGAGTCTTTATCCTTCTTTAACAAAGTGATATGAAGGCTTTAGTTAGGGCTGGGGGTAAAGAACCCTCCATCCATTTTCTGTAACTGCTTGTCCAGTTCAGGGTCGCGGGGGTCTGGTGCCTATCCCGGAGGGTGCAAAGCTGAGAATTCAGGACGGGGCACCAGACTGCAGGGAGCTTAGACTGAACTGTTTAAAAAAAATTTAACAGGGAATCCATCCGGCCCTGGGGCCTTGTTATTTTGCAAAGCTCCAGTTATAACTTTGATCTCCTGTTGCAACAGTGATCCAAATGTATCATGGGGACCTTGAAATTTTCAAAAAACGAATTATTTTTGAGGTATCTAAGCGCTCTGATTTATATAAGGAGGAGTAAAAGGAGTGGAAGGTGGAATTTACATGTGTGCGGTTGCTGACTTGGTTGGGTACCAGCACACTGATATCATCATTTTCATGTGGAGTGGTCAAAAGACCAGTCGTAACAGTTCTATTGATAAAGGTTTAATGTCACGACTAGGACTCTGCACATTCAGATGAAAAACACATTTATTGGCTTTCACATTTCCAGTTAACCCATCTAGGAGCTGACGAGGTTGGGGGGTACGTGAGTGGTAAGGGTTAGGTGGGGGAGGGGTGACAAGGCTGTCCGGGAAATAAATTGTTGTCGTTCTAGCATTCCCCTTTCTAGTTAATTATCCTGCTTTTGATTATGTCCAGTAAAACACGATCTCTATACAATTGCAGGAAAACCATAAACTCTTATAGCCCAGGAATCAGCATAAACAATGTCATATTTTCTGGGTCATAAATCACCTCATTTCAGAATTCAGTGCTACATATGCACACTGAGGAGCCAATGGTAGAGTAATGAATTTCAGAGAACTCTGAAATCACCATGGTTATATATCATTCTCTTGACATCCACAGGTGCCAATTGATTCTGATTATACCTATTACCTTGCTACCTCCCCAGCAGTGTTTTGTGGAATGGCACGTTGGATAGAACATTTTCTTTATTTTTGTGTTATTTAGTTTCATTTTTGTGTATTCCTCTTAGTTTAGGGTTCATTGTAGTTCTGCTCAAGGTCTGATGTCTGGAAATTAAAGGGACCTCAACTGCATTTATTCTAAACTTTTTAACTCATAAAGACTTTTGTTTTTTTTCAGCCATGCTGCATCTCCGCACCTGAAACTCCACATGAATCATGAATGCAAGTAGCTGGCAAGTGTGGTTAGTGTGTTATAAGAACCTTTGACAAGCGTGGGAGGAAAATTGGCAAGTCAGGTCTTGAAGAAGCTTGAGCTGTGAGCTGTGCCAGATAAAGCTCAAACACCAAATCCATACTGTGGTGTCTTCCGGTCAGTGTTTGAGTTAAACAGAAGGCCAACATGCCAATCCTTAAATGGTTGTATTTTCATACAGACTGGGCTTAAAGCACTTGTCTGACAAGGCAGGAACTTCACATGGCCCCATCTTTTCAGAACTGACCTGATGCCCACATATATATGGATACGCCAGCTGGCTCCCATAGGTACTACACTATGCACATTCTCTGGGGGACACAGCCAGAGGACAGCCTTTGTTGAGGGGGTATGGAACCTGAAACCCAGCGTCTGGGGAGAAGGTTGCTATTTGTAAAGACTTCAGCCTTAGGAACACATGCTGTGGAACAGTCTTGCCAGCAGCTCCATCCCTGCTCAAAGGGTAAGCTGATAATCTACACAGCTTTGCAACATTGAGCTTCTGGCCTGGAGCTCGCATTGCTAAGAGCATTGCTACTACTCTCTCTGGGGGTGAGCCTGAAGCTATGCCTCTGCACAGGTATGAGGACCGTGGAAGCCAGCAGCTTCTGGATGGCTGGTATCCACTGGAACAGGCACAAGCTGAGTAGTCCTAGCATTAAAACGACTTGCAACACTGTTTAGCTTTGCTTTCTCAATGCTAATTAATTTTAGCCCAGTGTCACTCACTGTGGTGCCGAGGGACACTGTTGTTACTCTGCTGCTGAGCGTGTGAATGGAAATAAGAGATGCGAGCTGTTGCCCCTCCCGGCGGCTTGCATAGCAAGCCGGCTTGGGTCCAGGAGTCTGTGGGCTCCCGCTCTGAGCAGGAGGAGAAGCAGCAGGCAGTGACGCACAGGCACTATAGCATGCCGCAGCTGACCTTATGGCAACAGTGCGCTCAAATAGATTGCTGACCATTAGCATGGTCATGTTTATCGGGGAATCGCTGTTCTAGACTTGACTTTTCCATCTCACATCGTTACACTGCCTTTGTGCTCCTTCATATAGTCCTTTATTATTGTCATTGAAATTAATATTGAATGAATGAAATATGTAGTTCATACTTGAATATTAAAATCCAGCATGGCCGCCCATCTACAGCTTCTTCCTGGCCCTCAGCCAGCCCTTCAGTGTGAGGCCAGGGCGAGGGAGGCAGAGCAGGAGAGGGGCTGTTAGCTTGCACAGACTCCCCGTCACTACTAGCTCCCCCAACCACTCTGCAAGCACAACCCCACCCCCATCTCTGACCAGTCATACCTGGCCTTGACTTTGTCACATGTTTTAAGTGCTTTGTCACTGCAGAATGACCTACAGGCAATGAAACCAGTTTGTGACAGTAAAAATGTACAATAACAAATAAGTGCCTTGCCATAGTAAAACGTCCTACAATGATTAAACTTTGATTTATTGACTTACCTCTCTTTCATGCTACAGCAGTAATTGCATGGGAGCTCTAAGCTCTCCTCCTCACTTCCTCTCAAACCCACTTCCTTTAATCTAAGGGCTACTACTTACAATATCCTGTTCTTTGCAGTGTCTGTCCTTCCTCGGCACCCCATCCCTTTCCTTTTCATATATTACTTGTTACTCTGTTTAACAATACCACATTTTTTTTTACCTGACTTACATCAGTCCTTTGAGATATTATTTCAGACACCTCTTTTTACTTCTAACTGCTGTCTCTCCTTTGTTTTTTAAAATAAGAACTTTACTGGCAGCTCGTTGCCAGGGCAAACTAACAGTGACATAGACAAAGGAGTCAATAATTTACACAGCACTCACACTTGGGGTTAGACGCTAAGAAATGTACACACTCCAAACATTAAACAGGTACCACACTTATTGTGCACAACACAGAGACATGAATGCACACTTCTATTGGCAAGATCAGCACACTTGCACTGATGGTCCTAATAAGTCTTCACTAGCCGGCCCCACAGCTTCACAATATATTTATTATAATACTACACTACTTAAGATGAACCTACATAAAAATGGAAAATAAGCTGAGATAGAATGACAGTGATGTATTCCTTGAAGAGCCCCCTCACCCCTGTCTAAACCATACTTCTCCCATAACCCCCCAACTGATATCTCTAGTCCCCTTACAATAGACTTGGGCGTTAATTAATTTTTCATACCATCATTCTGTCCAAATTTTTTTTTCAGAGTTGGGGGGTGGGGGGTCACCCACGATAAATTTTGTCAAATGAAAATACTGTAGGTACCACAGTAATACCAAAACCTACCCTACACATTCTCTTTGAAAAGCCCAACTTTAATTAAAATCCCCCTTGATAATTTTTTCTGATTAGCAATATTACCACCAATTGTCTTTCTGAGCCAGCAAGTACTAGAGATGATATTTATGGTTGTCCCTCATAAACTGTATTTTGTGACTGCCCTGTTTCTCTGTCACCTTTCTCCAAATGTCCTTTAATTCCCAAGCTTCCCTGAGCTTTAGGTCCCTAAAGTCCTTATTCCCTGCTTTTAACTCTGCTGGACTTTCCTCTGAGCAAATACCAGCTAAATCACAATTAACTCACATTAGATAAAATGGAAGTGTAATGATACATATGTGTTTATCTGTGTTGGCATAGGTTAATATACTTACATACAAAAGAGTTTAAAACAATGAAAATGGAGCACAGTGTTAAATAACATTAAGTTCTTCAAGATCGTTTTGTCATTGTGATATATGGAGTCCACATCTTTCTGCTTTGTGTGTCAGAGGGAGTTACCTATGATAGAACATGTAGAGCTGGGTCATACCACATTAGGGAAATACTCTGAAGTATTATACTTTAATTAATTTAGTGATTTCATTAAATAGTGGCAGATATCTTTCACTAAGGCTACAATTTGTGCATTACTCTTTATCTATTGTTAGTGTGTGTGCATGTGTGTACACACACAGCATTACAATATTATATAGCAGGGGGCAGCACTCTCACCTTCAGGGTTGGGATCCCACATTATGCGTGCAGGGCTTGCATGTTCTTCTGATGCTTAGCGTGTTTCCTCCTGAGGTTCAAAGACATGCAGCAAGGTGAACTGGCTTCATTAAATGCATGGCCTACAATGAACTGCCAAGAGTATACCCCTGCCATGTGCTTTCTTTTCTTCTTCCTTGGGTAGGTTCCAGGCTTTCTGTGACTCTGGATAAGAGGTTGGGAGATGACAGGATGTACAGCCACGGAAGACATTAAGAGACCACTCTATTTTTTTAAAGAAATCTGCATTTTAAAGTCCTGGTTATAGTTCTAGTTGTAGTTCTGCTGGCAGAAGGCTACACTGAGCAGCAGGTTGCTTCCAGGCTCAAAATTTCCAAGTAGTAGTACAACAGTGTATGTATATATATATATATATAAAATTTACAGACACAACCATAAATTGAAAAGTGAGTGAAACAAAAAATTGTGCTGTGATCTCTTAATATTTCTCATTATAGGCTCATTCATTCACCAGAAACATGATTGGTGCATAAACAAACATCCAGTGTTTAAGCTGTTCACATGCACAAATATACTACTGCAAAGAGGAAAAAAACAAACTGTGTTAATTAGAAACCTTTATTGCTAAAGGTTGTGCAACTTGACAATTGAACTACTGTTTTCTTTTTAGCTGGCTAGCTAGTACTCTAGCTAGCAAGCAAGCAATGTAAAACACAGCTTGTCGGCTGTCAAAAAAAAATTGAATGGTCAACATTTCTAATGGTAACACACATTTAGCCACCTACAACTTTTGTACATTTTACGGAAGCAACTAGGCAGTTGGCTCATCAGGGTTTCAGGTTACGCAAGTTCTCCACCCTTCACCAAAAATGGAGGGAAAATGTAAATTATCAATATAACTGGCATGAAAATAATTAGAAAGGACACATTTCAAGGACTTTTAAAGTAGCCTCCTAGAAGCTTATGATGTTGTGGCAAACTCACTCTCTGTATCTTTTGCTTATGTGCTCATGTGCCCCCCCTCCCCAGCCCATTGCAGGAGGGTGCTGCATCATTCAAAGCCTCTGTTCATTTTGCCCACAGAAAACTCATTGCTTCCCTCAGCAGTACACATCATAGCCTTTGTAAAATGTTTCTGGAACATAGCTGATTAAAAAAGCAAGGCTGACAGAGTAACCTTAGGCACCTGGCAGATTACGCTGCAGTATATTTATGTGAACCTTGGTGTTAACTTACACTGCTTGTCGCCTTTACTCCAGTATGGAAAGGTAAAGAAATAACATTGCTACAATGTGAATGTGTTTTAAAGATAATGATACTTTAGCTTTCCAAGCAGACATAGGAAAGAATGGAAGTCAGATGCAAGGAATGCTCTTCAGCTTAAATTCACAGCCCTCCATATACAGTACTTGAAAGACCTTGTAAATTTCATCACGTCTAGTTGTCTGAAAGAAAGAAACAAAATTATTGGGTATTTAAAAGGGACTTATTATGCTTTCCCGGTTTTTCCCTTTCCTTTAGTGTGTTATATAGCTTTATGCGCATGTAAGTGCTCTGCCCAAAGTACACACCAAACTGAGTAAATCTCACAACAGAATCTGCTCTTCTCTAATCTGCCTGAAATGCCTCATTGGAATTCCAGCTCTTACTTCCATGACATGGTGAGGTCACATTGTAATGCATCCTTATTGGCTGCCTACCTGCAAGGATCTGTCTGTAGACTGCAAGACAGGGGCAAAATGTGTAGGGCAAGTTGACCAATCAGGCAAGCTGACCAATCAGAGCACACTGGGCTCATTGTGGATAGGGCTTAAAGCTCTAATACTGAAGTATGTTAATCTATTCTAGTAGACCCCAAAAATAAAATTATGAACAGTGGAAATGAGCATAATAGGTCCCTTTTAATATGCTGTTTGTAGAAGTGACAAGAAGTTTCCAAAAATTCATAATTTCCTTTCAAAGAAAACTGAATACTGTTTATGATTATAATGGATGAACATCTACGTAAGCAGAAACCCTCTGATACAACTTGTCGTCCAGCTTTTATTTCACTGTTGTGTGACAACATGATCTCCCGTAACTTCAATGTAATATTACTTTCAATAAAATCATTCTGTTTTTGGCACCATTAACTGTCCCACAGGATTCGGTGCCATGAATGCTCTGTTACAAAGGCTGCTTTCTGTAGTATCTAGCTACCCTAACGAGTAAAAAGGGGACCCCTCAGGGAGATCCCTCAGTGATCCATGCAATTGAACACCTACAAACCACAAAATGAAAGAAAAAAAAAATGTTCCCAAAGGCACACAGAAACTGTGGTAAGACAACAGACTATAAGATCGATCTGTAAGAATACTTTTAAATTTCAAATTAAACATATTACAAATGAACACATGATAATTCATTAACACTGATGTACCAACATTGTCTTGGATAATGTGTTTAAGAGCCCCTCAGTCATGTTTCTGTTGTGGTAGGTAATGTAGCATATGTGTACGTGTTGTGTTCGTGTGTATCTGTGTACACAGGAGGCCGAAGGGAAGCGAAATGACTAATGAATGTTGATACCACCATTACAAAAATGATGTTTGTGTAATCAACACCGAGATGTACTTTCCTGTAACATGTATCTTTTTTGTTATTCTCCTGATCGTTGTTGTTACATTACAATAATAACCGTGATCATATTTATGAATATTTCAATTTTTCATACACATTTCAGTATATTGTGTCAATTTGATATCAATCGTCAGATATAAACATTAAAAGTGATATCAGAATCTGCCCAGGCAGAATCCCTACTGCTGCTCCTATATTGTAGGGATGACACCGCCTCAGTTGGCCCTCCAGTCATGCTACTGTTCACTTAGACTTTCAGTCGTATTCAGTCCAAATAATAACAATAAGAATAAGCCATGACTTGATTATTACTGGCACAATTTAGGGCTGGGATGTTGACAGTTTCAGTACAGCTAATGAAATACTCTCTTAAGAAGCAAATTTCACTTGATAACCTTGATAACTAAATTGTAAAGAAATTATAGAGTTTATTTTCATGCATTATGACTGGTGAGGTAATAATTCCTGAGGCAATGGTTTTAGGCATTACTGCTGTCTGCTGTATTAGTGCTATAGGAACTGGTCACCTGACAAGTCAATCTTTGTTGAATTGCAAGATATAAACTGGGAAAGAGAGCAGCAATGTGTGTGTGTGTGTGTGTGTGTGTGTGTGTGTGTGTGTGTGTGTGATGGTCCCAGCCCGAACCATAGCAAATTAATTCGTAATAAAATAGCCCAACAGACGAGTTCAATATTCAGCCAGTAAGAACAAAATGACAAGAAAAATTAAATGCAGATTTAGATTTCACAAAATAAATCTCTACAAAATAATCATAAGTAATAACATAAATGCGCCTAATTTAGATACATGCACAAATGTTGACACTAACATCATCAGGTTTGGTGTCACTGTGCAAGAAATCACAGTTATAGTATATTCTCAATTATAAATTAAAAAATACTTAAAAATGTATCATTAAAAATTAACATTCTAATTACAGAACAACCCACTAATAACAAATTCAACAATAACAACAACAGTAATATGGAGATACTCAAAAGTTACAATCAGACCATATAATGAAAAATTATAAAGTTTCACTATAAATCATTTTTAGATTAAATTGTTGGTGTTGTTGTTGTTGTTGTTATTCTTGTTGTTATTAATCTTTTCCTTAATCACACCTCTGCATCCACTGCATTATTCCCATCCAGTTGTTGCTCACTGTCCATGATTCCGGCCTCACTCTCTGTACCCCTAAACCGGCGTGGTCTTCCTGTTCAGAGTGTTGGTGTTGGATGCCTCCCTCTCGCGGTCTGCTTTTCCCAGCCTATCCAGG
This sequence comes from Mormyrus iriodes, assembly GCA_011763525.2. Lineage (NCBI taxonomy): Eukaryota > Metazoa > Chordata > Actinopteri > Osteoglossiformes > Mormyridae > Mormyrus > Mormyrus iriodes. Next base: position 197,884 of record JAAGVU020000094.1, on the reverse strand, counting down.
GTGCTCATACCCCTGTCTCTCTCCATTGTGGATGACAGCAGAGGCGGGGGCTGAGATGATGGGGCAGAGGAGGTTGAGGTATTCAGGGGAGTGTTGGAATTGGAAGAATTCTGGACAGATAAAGGGTTGTTGGACTTGGAAAGAGAAGGCAAAGTGCCCCCGAGGAGCACCCCACCACCACCTCCACCCCCATCTTTTGGAAAACAATTATGCAGCTGGTACAAAGTGGCTCGATCCACTGTCCCGTAGACTGGTGGCGCCCCAAGAGTGCCCAAACCGGCCAGTTTGGGATCCCTCGAAAGGGTGTACATTGAGATGTCACCCCCTAGGGTGGAGTGCGAGTGGGAGTGAGGGTTGGGTAGGGTGGAGACACCCGCAGGCCCCTGAGACAGAAGAGCTGAGGGGGTCATACCGAAATTCTTGCCCCCTCCCCCGATAGGGGAGGGGTCGCGGGACCGCGAAGGGTCGGTTGAGCGCGAGCTGGAGCGGGACCGATGGCGGAAACGGTAGCTAGGCAAGCGCAGCATGGCGTGGGTGGTGCTTTTGAAGAGGTCGGTGCGTGAGCGACATCGAAGCTCCTTGTTCTTCTCAATGTAGATGTTGACGGCCAACACACCCACCATCTCTGCCAGGATGAAGGACAAGCCCCCAAAGTAGAAGGACCAGCCATAGGAGTAGTGCCACTTCTTGTCCTCGTCTTTCTTGGGGGAGATGTCGCTCAGCGCTGCTGAGATGTAGACGATGACACCGATGATGTTGCTGAGGCCTGAAGGATGTGCAGTTTGAGGAACAAGAAGCAGAAAGACATTACAGGAGAAGAAGAAGAACAGTAGAGTGACCTAATTAACATGACGACTGTAAACGAAGGCCTGAGAAAGCCACAGGGCACAGAGACTGCCACATCACCTGCAGCCACAAAGAGAATGCCTGCTCCCAGAATGATGTTTCTCTTGCTCTTGTAAAAGCGGCTGGCAGCCACACACACCCCCCCCAGCAGGAGGAGTATGGCACTGAGGATGGGGAAGATGCTGGAGGCTCGCACCACCCCTGCAGAAATGCAATGAAGTCCTCAATCCAAATTCAATATAATGCGACCACCGTCTCCCGATTCTAACATCACTCAGGAAACTCCGTTTTAGGATGTCGTTTCCTTCCTGAAACATGATGGAAGTCCGAGAATCATCTATTCCATCTTAAAATTTCACATGGAGTTATTTCACGGGTGCTGTCTTTTAAGTAAGTTAAAAAACCTATCTACAAGTCAACACAGGGATATTTAAGACTAACATAAATGGTCCTCCCATTCCTAAATGGGCTCTGCACTCATTGTTTGTTTGGGTATAAGTGATACATGCTAATCGCTAATGTCCCTGAGGCTAGCCAGCTTCTTCAGCTGCCTTGTCTTTACTACCAGTTCAAAGTGTTATTGAGACTTTAAACCCCGGCTCTCTTACGTAGGAGGTACTCTGCCCCATCGTGGTCATAGTCAGCATCTTCTGGAAAATGATTTATTTGCGAACACACACCTCTTTTCAACCCTAAAAAGAGGGAAAGAGAGACGAGTTTGTTGCAGCATGTCAACGACACACTTGGACAACACGTCACTTCAGTATGTTTTAATGTTTCAGTTTAGTATGTGTCAGTGTGTCGTTTCAGGCTTACAATGCTTTTATTTTTTAAATAATGTGTATTGGGAAGCAGTTAAATATTTGCCAGAACTGATTCATCCCCACTGTACAGCCAAGCTCACACATACTCTACCAGCCAAAAGTTTTTGTACACACTGAGATTTTCTACATATGCATGTTACTCACTTAACATTTACTTAAAAAAT